>ML682028.1:1399150-1865537 GCA_007922195.1 Podocnemis expansa
TTTCTGCCAGTTGTCCATGGGAGGTCAGGTTACCTGAAGTAAATAGGAAAACGTAAGGAAAATCACTAATAAGGAATTAAATATATTTTCTGTATTATACGCAATGTGACATGTGGCAATGTGTATCGGGGTATGAAAGTTGCTCAGAAGAAAATAATCTGAAAAGGGTACTGGCTTCTCTTTAAAATGTAAAGAGGAAATACAATGCTAGGCCATTTTAAACCTGTATGCTTAAAGTTTGACACGTAAGTGGATTTATTTTCAGAGCTCTGAAGAGAAAACAATGTAGTTAAGCTTCGAAACAGAACAGAAGATCTTCCTCTACAAAGTGGATCATTGATATTAGAATGTAGACCACTATAGATATTTTAACCCTAGAAATAAAAGCAGAAGAAAAAGAATCTAAATGACCTGCGAAAAGGTTTGGATGCTTTTCTGACTCCTGCAGAACTGTATTTAGCAGTGTCCAATCTGCATCTAAATAGAAGTCCCTTGGAATTTTCAGTTGATTATTTTAAAAATCTGAATGAATGTCTTTTTCTCCCAATTTAGTTTATTTTTTCACAGGCAGTGACTTTGATCATGTGTTTCACCATGTAATGCAGTTTAATCTGATGTGTATTTTTATCAGAGAGTATTTATTCTTATTTAAATCTTAGGAACATCTTTGATATTACTCAAGTACTAGAATGTGCTGTAAGGTCTGTGTTCTTCCTTCAGATTATGACCCATTACTTGTTTTCCTCTCACATTGTTTATCTGTTTAGGTCTCAGGTAATTTGTTTTTCAAATTACTAACATTGCTAAAATATTTTCAGGACTAAACTATTCATTACATGAAATTATATGAATTGGGAGTAGAAGGTTACATTAGCTCTTTCAGACATGCATGATGAAACACTTTATTACTGTATTCATGCTGGAAATCCTAGTTCCACTGAAGTCAATAGCAAAATAACCATTGACTGAAGTGGGATAAAGACCTCACCATTTGAAGGTCTCAGAAAAGGATATTACATTCAACTTCTAAAATAAACAGATTGACTCCTTTATTTTCAATTGAAAGGCTCTTACAAGGTCTTCAAAGACCCCTAACATTGGAGTTTTGCAAATAACACTTCACCAGCAGATCTATACATTTTCAGCAAGTTTCAGATTTAGAAAGCAGAGTGCTGGACATATCTCAAAATCGATCTCTCCCAACAGTGACCATTATGCTTTCGTTTTGGAACACAATACATTTCTTTCCTTTTTCATTGAGCTTTGTACTCTTTGGATGCTGTGGAAATGGATCTCATGAATATTGTATATAATGTTGGGGGCGTGCTAGACAAGGAGAATAAAACATGTTTAGCTTAGTCCATCTTTCCTCAGAAAGGACAGAATGCCATTTCCTGCTTGACTGCTGGGAAAGAAGTGTTGGGGTTAAGATGGATGTACCTAATTCTACTGAGCCTCTTAAGATTTGATAGCTTTTCAGTCCTTTACTCTGACTAGTCAGCCAGGTTCTTTCTTCATTTCAGTTTGGCCCATCTTGCTTTCTATAGGCTAGCTCTAAACTGCAAAATACAGATGTCTCCCATAAATGAAGATTGCGAAATGACAGTCTGTGTGCTGAAGCAGCTATACCTAGAGATAGTGAGGGGTGGAAACGAGCTTTTCTGTTCATCATGTATCTGATGAGATCATTTGTTACCATTTATGATTGTTTAATACTGCTGCTGCACTGACTTTATGAGTCACTGATATGTGTTGTTTTTTTCGTGCAGTTGGATGACCATTACATCATTGTAAGGATAATTGATTGTCAAGGTGCCCTTTAAAAATCTTGTTCAAATAAAAAAAAAAAAAAAAGGTAAATATAGAGCAGGAGGAAATTTTCTTCTCTCCCTTTCTTCCTTCTTTTAGCTGCCTCTTGCTCCCCATGCATTCCTGCATCATTCATTAATGTGGTTATGGCTTCTCTATTACCTGACAGGGCGGAGATATCACTTCCATCTGTTGGAACTCCAGCAGGTGGGACAGAACCTGGATTAAACTCTGATATGCACAGCCTATCCTATCCTGTATTTTTCCTCATCCTCTTCCATGTTTGTCTGCACTGGGCCCAATTCTCAGTTTAAGTATCAGTGAGATCAGGTAATGCTTACTCTCACTTCTGCCAAAATAGGGTCTACGAGTGGTCCTTAACCTAATTCTACTCCCATTGAATGTCAGTGCAAGTTTTACCATTGACTTCAGTGGGACGAGAGCCAGACCAACTCTGAATGCTTTTGAAAATGCCACTCTGCAGTATTTGGCCCATTGTCCGTAAATCCCCAGGCTTTTATATTTATCACTTACCTGAATTGCTTCTAATTAATCGAGAGGTGGCTCTAATAATAACTGCTGAAAACAGAAGAAGCTCCAGCACCATGCTTAGTGAAAAATATTGGTAGAAACCATTAAAATCTAACTTATAAGACTCATAGTGTGAAGCTCATTTAAAAAATACAAAGTAGGCTGGTATCTCTAGAGTCCCTTGTGTCTTTAATAAAAGGTCTAATTTTGTACCAACTGTACAAACAAAATCCTTGTTTTGCACAGTGACCGCTGAAGTTGTGTGATCTAGCTCTCTATAGCAACCACCTGCTGCAATCAATGTTTATTCATCTTAGCTAATTCAGGGAGAAGAATTGATTATTGCCATTCTTAAATATTTTAGCTAAATTGATATGTCACAGATCAGATTTCAGCTGGCAAACGTAAGGAAGTTCGGAGTTAAAATTGCCATTCCATTCGTAACTTGTTTAGCTGTGTCTTGATATTGCAGGAAATGAGTAACTTTAGTTGAAGGAAACAGACTGGAATTCAATTATGTACTGGAAACTGAATACAAAAGTGGTGTGGATGTATAGTTACAATCAGAGAGGCCAGAAAATGATAAAATTTAGAAGGGTATCAGTAACCAAAATAGCTACATTATGAAATCACAAATAAAAAGAAATAAACAACTAGAAAATACTAAGCAGAAGAGAAAAACTGGAAACAATATCCATAGGGGTAGCCGTTACTCAGTATACAGCAAAAACAATGAGAGCCCTGTGTCGACTTTAAGGCTAACCAATTTCTTCAGGCATAAGCTTTTGTGGGCTGCAACCCATTTCATCAGATGTATGGAGTCCACAACAGCTTATGCCTGAAGAAGTTTGTTAGTCTTTAAGGTGCCACAGTATTCTTGTTTTTGCTGGAAACAATATAGAACTACAAGGAAGCAAATAGAACTATTGCAGGAGCAGAAAAAAAAGAAAAAGCATACAAAGAGGTCCAAAATAGTGTAGTGGCTAGCACATCTGCTTTACATGCAGAAGGTCCTGGATTTAAACCCCAGGGGGTTGGACTAGATGATCTCATGAGGTCCCTTCCAACCCTACGATTCTATTCTGTTCTAATTCAGACTGTAGAAAGAATCTGAAATTGACAGTTCATATTTTTTTTAACTCTATGAAATAGATAAAGATAATACAGAAAATTAGCGCTTTCAGATGTGGAGCATATGAGGGGCTAGAAAGCAAACATTAAAGGGAGGGAGTTGTATAGACAAAGTATTGCACTGGGAATCCAATGAGCTGGTTTCTATTCCTAGCTCTATCACCATCTTGTGTGAGTTTCAACAAATCCTTTAGGCCAAAATTTCAACATACAGTTAAATGTCTGTATAAACTACCTGATTTTCATGGAGTCTGAACTGTCTCAATTTCCATTATCTTCCAAATGACCTCTGAAAATGAAGTCATTTATACAGATAAATACATATGAATTAAAAAACCTCTAACTTTAGGCACTCAATTTTAGTCTTAACCTTTCTGTGGCTTAATTTCTTCATCTGCAAAATGGGAATACTTACCTAGCCCAAAGAAGCATGGTGTGGTTTTAGTAGCAGAGCAAGGACCATATAGCCCTTACAACAATTCCTATAAGTAGTGCTTTGGCAATGGTTTAATAGCCTACTGCTAACAACAGTGTTGCTTTTGAGCTCTGAATTGTTTTCAATAGGAACCCTCGGAAACAGTTTTCTTTGTTCGTTGAAAATTCATGTAAAATAATATAAAGATGGCTATAAAGAACAAGATTTTCTTGGGGATAGAGCAAATGATGAGAGGTAAGTACTCATATCAGAAGGATTCCAATCAGTTCAGTAATTGGGCCAGCTAAAAGCAAATACACACAGAGAAATGTAAAAACTGGTCTGTAAACAACTAGGAAGTATGTGCTACTACCTGTATTAAACTTCTGGCATGGTGGAAAGAGATTTGAATTTACCAGGGAAATGAACACAAACTATTGGGTCAGTGCACAGTCTAAAAGACAAACTGAATGCTAGTTTTATTGAGATGGTACAAACAAATGAAATGATACCACACAAAGTATTTGGATACAGCTGAAATCTCACATCAGATTTCTAGTATTTTGTGGTTTCATCATTTTTGCAAGATCAAACCACATGATTTTGCTGCAATCAGATGCAAACACTGTTCCGCACTTGGGCCTGAACCTTAGACCATAGCCTAAACCAGCCCTTGATAAATCTATCGCACACCTAGGGGCCAGCCCAAAAACTCAAGTTCCTCTAGGTGTGTGGCAGTGAAGGGTTCACCTCCTTGGCTGCTGTGGTGCCGCTAGGCACCATGGATACATCTACACTGGAGCCTTAGGTTGACTTAAGGAAGCTTAAGTTGACCTAATGCCTAAGTCAACCTTATTAAGTCGACTTAAGGTAGTGTAGACAGGGACTAGCCCTTAAGTCAACTTAATTGGCCTCCAGGCTCCCTCCCAGAGTTCCTGGTCACCAGGAAGGATCAATGTAGCACCTGCCAGTGTGGATGCAGGCAGTTGACAGGAGTTTTCAGTATGGACACTCTAAGTCAACTTAACAAGGTTGACTCTGAGTCAACTTAAAGTCGGCTTTAAGTTGACATAGCAGAGCCTCCAGTGTAGACACACCCCAAGAGCAAAATCCTGGACACCTAGCAACCTGCTGCCCAGGGTTTGTTGAGCCCTGCCGAAACTCAGTTCAAATTCCAAGTGAAGCCTCCTCCTCCCCACCTCTTGCTCATCTATAGACACCTCTTATGTACCATATACATCTCCCTTCAATCCAATAAGGTGTAAAAGAAATTACATTGAGCTTTGTATGAGTCACTTCTGTTGATGCTGTACTGGGTTTGTGATTTTGAAGCTGATACAGCATTAGTGATATCATTTTGATGATCATATTAACGTTTTGATCCTGTAATCTGTTCCACAAGGTCCAGCTCCTGTGTCCACCTAGAACATAATGGATGTCAGTGGAGCTCCATCTAGGCACAGAGGTCCCATATACACAAAACAACTTACAGGACCACAGCCTAATACCATAACTGCTCTGCTGGGAAGTATGTGAGATATTGCACTGATGGTTTATTGGGTGTTCACTGAAAGACCTGCAAGCATGATAAGAAGTGCATGGATGCACAATGTAATTTGTTTACTAAGGTTTCATATTAATTTATGTTTCTGCCATGTAACATCTCCACCCCCAAAGCATTCATATCATTTTCATTACTACTTTAAAAGCTCTTTCTTTTTCTTTTGAATGGGAATTTGTGTGCAAGATTCATACTGTCATGGTTGTGCATTGTCAGATGTCTTGCATCTGTATTGGCAGTTTACCATGTTTGCTGTGTGAGTTTTTCTATGTGTCATCCATTGATCTTTAACATGTCTGCATTCATTCTCAGTTAGTGTGGAGGTAGGAGAGATGACCTGAGAGGCTGAATTACTTCAGTTACAAAGGGGAAAAAAAGGAGCATTAGATGTCTCAAGCATAGACTAATGAAATTTACAGCCCTCCATAATAAATCACAGGTTCAAAATTCAAATATGAATCAGTTTGGCAGAGGCCACAAGTTGTATCTACAATGGGTTAAATAGTATTTGGGAAGAAATCTTTTCAGTGAATAATGTTTTTGGTCAAATAATTTACTTATGAATTATCTTCGGTTATTTGACCAGTTCTGTAGCTGGTTGAAGTCAGTTTAGTGAACCTGTTATTCCACAAATACCGGCAAAATATGTCAAATTTTGTATTTAGCTAATGTGTTTGGGTATGTCTAGTTGTTACCATTTGATGACTGTATGGAGGTCATTTCAGAGGATGTCCTTACTTGGTCGTGTGTGCTTTTTTACAACAGATTTAACCCACTTCCCAGTAAGTGCCTTTGTCTTGGTCATGTGTGATATTGAATCCCCCCCCCTTCCCATTCAGTAAGAATGGAAGGTGTTTACCATTTTGCAGGACAGTGCCCCTGAATGTATATTATCTAGGTAGAGAGATGTGTGTTATATGGCTTATTTATTAGTTATTGATATTTTGGTAGCACCTAGGAGACCCAGTTGTGGTCCAGGATCCCATTGTGCTAGGTACTTGTACTAATGAAGAACAAAAGCCTAGTCCAAAGAGCTTACAATCCAAGTATAAAATGAGACAACAGATGGCTACAGACAGACTGATCAGTAATACAAGGATACAAAGGGACAATATTAATGAGCACGATAGGCAGTGGTGCCAGCACACCAACTGTGTTTGTGTGTGTGCGTACACATGAGCATGCCGTTTTCAGACAATGAAATGAAACAAATTCAAAATTTATCATTCACTTTTATCTCTGTGCTAAGAAAGTGCAAACAGTGTGATCTTCAGCTCATATTGCCAGCTGGTTCCGTTGTTCAGCATTGCATTTTGCCATTGGTAATGAAAATGTGCATGTCATTCATTAAGTATTGCTGTTTCTTGAAAACATATTTGCTATTTGATTACAAATGAACTTAGAACATAATGTATTTGCCTGATTTTTTGTTTCTGGAATGCCCTAACAAAGCATCTCATATTTTCTAAGGAAATTGCAGTATCTAAGGCAATGTCTACACTTGAGAAGTTAGTTCAAATTAATTAATTTGAACTAATAATGGTTAATTCAAACTAACATGGCCCCACAAGAAACCCAAATCAAACTAGCATGTCCATGGGACAGGACTTGCTAGTTCAATTTAGGAAGGGGGCACCATGGGAAGTGTGGCAACCAAGAAGGGACATGCCCCCAGCCAATACATAGAAAGAGGAAGGCACCCTGGGACAAAGAAGTTCAAACCGCGTTAATTTGAACTAATGGTTAGTTTGAATTAATGTGGCTCCATTCAGTTAGTTCAAACTAATGAATTCAAACTAACTGTTTCTTTGAAGTTAAGGGAAGTTTTATAACTTTGAAGTAAGGGTTCATTACTTCGAACTAAGGACTTCCTTAGTCCAAAGTAATGAAAGCCAATGTGGCCATGCACTAATTTAGTTTGAATTAATCCTCATTAATTTGAACTAAATTCCAAGTGTAGACATAGCCTAAGAGTCTGAGCCTCTTCAATTTTCAGAAGTAGTTTTAACAATTTAACTTTTATGCCTTCTTAGTGGCTGTGATCACACTGTAACTTTAATGCTAATAGCATAGCTGAGTAGTTCCATGGTCACCTGTGATTTGAATGTAATCAGTCATTAGGTGAGAAGGCACTGAGAGGCATTTTTATATCAGCGGCTTTATCATTTAAAAAAATACACTATGATCTCATCTTCCTCTAAAATACATTAGTCACACCTGGAGTTACTAATGCACTCAGCCATTTCATGACAGTTTCTGAAGGACAGGAGCCTTTGGAGGCTGCCATATAGAGCAAGTCCCTTGCTAAGGTTTGCAGCAACTCTTCATGTATCTTCCTCTTTGATGAAAAGTGATGAGATGCAGCACTGAGCACACAGTTCAGCATGCTATATGATAAATAATCTGTCTCACAGAGCATCTTATCACATAAATAGGTCAATACTTCAGCTCTTTTGTTTTTCTCTGGTTTTCTAGAATGAGGTAGCTCAAAGCTATCCATTCGGATAAGCCTAATTTGAATTGAACATTTGTATTTTGACTCGATGATCTCATGAGGTCCCTTCCAGCCCTATGATTTGATTTGATTTGATTTGATTTTTTGAACCAGCATTAGGAAGACAGAGCTAACGGCCAGCACTTCTCCACCTGCATGCTAGTGAAAGCAGCTCTCTTGACAACAGAGTCCAGTTATGTAAGAGTTTCATACCAGGTCTGCTACTTCAGGGAAAAAAAGATCTAGAGCCTTCCTTCACCTGCTGGTAATATAATCATTGTTACAGTCTACTCAGAACTTTGCTTTCCTGTGGGACATCCTTAGAAACCCATAAGCTATGTCTACACTTACACTTTAAATCAAATTAATGATGATTAATTCGATTTAAAGTATTCCATGGCTATACTAGGTTTCCTTAGTTCAAAATAAGGGCTTCCCTGAATTCAAAATAAGGAAAGGTAATTTTGAAATGATAAAACCTCCTTAAATTCTAAATGACAGTTAAATCGAACTTACTAGTTTGATTTAACCCAAAGTACCTGTGTTAATTCGAACTAACTATGAGTGGGGGCATGGCTCTTCTTGGGGGCCATGTTGCCACACCTCCCATGATTCCCGTCTCCTAAATTGAACTAGTAAGTCCTGTCCATGGACATGCTAATGCGATTTGGGTTTCTAGTGGAGCCATGTTCATTTGATTTAACTTTATTCAATTTAATGACTATTAGGTTGATTTAATTTAATTTAATTCAATTCGATTTAACAGCCTAAGTGTAGACATAGCTATAGAGAGTAACCAATTTCAAGTGTGACAAGATTAAAAGGACTTCTGGTTTCTAATATCAATCATTTGTGTTATTTGTAGTATTTTTTTTAAAGTGGTGGGGTTAGAACTTGGGGAGCACCATACTGTGCACAGTGCATGTTGGGGGGCTGGGAGAAGAAGAGGGCCTATGTATTTGAAGGTAGCTACAGGTGGCTCTTGGGCCCTGCTTCCTTTCTCCAGACATACCTCTGATGTACCAAAGCAAAAGAAAATAAACAGGACTAAGGTCTATGGACTTAGAGAAGATAAGTCTGGGGAAAATAATCAGGCTGTGGGAGTCTCAACAGTGCTGAGTAAGATGGCTCTACAGGGCTGTGCAGTCAGAGTGGTACAGAGCAGCTTCAGTGGGGTCCAGATGTTTTCTGGCTGCATTTAGGAGTTGCCTCAGTTTTGGAGTTTTAGATACTCTGCTGAAAGAAAACATTGCAGAACAGTGTTTTGTTTCTACTGATTGGACATAAAGAAGATGGGTTGTTTTAGTTTCAACACAACATGGCTAAACACACTGAGCCCAGTTTTTCAGTATGTCTTGTGTATTTATGTGAAAAGGGGTGTAAAATGGTACCCAGTCAGAATAATATTTCTTTATATTCACTTTTTACAGGTGACTACATAAGACGCAAGACTCTGGCAATTCAAACCCACTGATGAACAAATATGTGGGGGTTTATGTTGACAACCTGTTTGGTTTTCTTGCCTTTACAGTACTACAGAAAATATTAGGATAAAATAAATAAATGGAAGAAATTATGCTAGAACATGTTGTGATTTAAGGGCGAAAAGGAACAGCTTTTCTGACACTCTCATCCTTCTATCTGTTTGTTGTAACTTTTCTTCTCCTTCTGCTTTGATTCCCATCCATCTCAGCAGAGAAGATGAGGCTGAAGGAAAGCTTTCACCACTTTCTTCTGTCTTATACCAGCTTCCTTGTTTAGTTCATAGTAATCTTTGAGCCGTTCTGTTCTGTATCATTCTTCATTATGCCTATCCAATGCATCCTCAGTCTTCCTCTTTTTCTAGTTCTTTGCGATAAGGCATGTATTGTCATAGTATTGTTTCTGGGTTCATTCTTGACACATATTCAAGTCATCACAATACACTTGATTGAATCTTCTGTAACACCATTATTTCTTACCCTAGTCATTTTCTTATCCCTTCATATTTTTATTTTTTGCAGCCTTGAAACTTTCATTGTCTCCCCCCCATCTAGTTATTTTCTTCATCATCTTTCTTCGTACTGCAACATTATAACCCATACAATAGTACTGGCAGGCACTACAGTTCTTGATTTTCATTTTTCTCTAAATGTCTTTAGCCTTCCAGATCATACAGAGTCTTTTGAGTGCAACAGCTATTACTCTGATTCTTCTTTTACTGTTGTCAGCACAATTCACATTCTTTGGCATCAGTCCTCCAAGGTACATACTTTTCCCCCTTTGTTATTTAGTTCTTTGTCTTTGAGTTTCATCTTTGCCTTTTCTTCCTCCAATTGCCATAATTTTTGTCTTCTTGGTGCTGATCTTCAGGCTGAATATTCTGCTTGCCTGGTTAATCTTGTCAGTTATTCTTTGTAAATCCTCCTTGGTCAAAGCTATGAGGTCAGTATCTTCTGCAAACATAAGGTTATTCACTGACCTTCCTCATAACTTAATGCCTGGTTCATATCTCAGTGCTACAGCTATTACTGCTCCCACTATGAAATTGAACAAATCTGGCAACAACGTACATCCTTGTCTCACTCGCGTGGTCATTCTGAACCATGCAATCAGTATCTTGTCCGCTGTACATATTTTCTGCTGTCGATGTTTTCTTTCAGCTTGACCAATTTTTTGGGGCTGGCCATATATTCTCAAGACTTGCCCTACTTCTTTCTTCCAAATACTATCGAATGCTTGCTTGAAGTCTATAAAATTGGTGTAACAGATTTTATTGTACTCTACATGCTTCTCTGATATCTGTTGTATCACAAATAGCTGATTTGTTGTACTTTGTTCTGGTTTGAATCTGGCCTATTCCTATGTGAAGTATGAAGTGCTCAATGCTTTTTTTACTTCAGTTTTCACAAGCAAGGTCAGCTCCCAGCCCACTACACTAGGTACGGTGGACTGGGGAGAAGAAGAGAGGCCCTTGGTGACAGAAGGTCAGGTTAGGGACTACTTAAAGAAACTAGATGTGCACAAGTCCATGGGGCCGGATGAACTGCATCCGAGGGTGCTGAGGGAGCTGGCTGATGAGATAGCAGTACCGTTGGCCATTATCTTTGAAAACTCGTGGCAAACAGGGGAGGTGCCAGAGGACTGGAAAAAAGCAAATATAGTACCTATCTTCAAGAAAGGCAAAAAGGAGGATCCAGGGAATTACAGACCTGTCAGCCTCACCTCAATCCCTGGAAAAATCATGGAGCAGCTTCTCAAAGAATCCATCCTGAAACACTTGGAGGAACGTAGAGTAATCAGGAACAGTCAGCATGGATTTACCAAGGGTAAATCATGCCTGACCAACCTCATCGCCTTCTATGATGAGATGACTGGATTTGTGGATGCAGGAAGAGCCGTTGATGTGATATACCTTGACTTTAGCAAGGCTTTTGATACAGTTTCCCACAGCATTCTCATTGGCAAATTAAGGAAGTATGGGTTAGATGCGTGGACTGTAAGGTGGATAGAAAACTGGCTAGATCAACGGTTTCAGTGTGTAGGAATCAATGGCTCCATGTCAAGTTGGCAGGTAGTAACAAGTGGTGTGCCCCAGGGGTCGGTCCTGGGGCCAGTTCTGTTCAATGTTTTCATTAATGATCTGGATGATGGGATATATTGCACACTTAGTAAGTTTGCAGATGATACCAAACTGGGGGGAACGGTAGACACCCTAGAGGGCAGGGACAGGATTTAGGGAGATCTAGACAAATTGGAGCAGTGGGCCAAGAGCAATCTCATGAGGTTCAACAAGGACAAGTGTAAAATCCTGCACTTGGGACGAAAAAACCTCATGTACTGCTACAGGCTGGGGACTGATCAGCTAAATAGCAGCACTGGAGAAAAGGACCTGGGAGTCATGGTGGATGGGAAGCTGGATATGAGTCAGCAGTGTGCGCTTGCTGCCAGAAAGGCCAATGGCGTACTGGGCTGCATCAGAAGAAGTGTTACCAGCAGATCGAGGGATGTGATCATTCCCCTCTATTCTGCACTAGTGAGGCCACATCTGGAATACTGTGTCCAGTTTTGGGCTCCCCACTACAAAAAGGACATGGACAAATTAGAGAGAGTCCAGAGGAGGGCAACCAAAATGATTAAAGGGCTGGAGCACAAGCCCTATGAAGAAAGACTGAAGGAACTAGGCTTATTTAGCCTGCAGAAGAGAAGATTGAGGGGGGATTTGATAGCAACCTTCAACTACTTGAAGGGTTGCTCCAAGGAGGAGGGAGCTCGACTGTTCTCGGTAGTAACAGAGGGCAGAACGAGAAGCAATGGTTTCAAGTTACAGCTGGGGCGGTCCAGGCTGGATATTAGGAGAAACTTCCTTACTAGGCGAGTGGTGAAGCATTGGAATAAGCTGCCTAGGGAGGTGGTGGAATCTCCATCTCTGGAGGTGTTCAAGGCCCAGCTGGACAAAACCCTGACTGGGATGATCTAATGGGAGTGGTCCTGCTTTTTTTGGCAGGGGGTTGGACTAGATGACCTATGAGGTCCCTTCCAACCCTATGATTCTATGATTCTATGACTTCCTCATACCTCTTCATTCTCCTCTGCAAGGTCTTGGTTTATGTCCATGCAAGTGTGCATACTTGAGTACTGGATCACATGCATGCTTGCACATGCCCCATACATACGCTTTGCCAGACATGGGTATAGCACTGTGCACATACTTATACACATTTCACACTGCTGCTGTATGTGTTGTTATACAATGTTAGACTTACCATTTCAGGGTCAGTATCCCAGGGCTCTGTATTGACGAGGAGACGCTCAAGAACTACTTTGCTGCACTTCACAGCTGGGACACTCACCTGACTGTGGTTCTAACTTATGGGTCACTAAGCCCTACTGTGGTGGTAACTGAGTAACATTTTGGGAGCAGATGGAGTGGTGGAAGAAGGGGCAGCTTATGTACAGGATAATGGCAGATGCTGTCATTGCCTATATTGTTACTGGAACTGTGTCTGGATTTTATGCATGTGAACTAAACCATAGGGACATGCGTCTCCCTGCTTTCTTTGTTTTAGGTTTCCTCTGCATTGAAAACTGGTGGTGCTTTCTGTAAGCACATAAGGTTAACTGCAATTTATCATCCCTCCTGTTTATCCTTGGGATTTTTAGATATTTCTGAGCCTATGTTTGAGGGATACAGAATGAAAAGTATTTTCAGTATGCTGGCACTGGACAGTTACTCACCATTCAATTTCATGTTCTGTGAATTGTGGAGTCCAGACCTGAACCTCCAGTTCATTATACTTAGGAAAAAGGGGACATATACCAATCAAGAAAAGTGTAACATTTATTAGAAGTATGAGAAGCAATGTGTAAATGAAATTATTTTAAAAAAGAAGGATCAACTACAAATGTTCAAAAAATTAAGGGAATGCAACTTTTTTGCAGCCCATCAGGAAGGAGCCAGTAGAGGCTAGTAATAGTAAAAGAAAAAAAAATTACACTAATGTTTTTAAAAATTTTAAATGTTTATTCAGTTTCAAGGGAATGGTGCAGTTCCTTCCAGGGACTATATTACCAGGTTACGATTTCTTCTTTCAAGGCTGGCCAAAATTTGGGTAACTTACAAGTTTTTAACGTACAAGATGGAAAGAGACATGGCTTTTCATTTCTATGAAGGAGATCGGCATTGCATGTCAGAAGGACGTTTTTGCTAATGCACCTTTTTACCAGAAGGCATTGGGGCAGCTCTGAAGATGGAGCACACCATTTTGCACTGCAGTTGACCCTCAAGACCCAGTTGGATTCTCTGTTCCAACAGGAATTTGCTGAAATATTCTTATGGCCACTGGATTGGGAAGGCCTTCAACTGGAAAGTGACTGTATTCGCAGGAAGCATACAGAGTTTCCATGCAAATAAAGAAGCAAACTTTGAATGCCACCCACCTCCACCAGCATTACTAGAAAATCCTGCCCCTTTGCCTGCTTGACAGTGATGAAACTGACAGGGAAAGAAAGACACACCACAATTTTATGTGGTTCACTGAAGTTCCAGATAAGCATCCCAAACATCTTACCTCTTCTCTTCAGAGGGACACTGCACTGTCAGAACAGATCCTTCTCCCACCTATTTCTCTTGGCTGGTGCAGCATGCTTTGGTGTGGGAAGAGGTAAGAAAGGGATGGAAAAAAATTTGTAATCTTCTAAGGGTGAAAGGACTGCTGTGACTAGCTTCTCCTCAGATAACAAAAGTGTTCTTTATCTGTGGTCTGTCCCTTCCCCTCTCCAGGGTGAACTCCCACTTCAGCTCCCATTACTTCCCACCTCCACTTTGTTCTGTACAGCTCTTGAATGTCAGAGTGACAGAAGCTCTGAAACAAAACTGTAATTTTCCAAAGGACAAAAGACAGCTTTACTAACTTTAGACAACCAACTATTAGTTTTTTACAACTGTCCAATTTCCATCCCCATTTCTCCCAATCTGCATAGTCCTAGAAAGATCACTGCCTGACTGCTAACTGAAAAATGTAGAGACACAGGGCCACAATGATTTTTCCTTAATCTATTTTTAAAAATACCTCTAGAAGTTGAATGCATAATGGAAGTTAATCAGAAATTAATACAATTGAGTTATAACTGTCTGGCTTGAGGGCTGTTGGAGGAGTTCGCAAAGGGATGGTGTGTGACAAAGCCATGGTTTTAGTACTTGTGGTTCAGATTCACAGAGATCTAACAATGCATGGCATATTGTCCAGGGAGGAAACAATAGTGCACAGTTCTTTAGATGCCCTGGATTAGCACCAGAGCAAGTGGGGATATTGGTGGAAGGGATGGGGTCTGTTCTACTTTACCAGCCTCACACTCTGGTTCCTGAAGTGGCTTAGGATCTTCCTCAAGTTTTTCTGGGGGGCTTCCTGAAATGGCTTCTCCAAGGAGAAGTGCAGAGTCACATGTGCCTCACCCTTTGAAGCTTCTGAGGCTTCCTTCATGATCCCTGCTGTCTCCTTGCCCTGGCCCTCATCAGCATCCCATTGGACAATGAGGGATTAAGGACTAGAAGGGGATTGTGAGCCACTTCAGGCTCTGGAGCACTTGAGAGCACCTGATTAGGTTCTGAATAGAGGGGTGTATGTGACACTTCAGCCTTCTTGAACAGGATCATCAAGTGCTTAATGCCTCTGAAAGTCCACCTGCTCCTTCCTGCATGAAACTTCCCAAGTGAGGTGCATATTCCTGCTGCTCCATTTGAAGTCTTGGAGGATAGAAGTGGGATTATCTCCCATGAAAACTCATGCAATAAATAAATTTGTTAGTCTTGAAAAGTGCCAGAGGACTCCTTGTTTGTTTTGGAGGACAGGGTACACTAGCAATACTTGTGAGGTTGTGGGACTGACTGGTGGTTATTGGAGCTGGATTCATTGTCCTCGTATTGATCTGTAAAGAAGGCAGTGAAAAGTTGTTCTGCTGCAGTCAGTGCAGCACACTATTACTTAGGAAAACAGGACAACAGGAACATTTATACATTGGATTAAGGATCAGAAAGAAAAGTGTTCAGTGCACTGTTGGGATGGAGTGGGAGACTACTGAAATGACATACTAAATGCCCCCCTACCATCACAAATTGGTATGAGATCAGGGCTGTATCACAGACAAAGCCTACCCTTAACCCACAATGCTGGCACAATTTGCAGCTGCATCTCTGTAGTGTTTCAGTGTGGACACTGCCTATGCCAACGGGAGGGGCTCTCTCATCAACATGGGTGATCCATCTCCCAGGAGGTAGTAGGTAGGTTGACCAAAGAATTCTTCCATTGACCTAACACTGTCTACACTGGGGGATAAGTTGCCGTAACCGTCTCTCTTAGGTGTAGGGATTTTGCCAGTGTAAGTGCATATTGCAGACCAACCCTGAGGCATGTACTCACCCTACTCACCCTCTGCACACCTTCAGGGATTTAGATGTGGACCCTAGTGGGGTAATGGCATACCCATAGGCAGGTATGTACATACAATTGCTAGAGTAAATATACGCTTGGTGAATGTTTTTCCTGGTGTGCTCAGTGAGTAATTCTTGCACTCATTCTCCTGCCCCTCCTCTCCCCCCCTGTTTAGTACTATTATCACTTTCCCACATTTTCCTGGCATTTGTTTGCATTAGTAGCTTGTGTTAAATATCTTCTAAGTTGCTTCTACTCCGTGTTCCTAGCCAGCTTGTAGCAGTTCTGCAGTTACTTTGTCACCTCCCAATGCCTTTTTCTTTTTCAAACTTCTTTTGAGATTTTTACTACACTGAACAATTCCAACATCTGCTCTCTCTTCCTCTTTCATACTGGGCAGCTTCTCCAGTTCCATTTCACCTTTCGAGTGTTGTATGTTGTACAGCTTCTCAGAAATTCTTTCCGTGGCTTTTCTTGTTTGCCGTCAATTATTTGCCCATGCTTCTCTTTCACCGCCAGCATCTTCAGCTCACATGTCACGCTCATTTTTCTGACCTTGCAGTATAATTCCCATATTGCATTTTTCTTCACATGTTCTTCTTCTACACTGCTCACTTATCTAATTGATATTGCCTCTTTTAGCTTTTTGTTCTACCTCTCTGGTCAACCTATTGTACTGAGCTTTGAGACTGAAATCTTCCTTTTTTATTTTCCTTTAACTTTCAGTTCTTGTCACTCAACTGCAGCATTTCATCTGTAATTCATCCTGGCTTTTTCCTTTTGTCCTTGTAGCCCAACCTGTGTGCAGTCACTCATGTCATCACATTTTTTACACTGTTCCATGTTTCTTAGTGTTCATTTCTTCTTCCCCTATAGACACCATGTTTTTCTGCACAGCTTCTTTGTATTCTTTTCTAATATCTGGTTTCCATGTCATAGATCTCATTTTTCCTATTGCTCTCAGGTCCAGCCTCATTGATGCTAACATTAACTTAGGATGGGATCTGATACTGGCTACACATGATCTCCATGACAGCACATTGATTTCCACGTGCGATTGATGAGCACAAAAGTTCTTTGTTTGCCTGTTTGGTGATATCTAAGTCAACTTTTTCATCAGTGCTCTTTGCTGAAACAGCATATTTGTTATCACCAGGTTATTATTTGGACAGAAATTAAATAGTTTTCTTCCTCTTTCATTTCCTCACCACATCTGAATCTTCCTGTTGCTTCAAATAAGGAATTCCAGTCTGATTCTACTTGTGCATTAAAATGCCCCATCATCAGTAACACATCAAGTCTTGAAACTCTTCAGTTGCTTTCTGTAGATCATTATAAAATTAATCAATTACAGTGTAGTAATTGTGCCCTTTACATACCTGGAGCCACTTAATATTCCTGCTGGGTGTGTGCATGTATATGGAGGCCATCACATTGTATCTACTGTACTAGGTAAAGTTTAGGATGTAGAAGTGATGACATTTTATTGTTTTCATTGAAAATTTGTAGGAATATTATTCTATTTTTGTACTAGATGATTGTGTACAAAATGTAATAGGTTTATGTCCAGGTGCTCTCCATAATGTTAAAAATGGTTGGTTTTACTCAAAAAACAAAAAAACCCAAAAAAACCCCAAAACAAAACAAAACAAAAAACAAGGAGTTGTGTGGCACTTTAAGACTAACAGATTTATTTTTTGCATGAGCTTTCATGGGAGAAAATCCCACTTCATGAGATGCTTCGAAGATGGGTGAACTTACAGAGTGGAATGAAAATAAATGCAAAGGGGTGTAAAACATAGGATCAGGTCACACAGTAACAGCAAATCAGAGCAGTTTTTAGGTTCAAACCCTGGGAAGCCTGAAGTCAAATTACTTTTTGTAATGGGAAAAGAACCCATAGTTTCGATTCAATCCTGCTGTCACAGAATTTAGTTTGCATATTAATTCGAGTTCAGCTGTTTCTCTTTGAAGTCTTGATGTCCCAGTCACATCTCTGATGACAATCCTTAACAAATCATTTATCGAGTGATTAGAAAGATGGAAGTGCTCAGCAACTGGTTTCTTTGTTCTGTGATTTCTGTTATCAGCTCTATGTTAATTTATTTTGCGCAGCGATTGTCGTGTTTGTCCAACGTATAAGGTGTTGGGGCATTTCTGGCACATGATGGCATAGATCACATTAGTAGAGGAGCAGGTAAATGAGCCTTTGATGGAGTAGCAGGCTTGATTAGGACCTATGATGGTATCTATTGTGCAGAGATGTGGGCAGACTTGGCAGTGTGGTTTGTTGTAGGGGTATGTGTCTGCTTCAGTGTTTCTGTTGTTAGATCTATAGTTGCTGGTGAGTATCTGTTTAAGATTCAGCGGCTGTCTGAAGACAAGGAGAGGTCTGTCTCCCAATGCTTGAGAGAGTGAGGGATCATCTTTTAGAGTAGGCTGTAGGTCCTTAATGATCTGTTGCAGAGGTCTGACTTGAGGGTTGTATGTGGTGACTAGTGGTGTTCTGTTGTTTTCTTTCTTGGGCCTCTCCTGTAATAGATGACTTCGGGGAATCCGTCTAGCTCTGTCAATTTGTTTTCTTACTTCCCCAGGTAGGTACTGTAGTTTCAAGAATGCTTGATAGAGATCCTCAAGATGTCTGTCTCTGTCCGAGGGATCAGAGCAGATGTGGTTGTATCTTAGGGCTTGGCTGTAGACAATGGAGCGTGTGGTGTGTTTAGGATGGAAGCTCAAGGGATGTCAGTCTTTATTATAACTGGCCAGAAACTTGCAATTAGAATCTGCTTCCTTACTGAATGTTTTCTCTCAATGTGACATGCATGCAAACTGTTTTGTTGTTGTAATGCTACCTCTGAATGCAAATTCTTTTGTTAAGGTAGGGCTACCCCAAAATACTATCAGTCTCTGCAGTGATTTTTTTTTGGTGTTTTTTCCCCCTTTTCATCAATAGGATCCCTACTTTTATTTCTCACTCAAATGCTAACATTATAGTGGCTGAAGAGGTCCTGACAATGTTATGCCTGTGAAGGAAGCAATATTGGACTAGACCAGGGTGGCCAAACTTATGGAACTCAAGAGCCCCACAAGTTGATTATTAAACCTTCAGGAGCTGCACTGAGGGATATAGCCATATGCTTTTACCTACCCCAAAATTACTAGGTTTAAAATTCATTTCACACTTTAATTTTATCATAAAAAGAGGACAAATATTGATCCTACTAATGTCAGATTCTACTAATTACTTAAGGTTACCATGAAAATTAGGCCTATATGGTAAAAACTTAGCTGCTGCTCATTGTAGAAGACTGCAGGCTAGTGGCAAGTTTTTTGAAATCCCAACTGTGCTGCACTTCTCCCCACCATCCCCGACCATGCTGTGCCTCTCCCCACTGTCCCGACCCCCTCGTGAACTCCTAGGCTGGCTGCTTTCCTAAATTGGTTTGCTGATGTTCTTCCGGGAGCAACAATTATTCATTCAAGAGCCACACGTGGCTCCCAAGCTGCAGTTTGGCCATGTCTGGGCTAGACTGACATACTGACATGTTTCTCCCTCTCCAAGGAAGCTTCTATATAGTCTTAAGCAGACATTTTGTTATACTGAAATTATACCACATACGCAAATAAATTTCCTTTCTAATTGGTCCCTCAATAATCTACAGTATTGCATCAACTCATACATTTTGGGTAACACCATTTTAATGATGAGTGCAATTAACAGAGAGTCTTGACCTGACTTCAGGGCTGTTTACAGAATGATTGCTGCGAACATCTAAGGGGCTGGCTGTGTAGATTCTGCATCTCGTAGGAATTGATTTGCAGGTATTAATACATTTCCTTTCACTAAAATAAATGCTATCTTTCCACTGTGAGCTCATTCAGTAAAAAGTCTGTGATCAGTACAGAGGTTAATCTAGTATTGCTTAGAAATAGAAAGCTCTGGCAGGTCATTTCTCTGATACAGCATGATGCAGGGTAACCTCAGCCTATACTGCTGGTTTTGTGGTAGAGGGGGCAAATATTGTTTAAGTTTTATTCACTATATAGTCTGTACTGTGTACAGGCAGTTTGCGGGGAAAACAACAGCAGCAGTTGTGTAAAAATGCTCCAGATCATCTAATTAATCCTACTTCATTTTACCTCTTCAGTGAGAAGATCTGGTACACTTCATTGAAGTATTACATGTGTCCCCCACAGCTATTACTGATATACACATGGCATCTCGAGAATACAGCTCATAAACTGGTGCTTGGAAAAACATAGGGCTCCCATCCAGTGAAGAAAAAGTAGCAGCTTATTAATTCAGACTAGTTTATGGCTCTTTAGAACAGAACTCTATTTAAGAGCTTAAATATGGATTTGGGTGCCTAATTTGGGGCTGCTGTTTTTAAATGCCTTGAACTAAGTCTCTTGACTGGCCACTGTAGCAGAGTCATGTAAAACAACCTATAGAAAGTGCAAATGACCCACACTCACCTAGATCTAGAGTTTTGCAGAGAGCGCAGGACCAATTTTCCAGTGTTCAACTTCCACAATTGGGCTAGATTTTTCAAAGGAGCAGGACTCTCATTTTAGTAACTCAGATGGAGGGGGTGGGCAAGCCAAATTGGAATTGCATTGCAATCCCATATGCCAAGTTCTAACATCACTCAAAGTTGGGTTGTTGGAAAGGTAGCCTGGGACCCTATCCTTAGCAAAATTCTGGTTGCACCTCTGGTTCAAACACTGGTGTGACTGGGCCCACTTAACTGGTGAGTTCCAGGGCCCATGGGCCCATATATAGAGAGAGTCTGATTGGACATCAATGAGAGTCTTTACTTTTAATTCAATGGGTTTACATCAGACCTGTAATGAACATCTATTCCCAGGTTAATCCTGCATATTGCCTTATGGCAGGGATACTTTTGCTGTCTCAACAGCTAGGGAAGACATTGGTGGTATCTCCTGAGAGTGAGGTCCCTTCCAATCTCCTGTAAGAAATATATACACCTTGTTCCATCAACATACAGCCGTATGGATTTAATAAAATGCACTGAATATATGTAAAAATGTCATGTGGCAGTAGCTATGACTGTTGTGAAGCTTTTAAAAGTTTGTGTTCTTAATAGTGGTGGTGGGAAAATATCAGTCCTTACTGTGAATACAGGATGTATGAAAGTAGCCAGCTGGGCAGTCTCAGGATATGAAACCCTGTAGCATGCTTTATATTTATTTTGAATGGAAGTGCTCGCTTTGGGATTGAATTAGGTTCCTGAGTGGTGACAGTTGGTCCAGCTTCATATGAGAGAAAAGAGATGGAATTAATTCCCAACCCCATGTATGTCTGGAGGAAGAGGCGGAGCAGGCAGGGAGGGTTTCTACACTTTTCTGTAGAATAAAATGTTCAGCTATACGAATGAGTGACTGATAAATATTCCTGTGCTCTGTCTGAATACAAAGTGAACTCTGAGTTATGGCTGCAGACCAAAACCACCAGTCTCTTGTTACATGTTTTCAGGGGGATTGTGTCTCTCTATTACATATTTTCCAAACAAGTCAGGTTGATAAAAGCAGCTTAATTTTAGAATATAAGATGTTTTCTTGTGTATGTCAAAGCTATTCAGTCTCACAATTAAAGACATTGTATGCTTCATGTCTATTGCTTGGTGGAGCTAAATAACTGTAGAGCAGTGGTTCCCAACCTTTTTGAGTATGAGGACCCCTTTTTAAAATAAAAAAATGTTGTGGACCCCCTAAATGATAATAGTTGTTATCAGGGACTGCCTGCAGGCCGTGGTACAGCAGAAGGGCAGTGGAGTTCATGGCCCCCACCTGCTCCCAAGGGGTCGGGACACATCCAAGGTGTGGCTACCCAAAGCAGGGAAATACAGTTCATTTAGAGCACTCTCCAACATGGATTTGGCTGGCAACTGCTAGGGCCAGATCGGGCCCAGGCCATCTGCCACTGGCTGGCAGTGACTGGGGCTGGATATATTCATGGATCCCTTGCAATAACTCCATGGACCCCCAGGGGTCCCCAGACCACAGGTTGGGAATCACTGCTGTAGACCAAGTACCTAAAACTTGAAGAAGTAGTACACTTTTATAACTTTTTACATAAAAAATGGGCTGCTACACAAACAGATGTGCAAACTGGGATTTAATAGAGTTGAATATTTGAATACAGTACTCTGAAATTTATGGTTCCCATGGAAACAAATTATTCTTTTTCAAAAAATGAATAGTCTGACTTGTTAGAGCAGACAGGATAACATAAGAGGCTTATTTTTTTTTAAAACAGCAACATTTAAAATGAACACTTGAGTATTCTACACAAGCATCTGGTGGTGTTATAAGTGAAGAGACATAAGAAATGGTTTGAAAATAATTCGGACAAGCTTGTTATAATTAGCCACAGACGGGTCAAAGAAGCAGTGTGAAAGTTTAGATCTACATAAGGGTTCTGCTAGCATTGCAATTCAGCATAGAATATGGAGAATTTCTGAGGTCATGTTTTGATGATGCTGAAATTTTTCAAGTTTTTTCTCATGAGACTTTGGTCTCAAATGGCAGAAATCAAGTACAATCAATTCTTTTTCATTTGATTTCCATCACGTAGTGCTGTATCTGAATCAGATGTAGGAAAAGACGCTTCTTCCAGTTATGGAGCTAACCAGAACTAAAATATAAGAAAGCAGATGTTCTGGAACACAGCATTTGAACTGGCAACCTCTGATGTAGCAGCAGTCAGATTTGATGTTTTGGCATGGGCCCGTCTCTCATGTTAATGTGAAGGAAGGAAAAGTGAAAGACAAAACAGTGGCATTTTAGTAGCTATGTGGAGATTTTTTTTATAGCAAAACCCACTATTTAAGTTTCCCCCTGTGTGTGAGAACCTCAGCTTGTAAGTTTGTATTGGGAAGTAGAAGTGTCAGTGTCTAAGAGAGCTCTCACCCCTGGCATGAAGAAGACATCAAGGCCCAGCCTTGCTTATGGAATTGCTTGCCAGTGAAGATTGCTCTTTTGAAATTTTCACTCAGATATGATTCTAGTGGAAGGTTCAGTTTTATATCTCATCTATTAAGAATAAAATAAGCCTTGAATTGAGAAGCCAAATAATTTCCTATGCTCCATAAAATGTCAGTCAAACATTTTTAAGGTATTTTCAGGATTTCTTTCTGTAGACCTTTGCAGCACTGGATCTATCAGACAAGCACTTCCTCGTGATGGCATGGGGAATAGCTCAAGTAGGCCACTCTCTGGTGGTTGGTGCTTAGTCTCTCATCATAACTAGGACCTCAGCTCTCCAGATGAGTCTTCTCCAAGTCCACACCTTCCAGGGCTTACTACAGTTCCACCTGGCCTACTCTGTATCAGTGTCAGCCACTACTATCCATTCACTACTCACCTGTGGTCAGTTGCAAAACCTCAGCCCTCTAGCTGAGTCCACAGTTCACCCCTTCTGGGGTAAAATCCAATTCTGGCAGGCCCACTTGTATTAGTAGGCCCCATTCAATACAGCTCACCTGTGGTTTCCTGCCCACTGGCAGTCTGAGGGAGGTGTGTGGGACTCAGGCCCACCCACTTCTTTGGGCCCCAGCCCAGGGACCCTATATTTTCCCTTGAGTGCTGCCTCAAATTGCTTGCTCCTCTTCAGTCTGCACCCTTGAGGTCCACTGGTCCATACGCACCTCCCCTAGATGCCTGCAGCCCCTGTATCAAGGCTCTGGCTACTGAAGCCTATTGGTGCCCCTGTGAGCTGTCCAGGTCCTGTCTCCCACAGCCCTGCTGACAGCCTGACCTTCCTCTGAGTCTGAGGCAAACTGTCCAGAGTAGGAGCTGCAGCCTTGGCCTTATACCAGCTCCTGGGCCTTGATTGGCTCTGCAGCCCTCTGCTCCTATTGGTAAGTCACTCCCTGCAGAGCTTTTAACTCCTGCCTGGCTGGAGTAGGGAAACTCCTGGTATGCTCTCCTTCTGCAGAGGAAAATGGGTAAGTTCTTTAATATGTTTGAAATCCTCCTCTGAGATTTTTATTTTAGTTTCTGCTAGAATGGATCCTGCTGCTCATGTTGCATCCTTTATTCTGGTGAAACTTCTGCTAATGTCAGTGGGAATGTTAAGGACTTTAGCCTGAAGTATTAGGCTTGTTTCATTTGACCTGTTGTTGAAATGTTACAAAAAGCCCCTTAATCATTTCAGCTTCCTCTGACACATGCACATCATCTTGCTTTCAAGGTACAGTCCAGCTGGGTTCAAAGATGCAAGAAGCTAAAAGCTGGAAGTGACTGACACTGTCAGGAATCAGGTAGAATCAATCTACAGGTGATCTAATGAGTTCAGTTGGCTTACTCCAGGTTGCCTGATTGTTTGTAAAATCACATCCTGCAGCAGTGGTTCAGTCGCTGCTCAAAACATTTGACGGAGGCTATGACAGCACCTAAGCCAGCTTGTTCCCAGCCCTGCTCCTGCCTTTGAACCAGCCCTGTTCCTGCTTTGACACCTGCCTTGCCTTGCTCCACAGACACTGCTCCTGACCCTGAGATCTGATTCCTAACTTTAGGTTTATGCTTTGATCCAGTTTTTAACTCTGACTCTGACCCTCAACGCTGGTTCTATAACCCCTGGGGATGACTGCTTTTGTTCCTGTCACTGCACTGTAGTTTTTAAGTCACAGTCCCAACAACCTTCCCAAACTCACCATCCTATAGCATGTATAAATTGTTCACAGAGCATGTAAATGTATGTAAGAAAAAAAACCAGATGGTTGACATAAAACAATTAAGGAGAACTTTAGTAGTGACCTCATTTAAGAGAAAAATATCTTCAATTAAAATGATGGAGAAAATATATTTTACAATGTAATAATTAGTATGAAGTGGTAGTAAAATGTGTACCAAAAATTTACATGAACCTTGTTTTAATACAGATATCTTCAACTAAGTCAACCTGTACTTGGTAGATTATTATTATATAAGACAGAAAGCTAATAAGAAAATAGTGTGTGTGCATGTAGAATCTGCAAGTCCTTTATCACTGAGCATCCCACTGTTCAGTCACTATTATGCCTTCAATTATCAATGTATAGGAAAAAATTAAGAGACTTCCATGCAGCATAAATATGCTGTTCATGATGGTGATAATTAACCCAAAACACAGCACAATTTCCACAATGTAAAAAGTAGGCAGTGCTACAGATCTGAGCTCCATGGAATATTAGCAACAGCCGATAATGGGCTGGATAGAAATTAGAAGTAAATGAGTGGCAAGATAATTATAAGACAAGGTATCATAATGCCATATATTTGAAGATTGACAAGGACCTCTTTCATAAGAGCTGGTAAAGTATAATATCAAACAAAAAAAAGTCTAATAAGGAAACACTTCTAGTGTCAGACTGTCTCATGGTTTAATTTATCAACCTGCAGAACTATTTCAGAAATATGTGCTCTCTGAAGTGGAGTGTCATTTAGGGAGACGAGTATTAAATCATTGGTGAAAGCTGTGATAACACAGCCCTGCATGTTCATAATACAGCAATGAACTAGGAACTAACAAGGAGAAAGTTGTCAAATGGTGAAGACATCATCAACAGTGGATAATTGACAGTAGAGTGAAAGATGACTCAAATGGATAATAAAACTCTTGCTACGCACTTGTATGAGGGAGGAAAATACCTTTTTTGCTACTAACCTGACATTCTAATTACTCTCAATGGGAAAAATTTTGTTCTTTGATCCACACTAGTCGTTACCCACGGAGCCAGTCATTAGTGAACATTTAGAGCTTGGAACTGAAACTTATGTTTCTTTGTCTTTTCCTCCTACTGTTATCTTTACACCTTATTTCTATTCCTTACGCTAAGTTTGGCAAGAATGGCCTTACTCCCTTCCCTTCTTTTCAAATCATCCTTTCAGAGGAGATCATTTTGCTTAGAGATAGCAGCTGCATATTTGTGAGAAGATGGGTAGATTATTGCCTTCAATGGGCTTTGGATCCCAAGCATTTAACTCCAGATCCCTACATTTCTAATTTGTATCAAGGTGTTTTTTCCTAGAGTTAAGTATGTCTCTTAATCTGTCACTGTGTCACCAAATAGACCTATTTTAATGCACAGCAGATTTGTCTGCTTAAAATACCTTTAAGGTTACTAGCAGAAAATTTCTGAAGGGCCCTTGTTCCACTATCACTTGTAGCATTGTGCATAGCTTGTAAATGGCAAAAAATTGCCAGTGATGTTTGCAAGATTGTAGAGTTACAGGACCACTTTTAATTTCAAAAGACAACTTTGAAGTCAGTAGTAAATTAGTCATGCCTGTTTTCTCTCTCCTCTCTCTCTCTCTCTCTCTCTCTCTCTCTCATTCATACACCTCATCTGTCTCGCTATCTCTCTAACCTTTTGTTTTTATTTCTAATATGACCATTATCATTGTGTCTAGTCACCATACTGTGGTTTTTAAACTGCCTAAGATTAATTTAAGGTATAGGGAAAAGGTTCTTGTCCTAAAGTTTGAATGCTCAAATCTCCTAGAGCAGGATATGAGTGACCCTCCAATATGAGGGTAGAACTCACTTGTTGCTATAGAAGAATAGGGCCATAGCATTGTACATTTTCACTGACAAAGGTTTTTGTACAAAAAATTAAAGAAGTATAGCATTTTTTTCCAATCTAAAATATGACAACAGGAAGATGAGAGAATATAGATTTAGGAAGCAGCTTTTCTAATTGTCCACTTAAATATCTCAGTAAAATGTATGTACAATTAGAATAATTTTACCTTTGCTGGTTAAAAATATTGCAGTGAATTTCAAGGGTATTTATTGGGTCCATTAAAACTGCTTTGGTGGCTTCTACAGCAGCACTTTGTCCTCTTGAATATCATTGGAACTGATGGAAATTTAATCTTTCTGTGTCTCCATGGCAATGTAGCCATATATTTCCTTTCCTAGAAACTGTATAATTTACATAATTATGTCTACGTGGTGGATTGTGTGTCCTGTTTATCTGTTGTACTATTAACGTTCTCGTGCAAAACCAAATGGCTGAAATGTCATTGAAATGAAATTTTGTTTGAGATAAGCTTATTTGAAAGAGAGAGGTGTAGCAGGGTTTAAGTGTAATGGAAAAGGGAGAACCATAATATTAAGATGTGTGTATATGTACTTAGGCGGTGTTAGTGCAGCGTGGTTTGTTGCAGCCAAGTCTGCCCACATATCTGCACAATAGATACCATCATAGGCCCTAATCAAGCCTGCTACTCCATCAAAGGCTCATTTACCTGCTCATCTACTAATGTAGTCTATGCCATCATGTGCAAGAAATGCCCTAACACCTTATATATTGGACAAACAGGACGATCGCTGCGTAAAAGGATGAATGAACACAGAGCTGATATCAGAAATCACAGAACAAAGAAACCAGTTGCTGAGCACTTCCATCTTTCTAATCACTCAATGAATAATTTGTTAATGACTGTCGTCAGGGATGTGGCTGGGACATCAAGACTTCAAAGAGAAACAGCTGAACTGGAATTAATATGCAAATTAAATTCTGTGAAATCAGGACTTAATCAAGACTATGGGTTCTTTTCCGATTACAAAGGGTAATTTGACTTCAGGCTTCCCCATGGTTTGAACCTGAAGATTGCTCTGATTTGCTGTTACTGTGTGACCTGATCCTATGTTTTACACCCCCTTGCATTTATTTTCATTCCTTTCTGTAAGTTCATCCATCTTCGAAGCATCTGACGAAGTGGGATTTTCTCCCATGAAAGCTCATGCAAAAAATAAATCTGTTAGTCTCAAAGTGCCACACGACTCCATAGTCTGAGTATCACAGTAGCAAAATCAAATGAATCTACTGGAGAAATTCCAAGGGGGTAGCCGTGTTAATCTAGTTCAGAAAAACAACGTGTCTTGTGGCACTTTTAAAGACTAAAAATAAATAAATTTGTTAGTCTTTAAATGTGCCACAAGACTCCTTGCTTGTTTTATAGGAGAAATGTGCTTCTTATTACTTTAGTAGGAATCCTAGTTGAATCACACCTGAACAGGATAATACTGCTAAGGTTAATGACTTTGCTGATTAACAAGTGAGAACAAGTGAGAATCTGTGACATGTAGGAATTTTTTAAGTGAATTCCATCTACTTCTGTGATATCATGTGCAATATATGGGCTATATGATACCAGTTATGGAACATTCAGTTTGCCAAAGAGCATGGTATGAGATCGATTTTAGTCTGAGAAGGATTAGGTTTGAAGGCCTCAGCTCTGCAAATGGATCCAAGTGAACAGAAGTGTCTGTCCATGCAGTGTTCCACTGAAGTCAGGTGGGTTTAAGACAGGTACCAGGTTCTGCTGAGGCATATCGAGCTTCAGGATCAAGGTCTGAGTTTGTAAAATCTTGTTTAGACTCTTGTAAGCTCTTTGGAGCTGGGAATGTGACTTCAGTGAAGATCGAGTTGTAGGGTCAGGATAGATTTATTTTTTTGTTTCCAAAGCTACATGGTTGATAAGACTATGCTGATTCTTTTTTTGTAAAGTGTCATCAGTCTAAATAAGGCTCATAAAGACTGGCAGCAGGAAGGATGATAGAGTATTATCAGCACTGGGCAAATGTGTTATATTCAAATAATAGGGAATTTGCTGACAGCTCATTCACTCTCAGATCAAGTTTTACACAGCTTGTGAGCACAATTTCTGTGCTGCATGTTATTAGATCTCACAGGATAACATTTTAATTAATTTTGTGGTGAAATCGACATTTTGCACTTAAAACAAAATCAGTTAATACACATAGAAGTGAGGTTGGGCATTTTAATTTCATCTCTTCCTGCTTTTCTCATTTAACTGAACAAGTGTTTCTTAGACTAAATTAAATTATATCTACAGTGTAAAGTTGGAAAGGTCCCTCCAAAAAGGATCAAGCAATACAGACAACACTGAAGACATTTATTTATGGTACCGGGAACACTGAACACTGGGCAAGACAGTTTCAGCTTCAAAATGGAGGTAACATGGCAATCTCTTATATACATATACTGCTTGTTTACTGGTTTAAACTAGTTTTCCTAACACTTCCTCCTTCTTTGAGAAAACCGACTCTGTATATAGTGAAAGGGTCAGGGTGTTAAGGGGGATGGTGGTCTTGACAGGTCAGGTAACACTAGCTTTCATATAAGGTAGGCAGGAGGGTTGACGGGATAGGTGACATCAGGCAGGGAAGGGATATGTGACAATAGACAGTCAGCAATCTGTCTGCCTGGGGGCACCCTCTCTGTCTGAGGGCCAGTATGCTTGTATGGTTGTCTTAGTGTAACAACAGCATATGTATTTGTGTAGAGACTTTATATATGTGTAAACACACAAACAGTTTTATGTATCCTGTACCATGTCACCTGAAAAATCACAATTTATAGCAATGAGATACATTTACCTCACTTCCTCTAGGATAGGAATTGTAATTCACATTACTTAAGCAAAGCAAAGAAAAAAAAATTAAATTCACTTAGACTAAAACAGATTTCAATGCATTGAACAAAAATATTACCTGCTTAAAATAACTGTAAATGCCCTCTTCATTGAGAAGAGAGTTCAAATCACTGGTGGTCATTTAAATCAGGTGGTCAAAACAATGCTATAGGGAATGGTGAAGTTTAACATAATGCAGTTTGTGATTCTCATCCACATAGGTTCAAGGTCTGTGGCGCATGGTCCCCTGACATTAGAGTTAAAATCCCAGCCCCATTGAAGTCAGCGTAAGGTTTGCAGTTAATAACAATTAAATGAGGCTATGATTTCCCCGTCTCTGTGATGATGAACATCATCTTTATTGTGGAAACTGTGTAACAATGAAACTTGATAATAATTATGAAAAAATACCGTCTCTCATCCTGCATTCATTATTCCTCCCTATTTCTCTCTTATCCCTGTCCCTATCCCTCTCTTCTGCGTTTCCATTTATATTGTGTCTCCCTTTCTTTCCTTATGCCCAGGCTCTCTAATCCATAGTCTTTACCATCGCCCTTTTCTAGATACATAAAAAATAAAATAAACAAACCTAACATCCCCCAGTTGAACAATATGCTATTTGCCATACATCACAGTGATCATTCCTATTAGTTAACATATATTTTGCAATAGAACCTAAAGGCTAACCAGCTTGGGTGTCCACTTGTGCTAGGTGCTGTACAGAGAGTAAATGACAGTTTCTGCCCCATCAAGCTGACAAGCTAAATGTCCCTGGGCTAGGTTACACTGTCAGCAGCATCTCTGACAGTGTAGCATTGATTATATGATATGATTATATGCACCCTAGGATACTCATGGAGCTGACTCAGGAGATATCTGAGCCATTGGCTATTATCTTTGAAAAATTATGAAAGACTGGAGAGGTCCCAGTGAACTTGAAAAGAGAAAATATAGTGCCCCTGTCTGAAAAGGAAAATAAAGACAATCCATGGAATTATAAACCAGTCAGGGTCAGTTTTACCTCAGTACCAGGAAAAATAATGGAGTAAATAAGGAATCAGTTAGAAAACATCTAGAAGAGAACAAGGTGTTAAGTTATAGTCGTCATGGATTTGTCTAGAACAAATCATGTCAAATCAACCTGATAGCTGCCTATGACATGGTAAAAAGCCTTGTGGATAGAAGGAAAGTGGTAGATGTGATATATGTAGACTTAGTAAGACTTTGGTGTCAAATCATCTTCTCATTAACAAATGAGGGAAGTACAACCTCAATGGAGATACAATAAGATGGCTGAAAAACTGGTTGGATAATGGCTCCCAGAGAGTAGTTATCAATGGTTCACAGTCATGCTGGAAGGGCATAATGAGTGGGGTACAGCAGGGATTGGTTCTGGGTCAGCTTCTGTTCAATATTTGTCCGTGATTTAGATGATGGCATAGAGAGTACACTTGTAAAGTTTGTGAATGATACCAAACTGGGAAGGGTTGCAAGTGCTTTGGAGGATAGGATCACAATTCAAAAAGATTTGGACAAACTGGTGAAATTGTCTGAGGTAAACAGAATGACTTCAATAAAGACACCACTTAGGAAAGAACAATCTGTTGCACATGTACAAAATGGGCAATGCCTGCCTAGGAAGGAGTACTGTGGAAAGGGATCTGGATGTCATAGTGGACCACAAGCTAAATATAAGTCAACTGTGTAACAGTGTTGCAAAGAAAATCAGACTCCATTCTGGGCTGTATTAACAGGAGCATTAGGAGCAAGAGGCGAGAAGTAATTCTGCTCTACTCGGTCTTGATTAGGCCTCGACTGGAGAATTGTGTCCAGTTCTGGGAGCCTCATTTCTGGAAAGATGTGGACTAATTGGAGGAAGTTCAGCGAAGAGCAACACAAATGATTAAAAGTCAGCAAGCCTTGACTTATGAGAAGGTTGAAAGTGTTGGGTTTGTTTAGTCTGGAAAAGAGGAGAGTGAGAGGGGACATAAAAGGTTAGTATGAGGAGGAGGGAGAAAAACTGTTCTCCGTAATGGTGGATGATAGGACAAGAAGCAATGGGCTTAAATTACAGCAAGGGAGGTTTAGGTTGGACATTATTAGGAAAAGATTCCTGAGTGTCAGGGTGATTAGCCACTGAAATGAGTTGCCTAGGTAGGTTGTGGAATCTCCATCATTGGAAGTTTTTTAAGAGCAGGTCAGATAAACACCTGTCTGGGATGGTTTAAGAGGATCCTTAGTCCTGCCACGTGTGCAGGGCACTGACTTGATGACCTCTCATGGTTCCTTCTGGTTTCTGTGATTGTGTGAGTGTGATTGAGAGCCTGTAAAGACATGCTTAACTGAACCCAGAATTAGCTGGAGGTCAATTTAAGACCTATCTGACAAGTAGAGTAGCGCTGATTTGACAGGAAGGCATTTCCCATTGACTCAGTGCTGTGGAGACCCTGAGGTTACTGGGCAGTTGAAGGAAGATATGCAAGTTATTTTAAGTTGTATATCTCCCTTTGATTGCTACCGAAATCTTCACAAAGTGTAGACCAGCCCTCTGCTTATATATTAGATCTCATGCCCCTCTGCTGTCATGCCAATTTAGATTGTAAACTGTTTAAGGTAGAAACTGTTTTCTTAATAATATGTATGTACAGAGCCTAGAAGAAAGGAGGCTTGAACTCTGACTGGGGACTTTAGTGACACAAATAAATAATGTCCATCTTTCCCTAATGTTCATTACGTTCTATCTTTCCCTACCTCTTTTCTCCTCCCTTTTCTTTCTTTGTTGCCCCTCCCTTCCCAGCTCTCACACATTTTTATTTTGCTCTTCGTTTACAAGCATTTTCTGCATCACTTCTCCCACTTTATTTTAAAATCTTTCCTCTTTTCTTACCCTCCCATCTTTATTTCTTGGTTTCAGGAGAGATTGAAATCAGCAGCTTTTCCCCTCAGGCTTGGCAGGAAAGCTGACAGCGTACATTCTACTCATCATTTTCACCCTGCAGGTCTCTACCAACTTGAATGAGCTCTGTGCGTATAGGAGGCCTCAGTTAATTTCTTTTTCAGCTGCTGGTGGCTTAGCAGGAGACTCACTGTGTCTAGCTGTCACTCAGAATGGAACAGAGGAAATGAAAGGAAAGGTTGGCAAGTGTGCGTGTGTAATACTGATTTAGTCACTCTTGTAAACAGTGTAGTATTTTCTATACCTCATTTTTCTCTGCCCCACTTATAAGGGGCAGGTAAAATGTTTAGGGTGCAGGTCCATCTGGATTTTTTCATATTCACTTTCAGGTCCCAATTCAGTAAAGTATTTAGGGAATAATTTAGAAAGATACTTAAACACGTGGTAAACTTTAAGCAGACAAATTTTCTCTTGGTTAAGTATTATATCGCTTTCACCAATGGAAGTTGGTCCATCAAAGAGATTACTTCACCCACCTTATTGCTCTAATATCCCGAGAACAGCTATTACAACACTGCAAACAATATTTAAAATTAGGCACGTGCTCAAGTAAAGTCCTGAATTAGGGTCTTATGGAATTTGTACTTAAAACAGTCCATGTTTTTCTGATCATATTAATACTCAAGAACCCTGAATTATTCAGGCTTATGTCTTCTGTGTCTTCTCTGATCTCATAACCTTGTCTCTTCTACAGAATGAACCCAAGATACTAGTCACAAAGAACCCTTCCTTCCCTGAAGAGAGAGTTCAGTCTTTTGTTTGTGTATAGCTAGAAGTGGAGAAGTTGCAGTGCTGGCCATGCAATACATGTTATCTCTATTAATTAAAAAGATTAATGTACTTTCCCTGGTAGAACATTCTTTCAGAAAAATGCATCATGAGGTATAAGCAGCAGCTTGTTGCTCCATGATGGGGAAAATGGTTTTCTGTAAAGTTGCAAGAGGGAAAGGTTAAAGCACTTCTAATTCTCTGTCAGTTGTTCTCCTTCCCTCACCCCAATTATCCCTTAAAAGGCCCCTTTTTAGGTCAGCATAAATTTCCAGTGACCAGGCCTGCTTTATCTTACCTTAGTCAACAGTATATAACCTCAATTCACTGAAAAGTGAACTAGTCAGAAGAAAGAGTGATGATTTTGATCCTTCATTAATGATATCATTAAAGCACAAACATCTGTCCAGCTGCCCTTGGATTCTGTGAGATGAGAGACTCGTATATGACAATGATGTATCATGTAATTTATTAATTAATTTATATAAATATATAAAATAACAATTATATTAATGCATATATAAATATATATAATAATCTGATTATATTATTATTTCTGTAGCAATGAAGGTTTTTTTCAAAATGCTTTCCAACAGTTAGGACCAGAATCATAGAAACTGGAAGGGACTGTGAGAGGTCATCAAGACCAGTCCCCAGCACTCATGGCAAGATTAAGTACCCTCTTGAACCACCTTGGACAGGTGCTTGTCTAACCTGCTCTTCAAAACTTCCAATGATGAAGATTCCCCAACCTGCCTAGGCAACTTATTCCAGTGGTTAATCACCCTGACAGTTAGGAATTTTTTCCTAATGTCCAATGCACGCCTCCCTTGCTGTAATTTAAGACCATTTCTTCTTGTCTTAGCATCAGTAGTTATGAACATTTTTTCTCCCTCCTTGTGACAACCTCTTAGATATTTGAAAATTGTTATCTTGTCCCCTCTCAGTCTCCTTTTTTCCAGACTAAACAAAGCCTACTGTTTCAACCTTCCCTCATAAGTCAAATATTCCAAACCTCTAATCATTCATGTTCCTCTTCTCTGGACTTTCTCCAATTTGTCCACACCTTTCTGGAAATGAGGCACCCAGAATTGGACACAATACTCCATTGAGTCCTAATCAGGGCAGAGTAGAGCAGAATTACTTCTTGTGTCTTACTCACAATATTCCTGTTAATACAGCCCAGAATGGTGCCTGCTTTTTTTATTTATTTTATTTTATTTTTGCAACAGCGTTACACTGACTCATATTTAGTTTGCGGTCAACTATGACACCCAGATCCCTTTCTGCAGTCCTCTTCCCTAGGCAGTCATTGTGCATTTGGTATATGTGCAATGGATTGTTCTTTCCTAAGTGGAGTACTTTGCACTTATCTTTATTGAATGTCATTCTGTTTACATCAGACCATTTCACCAGTTTGTCCAAATCATTTTGAATTGTGATCTTATCCTCATAAGCACTTGCAACCCCTTCCAGCTTGGTATCATTGGCAAACTTTGTAAGTGAACTCTCTGTGCCATCATCTAAATCATTGAATCTGATATACCTGTTTATGTTGCATAAAGCCTTATATTGAAAGAAGTTCCACTGACCTGAATGGGACTACTTAGGGAATCAGATATTATCCACCACAAGTAAAGGGAGTCAGAATCATACCTTACTAATTAGCAACTCTCACAGCATTCCTGTGAGGTAGATCATCATCTGTGGAAGTCTAGGCTGCACAGGTTGTCAGGAGCAATTTTCTCTCAGTGTTTTGCTGTCTAATTAAATAGAGTATGATCATTCAGATGTGACCTTTGCATAACAAACAGAAACGCCCCATGGCCTGTTTTTTCCTGTCTAATTCTTAAACTCCGCACGACAAGGACCATAATGTCAGTGTGAGGGCCTCACCACAAGTCTTTCACTTAGTTTCCAATCAGTCTGAAAGTAAGAAAAACAAAGATACGACTGTGTCCTTTCAGTGTCCTGCTTCTTTGTTTTCTTTGTTCCTCTCATTTGTGTTTTGATGTTAGTCCATTTCATGTCTATCTCATTCAAAATGTAGCATTGGTTTTGTTTCTGAGCTAGTCTTGGATGGCACACACTTCCCGGGTGGCCAGCTGGCTTCACAGCTATGCAGACAAAGTGTAGGACACTCTGTGTAAAACTATCACTTTTCAGCTCATTGCACTGACAAAGCACCTTAAAAACAGAAAATATTGCTGCCTTGTTTTAATGGTACCGACTGATTATTCCAGCTGCTTCAGGTTGCCTCGTCACAAACCTGCCTTTCACATTTTGTTTTGACTCTAATGAAATTAAACACTCCCACTTAAAGCAATGGGATGGTTCCTATTGACTTCAATGGGTTTTGAATCAGCATCAGGCCATTGGTTTTTATGTGAAGTGTTGTTGCATCTTGTGTCATTGATCACTGCAAATCACTGAGTGAAAAGTGTATGGGTTTGAAATAAAAAGATGAAGAAAAGCAAAGGGAAAGAAAAGCAATGACAAAATCTTGTAACTAGAGAACACCACTGTAATGTGTCTGTGGGTTCAATATTGAGTTCCTGTCCATTCCTCCCACTTCCCCCTTCTTTGCATGATCTGCTACATGGCTACATTATATTAATGTATGAATATATTATATTACTATTTAGTTATATCTACCTCTGTAGCTCTTTGTTATTTTAAGTATATATTTGAAAAGAAGTCCTTCATTTCTTGATTATTTCTAGCAGCTGTTGGCATCTCCTTGGTACAAAAATATTATGTCATCCTATAGTTCTTGCTAAGGCAGGGCTTTAGGGCCAGATTCTGTTTCCTTTCTTCATGCTGAATTGCACCTGTAGGATAGAAAAAGGTTAAACTAGATTAGTTTAATGAAAAATGCTTTGTAGTTTGTGTGCAAAGTGCAAGTTGTCTTAGCAGTCATAGGAAAGCTGTGAAAGAACTTGACTTAATTGGAAAAGCTAGTATCAGAGATAGCTAATAAGAAAGGATTGTGCACATTTAACCAGCAACAGCCCCATACTGGCCAAAATCTGTTGTTGTTGTTGTTGTTAAGCAAAGTTTGGAACAGACATTATATCTCTTGTTTGTTGAAGGATATAAAAGGGTAAAATCTTGAAGGGATGGAGAATAATTTACACATAGACTCCTGGAAAAGAAGAGTTTTCAATAAATCTTTAAAGGCTTTAACCCAGCAGATAACTCTTTGTGGATTAACCCTGGTACTCTAGTCTCCAGTACAGTTTGCAGAATAAGATCTTGAAAGTGGGGAGGGATGGGCTAGATACTGAAGTAGAGAACTGTAAATCCTAGGGATAACAAAATAATGACTCAGTCCCATGTAATCTATGGTACAATGATGGAGCCTTAAAGGAGTTTTTTGTCAAGATGAAAATAAACTGTGAAGGCATGAGAATCAAATATAGCTAGGTTTTTAAGATTTGTATAAATTGCTGGGACCAGCTAAAAATTAGTACACCTCTTTAGGAAAGAATAAAGAAGACAGAGTAGGTCTTAAATGATCACAGATGATCCAGAGATCAGGCATGCTGTGCATTCTGCACAAGACGCAATCAGAAGCACAGCGTTGCAAGAATCTCCTATAAAAGATTATTATTATATCAAGTTCCTTGGTCAAGAGACTGTATGCTACTGTTGCAAGGTTGTCAAGGAATTAAAAAGTTTTCACTGTCATTGAGGATATGTTTTGAGCAACCCTCTCAGCTGAAACCTTTTCATACTGTGTCTGACACACAAGCAATAAGATCTGGAGAAAAGGACCCAACATACATTACAGGGCATTGTGATAGGGCTCCTACCCCTCATTGCCAGCAAAGGGATAAGAGGGCCCTTGGAAAGGCAGCCAGTAGGAAACAGCTGCATGGCAGCCAATCAGGACTGGTATTTAAGGAGCAAGAACGCAGTGCCAGGGCAGTCCATATTAAAATCTTGAATGGGATAATTGATCAGAACCGTGGACAGAGCAGTGGCTGGCTGCTGGGACTGAGCAGAGCCTAAGGCCCTGAAGCAAGGATGGTGGAGATATTGGGGCTTCAAGGAAGTGGTCTGGGGAAAGCTACAGAGGAGTGGGGGAGAAGCAGTGAAAGGCTGCCATACCTAGGGTCCCTGCACCAAGGCCCAGAGTTAGTGGGGTGGCTCCAGATCTTTGTTCTAGCCCCTGATTGCCATAGCAAAGGAGGCTGGACTGCAGTGGCCACCAAGGGATGGGACCTAGATTAGACTGCAGAATTCCCCTATAATGGGGAGAGCACAGACTGGGACTTGGGAGGGGAACCGGCTCACAAAAATGACAGTTCAGAGGAGACAGGTACAAGACACCAACGAGAGAGAGAGTGAGAGATCTGCCTGGCAGAGGAATGATTCCTCAGGTAACCAGCAGGATGTGCCAAGGCACGGAGTTGCACTGTTACAGGCATCCTTATACTATTCTACCATGTTACATCACCAACGTGCTTTGTTCTCAAGATAGTTCCACAGCTCATGTAACTGCCCAGCATAGTCATCAATATGTTATCAAAGTGGTGCAGAAACACCTATAGCGAAAGTAAATAGTCTGTGTCATTGGTAGCAGAATATTTTTTACTTGGGTATTAGTATTGGTTTTATTCCAAAGCAAACCATTTTCAACAGTATCTAGCTACAAAACAAATGGATCTGAGGACTGGCTTTGGCTCCTTAGCCACACTTCTCCCTCTGGTGTAGCTGTTTTTGTCTGATGTTAAATGAACATGAGTGAACCTGCTGTTAAGTCTATACTGCAACACACAGTAAACAGATGTATTTGGCATTCTTTAGTCGAAAGATTTACTTAAGTCATGGAGTCTGGATTCAAATTCTCAGTTTTCCAAAGCCTAGAGAGCAGAGCTGTCCCTTAGGTGAACAGGCTGAAACCCATTTCTAGCTGAAATAAATCTCACTGTTATTTGGTGTTTGGAAGATCTCTTAATCCTCCAGTTTGCAATTTTCATGTAAATTGAGAACAAATGTTTCCAGAGGGTGTGAGCAGTGGTCCACCTATGTCCACCATGTTACTTGGAGCAGCTTTTAGATGAAGAAAAGAGAAAAATACCAGGCAGTGCGTTTTAGTCTTTTAGGTCACTGTGGATGTAATTTTCTGAAGTTTTCAGAATCAGCATGATTCTTCTCCTGCTGAACTCAGTGCAAAACTCCTCTTGTCTCTATGGGAGCGGAGTTAGGCCAATGGAAGAATCCCACCCTAAATGTAATAAATTCAAATACTTTTGCCCTATGGATTCTTGCTTGTATTTTGGAAATTATCTCTTTTTGCTTTATATGCACCGTAAGTCAGAAGTGGTTTTATTTTCTCTTACTCTGGAATGTGAAAAGATTAACAATACATCAGGGGAAAAAGGCAAATATTCATATAATATACTGTAAATAAATGTGAAAGTGTCAAGAAGCTGGACTAAAATAAACAAAGAACCACCATAACTTTTTGTTCCTTGTCAGTTCTATCTTAAAAATAATGCTCTAGAGTATCTGATGTTTGGAAAGGTCATTAGGAAAGTTCACGAATAACCAAAATTTCACAGGTTTGCTACGTCATCTTCTATGACTGACTCCACAATGGAACAAAGGAAGCTTTTATAGCACCAGTTTGTTTTTACAGACAATTCTTGGCTCCAAACCGCTGTGTTATAATGTATGAGGAAGTGTATGCAGAATCTGAACTGAAATTTTCAAAAGAAGAGTATTGTACTTCCAGGGTAAAAACTACCCTGTTAGATGCACTAGTACTTAAAAAAGAAAATCCCATTTCAGTGTTTATTTTTGTAAACAATGTATTTGAAAGCTGCTTGTAAACTGTAATTATACAAGGTGCCAACCAATGTTCCCTCTAAGCCGGTGATGCAGCTGAGCAACTTATGGATGCAGCTGAGCAAGTTCCTGGGCCCATCAGCTCCCCAAGTGCATCCGTAACTTGCTCAGTTGCATCACCAGCTTAGAGAGAGAACATTGTATAGATGTCTTTTTGTTCAAACTTTAGTAAATTAATAAAACCACAGTATTTTAGTTTAACATTTTTATTAAACAAATATGAAGCAATGATGCTGCCTATCAAGCTTCCTCTACACCTCAGTTTTTGACGCCTGTCTTTGTCACATTTCCAGAATGCATATACAGAGTCTAGGTCAGCCTTGAATCCAGCACTTAGATATGACTTGATGCGCATTAGCATGTCTAGATGAGAAACATCCAACTTGTTATGAGGCTCTGTCTTAATGTTATTCATTAGACTGAAGCCTCATTCAGCATCTGCACTAGATGCTTGAAACGTACCACATATATCAACCAACTGGGCCAGAAATGGGAACTTATCTTCTGTCAGTGTATAGGTGACAAACATCTACGAATGTGTTCAGTGTACCAGCCATTACCTTTTCCAGAACAACAAACATTTTGGTTGTCTGTAATTTCAGCTCACCTTTAGAAGATGTGAAAATACATAAAGAAAATTTGTAAGAAATTACACTGATAAGAGCTGATGCTCACAGATAGCCAATACAATTCTATTATTTTTTAGAGATTCCTAATGAATGTGCCAATTCTGACTAGATCTCACTCATAGAGCTAAAAGAAGTCACCCTGATTCAGGCCTATATATTACTTGAGCTAATGTTAATTAAGGTCAATGACAGTTTTTCCACTTTACTGAAAAACTTAGATCAGGCTGCCTTCTCTCTCTGCTACAATCCCCATCTACCAGTTTTGTGTTGTTCTTGTCTGCAAGCTTTGAACTTTCCTTTACCAGCTTGCAACTGAAAACAGCTGTGCTAAAAATACATGGAGGGGACACCTCCTTCTAAAGCCATTGTTTACTGTACTTGGTAAAGATATCAAAATGGGAGGACACATGGAGTTTGCCTATAATGTATTGTCAGGGCCATTCACTTGAATGTGAGCACAGGTGGGGTGTGCCTCTTGGATACCACAGAGCCAAGCATGTGTGAATATCTAGTATAGTGAAAAAACAACAAGGAGTTGTGTGGCACTTTAAGACTAACAGATTTATTTTTTGCATGAGCTTTCATGGGAGAAGATCCCACTTCCTCAGATGCTTCGAAGATGGGTGAACTTACAGAAAGGAATGAAACTAAATGCAAGGGGGTGTATGACCTGATCCTATGTTTTACACCCCCTTGCATTTAGTTTCATTCCTTTCTGTAAGTTCACCCATCTTCGAAGCATCTGAGGAAGTGGGATCTTCTCCCACAAAAGCTCATGCAAATAATAAATCTGTTAGTCTTAAAGTGCCACACAACTCCTTGTTGTTTTTTCACTGGACTAGACTAAGACGGCTATCCCTTTTAAAATTGACTAGTATAGTGAGCCATTGAGAGATCCTGGGATGGAAAGTGCTGTAGAAATGCTGGGTGTTAATAAAGTAACATAAGGTTCTATACAGTTCTCTGTGTTTATTCTGCATCTTGGGTGGAATGTGTGTGTTGTGCCTACCTAGCCCACTGTTTCCCAACCACTGTGTCACAGCACACAGGTGTGTCACAAATTTTTTTGAAAAACTACTCGGAGCGCTCTGGATTGGCTCATTGGCTCATGAAAATATATGGCTTCATTCGGAAACTACATGGCAGTGTGCCTCAAATGAATTAAAGGTAGCAAGGAGTGCCATGGCAGAGAAAACGTTGGGAACCACTGACCTATGGGGCAGCAACGACTTGAAAGGGAAACAAGACGTTTCCTTACACATCAACCCTCCCCTCTCTCCCCCCCCCGCGTGCCATGAGCTTATCCTGGGCTTCTAATCTGCTCCCAGCCCGGGAGCCCCCAACCCAGGTCCGCTCCCCGCTTCTGGTGCCCGCCAGCCCCGACCCCCGCTGCTCCCCGCTTCTTCTGCTCCTCGCCAGCCCCCAACCCAGCGCCTCCGCTCCCCGCCAGCCCCAGCCCCGGCTCCTCTCCTCCCCCGCCAGCCCCAACCCCAGCGTCTCCGGTCCCAGCTTCTGCTCCCCGCCAGCCCCGGCTCCTCTGCTCCCGTCTTCTGCCGACTGCTGCTCCCCGCCAGCCCCAACCCCGGCTCCTCTGCCAGCCCCAACCCCTGCCGCTCCCCGCTTCTTCTGCTCCCCGCCAGCCCCGGCCCCAGCGCCTCCGCTCCCTGCTTCTGCTCCCCGCCAGCCCCAACCTCGGCTCCTCTCCTCCCGGCTTCTGTTGCCTGCTGCTCCCTGCCGCTCCCCGCCAGCCCCGACCCCAGCTCTGCGCTGGAGTCAGTGCTTGCTGCGCCAGTGAGCGGAGGCAGCTGCGCTACCGCTCACTGGCGCAGCTTACAGGGAACATTGGTGCCAACATAGGACCAGATATGTGCTAATTTGTGATTTATCCATAGGTCAGTGCAGAAGTTAATGGCTATGCACTGTGACTGTAGCTGTAATCTTTTAACATTGTTTATGAAAACTGTTACAATTAATTAGTTAGTCAGATTGATCATTAATTGTCTGACATATTGAAGAACTTAAAAGTTCTGATATTTAATGTCTTGTGATTAATTAAGTATCATCATGCATTAGTACTGAAGAAATACAGTATCCTCTAGTAAATCAGGAATTGCTGACTATGATGTAATGTGTGGAGCAATTATAAAAGCTGTTTTGGCTCACAAGGCAGAAGTAGGACAGATTATATAGTTATGGCAATATTAAGTGCCTTGTTTATTCAGGAATGAATCGATGCAATCTTTGACCTTAACATAGATCTAGTCTGACAAGGTGGGTGACGTAGTATCTTCTATTGAACCAACTTCTGCTGATGGAAGAGACAAGTTTTCAAGCCACACAGAGCTCTTCATCTGGTCTGGGAAAGGAACTACTAAAACTACTAAACTTTAGTAGGTCCTTTCCCAGACTGGATAAAGAGCTCTGTGTGGCTTGAAAACCTGTAACTAAAGTAATAGTGAAATGAAAGATGGAACAGACTCATAGACTAAGGTCAGAAGGGAACATCGTGATCATCTGTTTAGCATAAATTCAAAGGGAGCTGTGTTAGTCTAGTTCAGCAAAACAAACAAGGAGTCCTGTGGCACTTCTAAAGTCTAACAAATTTGTTAGTCTAAAACAGTACCACAGGACTCCTTTGTTTGATTTAGCACAAGTAATTGGCAAATGCTGTAGGGACTATTCAGGTTAGAGTAACCTTCTAGCACCTTAACCATTATATGACAAAAAGAGGGGATTAGTTGGTTTCAGACCTGAAGAGCTCTGTGTGGCTGGAAAGCTTGTTTTTTTATGAACAGAGATAGGTTCAATAAAAAAAAATATTATTTCACCTTCCTTATGTCTCTAATATCCTGGAACTGACATGACTACAACTACAATGCATAGATCTAGTCTATCTGTATGTTCAGTGGTTGGTATTAACAGGTAAATTAGCAGATTCTTAGTATAGTTTAAAAATATCACGGCATACCACTCAAATTCAAGTCAGAGTCATTACTTAATCTGCATTAAACTGACTGAAAAATTTGAATGACAGGCAAAGTATCTGACAATAGAAACAGTTTAAATGGCCAACTTTACACAAGGCACTAGTTTTGGCACTGGCTTCCTGTGTCTGTGCATCCTTTTTGCACTTCCAGGCCATCAGTGACATAGAAAATTAAAAATGACTCTGAATTGCTACCTGAATACTATCATACTACTACCTATAATTTCCAACACTATCTTTAGCACCTACAAACCATGGTAGCTGTGTGCTAGGAAGAGAAATTTTTTTTTGGAGGGTGAGGGGTGGAGGATGTAGCCATTGTGTCATTTAAATTACTTCCGTCAGACTTCTAATTGCAGAGTATTCTGTGACAGGAGGATTAGACAAATAATATAACATTAAGATTATATAAATATAGCATATTCTTAAAAAATGTCTGATTTTTCCCAATTCTAATTGTTTCACTCTACTTCCAAACACTGGTCTGTTCTGCTAGCCATACCTTTTTGATACTTACATGGAAAAAGCAGTTTGACAACCTGTCCTGTTTCTACTTTCTGGGAGTACCACCACAATTGGCTCTTTACAATCTTGGCTTCATGCCTTTTTTTTTCCCACTAAGTTTCCTGCATTTGAATCAATCTCTGTCTGCCTGTGCTCAGAGTACCTTGTACACATCCATCCTCCACTCTCTTTTTTAAACCTACTGCTTTTGCCTACCCTTCCATGCTATTCACTCTCATTCTTCATCCTTACATTATTTGTATTGTACTGGTAAGTTCCTTGGGAGCAGAGCCCCATCTCAGTTTGTTTATTAAGTCACATGAACTTCTATGATACCATGCAGGTGCTGACCCCATGTTCTTAATGGTAAAACCACTTCAGCTTATGGCCTTGTAATATGAACATACATTTGTATAAATTCTACAGATAAGTAGGTATGCTGGGAATGTTTCATTTTGGTAAAATGTATCCCTTTGAAATCCTTGAAATCCTTGTAACCCGGTATGCAGAGCACCATATTTTTCACTATCTGATTGACTTATAGAAATTGCCTCTTCCTCTCTGACATGTGACTTGACTTGCCAGATACTAGATATTCTTCAGTTGTGTTCCAGGTTCACCTGGGGCTGGGAAAAATAAATCCCAGCTTTTGATGCAGTAAAAGAAATATTCTTTTTGCATCAGGATTTGATGTTTTTGATCAGCAGCCATTTCGCTCTATGTAATAAACCTTCTCAGAGGTGAAATAGCTATTTAAGTAGTTTTCTTGTTCTGCTCTGGGGAAAAAAAATCACTTTGAGACCTGCTGATGAAAAGAGCAATATATGACTTAGGTATTATTATTAAGCCATATAAGAGGAAATGGGATAATGTGATTTCTTGGAAACCTTGGAGAGAATTCTGGTTTCGGCAATGTCAGAAGAATTGACTTATTTCCAAATTTATTAGAAGTGTATTACTGACATCTCTCAGTGTGATCTTATGACGGGTGGTCCTTATCATCCCAACGAGCATGCAGAACTTCACTAGGAAAAGTGCAACAAGAAAGTAACACATCCAGCAGGTCATTGCTGGGAGCACTGGCAAAAACTGGCCACTGTTGGCTACCAGTGTTTTAACCTCCATGCTGTCAAGTCCTTCTTTGAACAGGGTTAGTTGACATGGTGGTCAAACTATCAGCCCACAGTGCATGTTAATGCTTCCATCATGGCTATTTTCAGTAGCATGGCATTGGTGGTATCAACACTGGAAAAATAGTCTAGTGTAGACAATGCCCTAGAATGCTGGATATTTTATCTGTCTTAAAGGAAGCTGTACAGCTTACAGGTTCAGTAAAAGAGAAAATAAGATGCATTCTGGATGCTGTCAGACTCAGGGTTCTAGGTAGTCAGCCCTGGTGGTTAAAGCCATGGTCAAGAACAGTCACCAAAGGTCAGCAATCTGTATTGTTGGGACCAGGCTAAGGGCAGTGGTGAAGCTGGGGTCCAGGGACATACTGAATCACAACTGAGGCCAGTGTCCATAGACAAGCCAAATCAGGACTGTAGTAGGAGTCTGCCACATGGGGTGGAGCAGATCTACCCAGCTGCTTCCCAGTACTGTACCATGAGTTATCAGGCCCTGTCCCACTGATTCCAGTTCTAGGCATGGCTGGATTAAAGCAGGGGCTGCAGCCCAGAGCCTCGGGCTAAGGGGGGGGGGCTTGGCAGGACCTGTGGGTGCAGAGGAGAGCCTGGCACATGCTGCTGCTGGTTCCACTCGCGGTGTGCAGGGGAGCAAGTCAGTTGTAGAATTCAGCCAATGAGGGGTGTCGGGCTGGCCCTTCCAGCACTTCCCACTCTTGTGTATTGTGAAGGGCTGGCCTGGGACCCACCACCCCATCTGAGCCAGTAGCAGGCTGTGGGGCTGTAGGGGCAAAGAAATGCGCAGCACAGGGCCCGGTCAACCCTTCACAACAGGTGGGGGGCTCAAGAGGCTGAGGGGTAGCTGCTCCTGCTCCCATACTCCCTCTCCATGCATTGTGAAGTGCTGCCCTAGTCCCCAGGCTGGGGGGTGAGGCTGCCCCTGTCTGAGCTGGGGCTGGGCTGTGGGTCTGGAGCAGGAGATGTGGGCATCAAGTGGTGGGTAATTGTGGGGAGAGAGGGTGGCAGAGCCAAGCCTGTATTTGAGGGGCCCCCAGGTCTCATAGCCCCTCCCACAGGTGCAAACTCCCACTCCCCACTGCAGCAGGGGGGCAGTGACAGGAAGGTGGGGCCAACCATGGGTTGTCCAAGCATCTCCATGCCAGGCAGCATTAGTCCTGTTTTGGCTCTCAGTTCTGGACTCTACTGGTTTAGCAGTTTTCCAGTGCTGTGACTTCTATGAGCTCAACCTTAGAGCTTTGACACATTCAGGCTATGTTGCAGAGCCACTGGGGCAACTGGCACTGCAGGTCCCATTGTCTGGGCCACAAGCTGTGGATTCATATCCAGCCCTGGCACTGAAGGCACCTTCAGTGGTGGTGCATCCTTCAGTACCATCATCACCTTGGTGTCATTCTTTGAGTTGGGTGATGATCTTGGTGGTGATGTCTCCCCCAGCAGCAGGTGAGACTTTGCCTCATTTGGTGTTGATTCCCCACTCCTCTATCAGTGTGGATACCACCTCTTTACTGGGTTTCAGAGGAGTCTGATGTTGTTTGCCCCACTGGAGTTCATTCCCCCACTGTCACCACAGAACTTCAGGGATTCATCAATATCCAGGTTGGGATCCTCCTCATCAGACAGGCACCAGAGGTCATCATCAGATCATTTCTGGTACCAAGATTGGCATCTGTCCTGCACCTGGTTCCTGGACCAGAGCCTGTGGGCCACCAGTGCCTTATCTCAATGGCTTTTTGCTTCCTTGGGTTACTCTTCAGTCCCTGATGTCCTATTTTTTAACGGTTCTGGTGCAAGATCCCTGGCCCTGGCAGTGACTCCCATTCCCAAACTGCTGCTGCAAGGACTGCCGAGTCCATTCTCTATGACCTATAGATCTCTTCTGCTTGTAAATATCCCGGATGGAATACACAACTGCATCCACTCAAAGAAAAGAAAAGATGTTGCATAGGCTAATGTGGAGCTCTAACAGGGTCAGTGAAAGATCTGGCTTGGAGTCATCTGACTTAGGTGCTGTCCCAGGATAGGGTACCACAGCATCACTGAGGGCTCAGCATGTTGCATGTAGGCTGTGTGGGCAGCCTTGGCCTGTCTGTGGGTTTGTCTCACAGATGCTTTCTTGCACATACACTCAACATCTATTGACCTGGAAGGTCTGGCTAGTGCCCTGGTCACACTGGAAAGCCATATTTTAATTTGTGCACCCATCAGGAGCAGTTCTCATAGCCTTGCTTGTTAATATCACAGCCGATCATGTCTACTATTCTGTGTACATGCCATTTCTGTGTGGTAGCTGTGGACACCTTAACAGTGTTGCCAGCAAGCTGGGGAAATGTTGAACATCATCCTGCACTGTATGCATTCTAATGCTGATTTAATTGGATTCATTATTGTTCACTTCCTTAGTGCTGTGTGCCATGCAGCAGATGGGACTATTGTCCTGCTGTGTCTGGGTCTGAACTGATTCTCTAAGAGGCTGTGTTTAATTTTAAGAGGCCCTTATGTACACCAACTGCAACATCTATTTTATTCAGTGCATTAAGAACCAAACATCAAGACCAAAGTGTGAACTTCAAAGCTATAGGAAATTGACATATGTAAGCTGTTTTCTTTTATGGATTTTAATAATTCTTGATACTAGTAATTTTTCAGGCAATATAAAATGCTGGGCCAAATTCTATGCTAAGTTATACCAGTGTGAGCAGATGGTATTACCCCAGCATCAATGAAAGAAACTTTGGTTTGAACTGCACAGTGAGACTTGACTGTCATATCTAGATTGCCCTGTGTGCATGGAGCTGGCAGCAGAACAAGGTAGTATGAGTCCTGTGCAAAAGGGAGAGGCTTAGTTTAGAGGGGTTGTGTGGCATCAAGCGAACCCCTGGAGGGTTTTCATGTGCAGGACTGACTAGGGTAGTGGAACAGGCTGATACACAGATTCTCTGGTTCTTAACACCCTGGCTATATGGAGGGGACATGCTTAGGCAGTGAAAATTTTATTTCAGTTCTTGTACTGTTGTAACCTCCAACCATGCTGCTCAGGCGGAAAGATTGTTCCCCTTGCCACATGAATGACCATAGCACCCAGCCCAGCTACTAAGGTTGGGAACTGTGGAGCGGATTTTGTCTTTAGTGAAGTCCTGCCAGTCAGTTCAGTTTAGCTTTGGCAACGAGACTACTACTAGCACTGTGTTTATGACACCAGATAAAAAACAAGAAAGGAAAAATAGGCAGCAGTATTGGCTTGGAAAAGCCACGCTTCAAGCTTGTCCTGCAAAAAGCAAGTATAAGCAGAGCTGTGAACAAACACCATATCAAAGCATCTGTAGCTTTGCACCATGCACACACACACTGGGTGAGATTTTTGATGAATCAGACTCTTCCCAACATACAGTTAAAATCATGGAATTATAGAAGCCAGAAGGGACCATGAGTGGTCATCAAGTCCAGTCCCCTGCACTCATGGCAGGACCAAGTACCATCTTAAACCATCCCCGACAGGTGCTATGTTAAAAAAATTAACCTTCCTGCAGGTGACAAACACCTGACATGCTAACTCACCTGGTTACTGCTGTTATTTTAAAGGATTAGTATAGTGCTCAAGGGAACTGGATGGGTAAGAGACCCTTCTTCAAAGAAACCAAACAAATCAACCCCAGCTACCTGTCTGATTGCTAAAGGCAAGGAAAATGGAATGGGGCTCAGGATGTCTGGATTTAATTCCTGCCTCAGAAACTGTACGACTATGGCAGGTTAGGGTTTCATTTTCAAATGTGCCTCATGATTTCAGGGCCTAAGTCTCATTTTCAAAAAAGGGTTTGGGGCATGTCATATCATCAGTATTCTATAAATGATTTGGATAACGTCATAGATAATAGCACCCTTATAAAGTTTGAGGGTGATAGCAAACCATGAAGGGTCATAATCTCTTTGGAGAGCAGGATTAGAATTCAAAAGGATCTAGACAAAATGGAGAAATGGTCTGAAATACTCCTAAATAATAACTTTTAGAGCATTCTATAAATGTCATTATTTTCATTTATTAACTCTTTCCTCACTGCTAACCTAGCCATGTAGTTTGTGGCAAAAGATACTTTCAGTTATGTCTTATTAAACTGCTGTGATCTTTAGATGTGCTTTGCAAAGACTACTGCTGCACTGTAGTGCTTCTCAGAGACTGTTGCAGTAACCAATCATGAACCCAAAGAGCAAGTCGTTACCTCCCTTGCTCATGTTGGTGCTTTACTTAGCATCTCTGGATTACTGCCTTAAATCCCCACCACCTTGTGAAGAACAGCAGAATGTCAGATCCTGCCCTACAACTTGAGAAACAGTGGTGGCACTGTGATGCCCACCTGTTTCTCCTGCTCCTTCTCCCAATAAACAGTATAAAGACTCAGTGTATCTGTTATAGATATAGGGAAGGCCAAAAACAGCTGCAAGTGTTCAGGACTGCACTGCAGAAGCAGCAACAGGAATCTCAGGGTCAATTCACAGCCATAAGATTGCACAGTCCTGAAGGGGTTCCAGTGGTGTAAATCTGCATAGCTCTAAAGTCCATAGGTCTGCACTAAGTTAGATAATAGATGCTAAAGTCAGAAAGGATCAATATGATCATCTAGTGAGTCTGACCTGTACAATGCAGGCCACAGAACCTCACCTACCTTCTGCAATAGACCTTTAACCTATGACTAAGTTATGAAAGTCCTCAAATCATGATTTAATGACCTTAGGATACTATAGTAAAAATAATAGTAATAACTTGTCAGAGTAAAATGTCTTTGTCAGTGGTACAGAGTGTAAAGTGTATTTAAATGACAAGAAAATCACACATACAATGAAAATCTAAAATATTTCTAACATAAGTTAAAAAAAAGATTTTGCTGCTCACTTCAACTGCTGAGAAGAGAAAATGTAGAAACTTATTCTCCTTTGAGACTACCTGGTATTTTTCTCTGTGTGGCTCAGAATGCTGTTAGCATGATCAATGCAAAGCGTATGTCATGTTGTGATAGGATATTTTTGATTACAGTATGACACTTATTTGACCCAGATTAACTATTTTGCTGCTAGCCTTCCATTGTGCCTCATGTGCCATAATTTGTTCACTAACATACCCTTCAATTTAATGGGCTCTTGTGACACACGGTGTACGCCTCACAGGCAGGATGTACCTGCATATAGCTGTAACATTTAGTAATAGTCACAGGTTAGATTATAGTAACCCATTGCATATATACTGCTTTCTGAAAAACCAAAGGCAGCGCTGTTTTTTTTGGTGGGGGGTGTTTTTTTTTTTTAGAAATATGCTGAAGTAGCTAATCGTCCATGGTAGCAGTTATTTTATCTTTGTGGATATAAATGGGTTAGCAAGTACTTGTTCTTGGCATATCTTTATTACTAAACAGAATGAGAATAGTATTAAAATACTAAATTCAGTAGGAATGTCAGACATCTTTAATAGAACATTAATAAAGAAAATAGTTTGCAACTGACTAGCAAGCAGACTCCAATTTTTCAGTCCATTCATACCAGCTCATTTGCTACATACGTATTTAGCAATGCCACTAGTGCCTTATGCTGTTCTCATTAAAGTTCGTGGCACAATTCCTAGAAAAGAGGATCAGGCCTTTGACAATCAGTGGTCCAACCATTAACTGAAAAAGATCTTTGTGCAAATATAAAAGGCAGATTGATACTGCATAGTTCTTGAAAAAATGTTTGTTTGCATACAGTATTTTTGAATCCATAGTATAGTATGATCATTTGAATAGTGTTCTATTAATAACTTGTTGATGTACTGTAAATATTCTGTGGTTTACAGACATTCTGTGTAGTAGACAACATCCCTGCCCCAAAAAACTTACCTTAAAAACAGACCATAGTACACTATAAACATAATAGACTTGTAGACAATTATAGGAAAATACTGATTTCTTACTCATTAGTATCTCAGTACAAATATAGAAGATACTTTAAACACAATTAATAATTCACCTGAAAAATATTTCCTGCACAATACTTTATCTAAAAATGTTGTCTCATCAAGAAATAATGAACCAAATTCAAAAGTGTTAAGACATACCCCTCCCCACAGTCGTTTAGGTTCCATTTCACTCCTTTAATCCCATCATGCTACTTATACCCACGCTACAGGTGTTGAAAGGAATATAAATTGGCATAGTTCTAACTCCCTTTGACTTTGGTGCCATAGGTATAATTAGCTCTGTGGGAGCCTAAATTAGTGTAAGAGGGCTCTAATTTATAAATCACCTCTGAATTTGATCTCACAAGTCCAAGGACAGTGAGGAGCCTAGATAATATTGTTCATTTTGCCATCTCAGAAGCACTTGGACTCACTTTGACTTATTTAGATAAGCCTCTAAATTTGGCCCTTAAACTTTACGAAACTATATATTTTCCTTTCAAATTCCTGGTTTGGCGAATCATAACATAACCAACAGAAATCACGACATTCTAAAACCAGTGGGTCAGCATTTCAATCTTCCTTGTCACTTCACTGATGATATACTAATTGTGGTGCTCAGACAGATGAATACCAGACCAAGGCTTCAAAGAGAAGCTGCAGAGATCAAGTTTATTTGCAAATGTGACTGTATTGCTTCAGGACTTTGGATTTTTCTCTCATTACAACAGTGATTTGACCTCATGATCCTCTATATGCTGTTCCCCAGTGTTTGAATCTTAACAACTGCTTTGATTTGCTGTTACAGTGTGACCTGATCTCATGACTTATACTTCCCTGTATTTATTTCCTCCCATTCTGTAAGTTCCCCCATCTTCAAAGCATCTAATGAAGTGGGATTTTCTCCCACAAAAGCTCATGCAATAAATACCTTTGTTGGTCTTTAAGTGCCACAGGACTCTAACATGGCTACCCATTTAGAACTAACCAACGAGTGTAATAAAACCATGAAAACAATTTACAGCTGAAACCCTAATTTTAAAATCAGCATGAGACAGCCTGGAAAGGATGGGCCAAATTCTCCTTTTAGTCAGTGTGACTCAGGGGAAACACAATTGAATTCAATAGTTCTACACAAATGTAGCCTTGGTGTAAGTGAAAGGAACATCAGGCCCTACATGCTTCACCATTGTAAGTTACTAGGAAACTTATTTCCTGGAAGAAGAGGAAATAGATCCATGGCAAGCAAATAGGCACATACACCCTCTTTTGTTATTCTCCTGTTACTTGTAATATAGTTTCTATGAGTCTATTCTATTCTGTTCTTTGATACAGTCTTTCTGGTTGCATGGTATGTCCCCCTTGAACATTTATCACATTTTTTAATTTAGAAAAACAAATGAAAACTAAAGGTGGAATGAGAAAGAAATTCCTATAAGGAATATGAAGCTTTTGGATATGCCCATCATGCTACTTGCACATAGGAACAAAAGAACTGACACACCAGGTTAGACCAGTGTTCTGTTTAATCACTAATCCTGTCTCTGTCAGGCATAGGAGTTTCCAGATGCTTCAGAGGAATATGCAGTAAGATCTGTAGAACCATCTGTCCATAGGGGAAGTTTCCTTCTAGTTCTCATTAGTCAGCAGTTGGGTTTGTATAATGTTGGGCATGAAGGTTTATACCTCGTGATAACTTTTATCTTGTCTAATATAAAACTATGGATGTTCCCATTATCCACATAAAAAAATTCTAGAGTGAAAAATCCTGACCCTACTGAAGTCAATGGAAATTGTGTAATTGATTTTGCTGGGGTGAGGATTTCATCCCTAATTCTGTCTTAAAAAATCCTATCAAGCTCTTGCCCTCAGTGATACCCGATGATAAATCTTATGGATTAATTTTGCGTTGTGCAAAAATGTATTTCCTTTGATCAGTTTTAAACGTATTTCCAATTTCATTGAAAGTCCCTTTCCTCTAATATCATGAGAAAAGGTAAATAAGAGCACCCTAATTGACTTTCTTTATATGTTTTGGCTGCTCTTTGAGGCTATGAGCTAGAGGTGTGATTATCAGCTTGTGTACGCATACTTGTGCTACCTTGGTGAGTAAACAGTAGTGTAGCCATGGTAGGACAGACAGCTGCAGTGGTGACATGTCTTAGCTGTTCTGAGTACAATCTGACTGAACCCGACGGGTACATTGCTGCTTCCTGGCTGCACTTATGCTGGATGCTCAAGTTATTCTCACTGAGATAGCACGAGCATGTGGAGGGTGAGCTGGGAATCATGCTCCCAGCTTGCGATGTAGATGTCGCCTAAATTAAACAGTCCTGATATTTTCATTTTGCCACCGTACAAAGTATTTCTGGATTGCAAATCATTTTCACCATCTCTGAATCTCCTCCTATTTCTACTATATCTTTTATTGAGAGTGATCAAACACAGTCTACCTGGTGAAAGCATCCTGTCATTTTATTGGTGTTTTATCTAATTTCATTTCTTACATATCCTAGCATTGTTTGCTTTTGTACTTGCGGCTGTACACTGAGGTTTTCACTGAGCTATGCACAGTGGCAGTCATGTCAATATCCTATAGTTCATTTAAAAATCAAACCAGCAGCAATGCATATGAATAGAAAATTTTTTCCTCTGTCAGTGTGTACTTTCTCATATTTGTTAACAATGCATTTCTTCCACCACCGTGCTTCCGATTCATATAAAGCCTGATCCAAAGTTTATTAAACTCAGTGGCAAGATTCCCATTGAGCTAGAGTCTGACAATACAGTTGCTTTTATGGCTGTAGATGGCCAAAAATGATGCAACACTGTGAAGAATAAAGCCCTCATCATGTTGGCTGTAAAAGTATATCTTTTTGTCTGACTCCACTGAGTTGAGCATAACTCTGCTGAGGAAAGTTGGACCAGTGGTTAGGTCACTGGTTTCATCTTAGAGACCTGTGTTTGATTCTTTGCTCTGCAGTGGTTTTCCTGTATGACCTCAGGCAAGCCACTTACCTCTCTGAGCCTCAGTTCCCCTCTTTATAACAGGGATAAAAGCATTGCCCTACGTCACAGGGCAGTTGAGATAAAACACATTTAAGTATGTGGGGTACTCAAATATGGAAGCCAGAGAAGTATCTTAGATAGGGTTAGGATTCAATTGCTTTTGTTTGTACTGTGCTTGTTGACTATAGGTTGTGAAAAGTAAAGCTCTCAGCATAAGGAAAAACAACACAGCCTTTTAGGAAAACATGCCAGATGTTCGATTTTGTATAAATGTGACATCATCCCAATTTTTCCCCCTGGTTTGGCAACAGGGAAGATTTTTCATACAACACTAGCTGCAGTGATTGCTTTGTTGGTGAACTGTAACTGTTAGATGATGAATGTTGGGGGTTTTTTATTTTATTTTTTTAGTACTCAGAAATAAAGTGAGCAAAGAGGGGCAATTTCTTGAAGGATAATCTTTGGCTGCTTTGTAAAGAAGCGAATAATGATGATCTGAAGATAAGAGATTTGCATGCACTTCTGCTTTTCTGCTCCCTGACGGTACAGAAACAACAATATCTAAACAGACACATTGTGTTTCACATTGTTAAAAAATAATGAGCTGTGCTTCACGAAAGCTTACAAACAACATTGAGGATAGACATTTTTTAAAGCCAGACAAGAGATATGATTGTATTTGATTAAAATGAAAAAATATTTATCTTGTAGGCACTATTATAGGCTATGTCTGCATTACAGGGCTCAGTTAAGTCAACTTAATAAGGTCTACTTAAAGTTGACTTTACTAAGTCGACTTCATGAGGCTCCATTTGTTTATTTTATAAAGTCAACTTAAGACAGGGGACCCGTTTAAAGTCAACTTTAAATGGGTCCCCTGGCTTAAGTCAACTTTATAAAGTTGACTTAAAAGGCTTTACTGCACTAAGTCAACTTAATGCAATGTGCCCATTAAAGTTGACTTCATAAAGTCGACTTAAGCAAGTATTTATGTCGCCTTACTGAACTCCAAATGTGACCAGGGAGTTGCTTAAGTTGACTTAAACCCCCAGTGTAGACATAGCCATGTAGTGTCAATGAGAAATGTGATGGGAGATACTTGATTTTAGAATTAGAGATGTTTTTGAAATTGCTGAAGAACATGTTGTTGTCTGGTACATTTTTTCAGCTATTTTGTTTATGGAGGGTCTTGAATAAATTTTTAAAACCTTTGAAGTCATGTAATGTCAGCTATTTCTAGGTATTAACAGTTTGCCTTGGGAAGTTTTAAAAGTATAAAGTGAATGACTTTTACTATGTGAAAACTACAGGAAAGTCCTAGAAATCCAGTGACTGACTAGATTGTCTCATTACTTTTATAAAATATAAATTAAACAATTAAGATAAGGATACCAACTGATATAGTTTGGGCCCTACGTGAGTGGCAATGTCTTTCATTTGTCATTGAGTGACAGATGAAAGACATTGTTGACAAATGTGTGAAAAAGGATAATGGAAGGAAAAAATTGATCTGTTCATATGCATTGGTGGTTTAATTTTTTTAAAAATGAACTGCAGCCACTTATATACAGTTCAGGTTGTTGAGGCAGGATTCTACAACCATTATTGGATATACTACGTATTGTTATAAGCTGCTACACTGAAAACAACAGAGCTGTTTTTGGGAGTAAGTATTAAGGGACTGATCCAACTCCCATTGAAAAAAATGTGCAGTCTCCCCTTACATTCTGTTGGAGTGGGACCAGGCCTTCCGTCCAATAGCAAGTATTTTGTAGGCTTAAGTGTTTTCTGACCTTTTTTTTATTAAAAAAAAAGAGAAGCAAGGTCAGATACTGTTGTTTACTCAGTCTCCATGTAGAAACCTCATTGATGTAGTCACATACAATATTTGTGGTCAGATAGATATTATATTATCTTAGATGCTCACAGAACCCTTGGCTGAACAGTGATGTTGGGGGAGTTTTGTACAGCTCTGAGATTCCATTCTAAAAAAGCCTGTCCTGTGGCATATTTGTTACTTTGAGCTTAATATGAGGTCTAGAAACTCTAGTGTTCACAAAAAAAAAATTAGTAAATGTAATCTGAATTTTATGTCAATTCCTAGATTTTTCAGGTATATATACACTGCACAAACAAAACCAAAACAAAACCAACCAACCAACCAGCCAGCCAAACAAAACCCAAAAAGTTTCAGAATCTGAATCAACTGACTCAGGTTTCTGGGGCTTAAGCTACAGGGGTTAAACTTAGCACTGAAAACCTTCAGGCTCAAACTGGAGCCCGGGCTCTCATATCCATAAGTCAACACTACTATTTTAAGCCCCATAGCAAGAGCCTCTCAAGCAGGAGTCAGTTGACCTGTACTGAGACTCACTGCTGCATTTTTTTTTTTCTACATACACTAGGACTGGTCATTTAGTCTGACCACCTGTATAACGCTGGCCACAGAATTTGATTCAATTACGCCTGTAGTGAGCCCAATAAGTTATGTGTCACCTAAAACATATCTTGCAGATAAGAATTCAGTTTTCATCTGAAGACTTCAAGGGTATGTCTACACTGGAGCCTTAGGTCAACTTAACCAGCCTTAAGTCAACCTAAGGAACTCCGTGGCTAAATTTAGAATTTATTAAGTCGACTTAAGCACTTGGTTAAGTTGACTTAATAAAACCTGCCCTGAAAGTCAACTTAAGCTTTTAAGTCAGCTATACAGGGCAGGAAGGCCCAGGCCCTGCCCCCTTCCCAGCTCAGTTCCCAATCAGGCACTGGGGGGGCTTTCTGGCTCTGGGGAACTGATCGAGCCCCAGCTGCCACTGGCAAGCAGCTGGGAGCTGGATCCAGCTTCTTGGAACCGGCTCTTGCTGTTAGAAATCACTTTATGTTAATTGATCTCTTTTTTGATTGCCTTTAGCAGCTATGTTTTAAAAGTCTGAACTGCCAGTTTCACTGCATTGATCCTCAAGATAACAACACAGCTGATTTTTTTTTAAAGGACCTAAAGCAGTCACACAATTATAGGAAGAATCAGTTTTAAATAGGCATGTCCAAAATTTTAACTGAAACATTTATCAAAGCAAAATACACCACCACCAACAGCTGCATTCTTCTGCATCATTAGTAAATTTAATTTTGTTTTGTTTACAGTGGGTGAATAGGTGCTATTATCATTCAAAATCATCAATGCAAGCAATTTTCTTTCTCTCAAAGCTTGTCTTCTTCCTCACATAATGATGTCTAATGAATTGTTGTGTTCTGCATCTGCAGTAATCATGAGTTCATCCTTGGCTTTAATCATTGCAAACCAAGTAATTTCTGGTATTCTTTAGAAGGTATGGCCAGCAGCTCCACAGGGACAGGAAGCTGGGGTGGCAGCAGCTGCAGGAGCGGCTGCTCCCATCAAAGACAGTGAAAACTCTGCAAGGGAAAAAAATGTAATAAGGTGAAACATGGAGCTCTATGAACGGTACAATGTTACATCTCTGTTAACTAAACCTTGATGTTAATGAGAAAGCTGGGGTCTGTATATAATTTTCATGCTCATGCCAAGTCTACTTATTTCTAACAGTCTGTGTAGTGTATTCAATATAAATTGTAACATCTGTTTGAAAATCTTACCATTTTGCCTGTTACTGCTTTTCCAAACATGGGCAAACCAGACATTAGGCTTTCATTTGTATTACTACACTATCATTGAACTTAATCAGGTTGTCTGCAAAACCAACAAATGAGGAATCCTGTGGCACTTAAAGACTAACATCTTTATTTATTGCATGAGCTTTCGTGGGAGAAAATCCCACTTTGTCAGATGCTTTGAAGAAGTCCCACTTCAGATCTCAAAATAAGACTTACACACTGCATGGACCTTCATCGGGCCCACTGCACAGGGATGAATTTGTGAATTTAATCTCACTGTTGGGGCTCAGTACCTCCTTGTGTTAAAAAGTTCCCATTAAATCGAGATAAACCATAGCTGAGAGGAGGATTTGGCCCAGTACAGATGCAATAATTAATACATTAAATGAGAAATCCATGTTTTGGGCCTGGTTCTGCTCCCACTGAAACACTGTCTTCACTGGGAAAAGGACAAGGGCAGTTAGGTAGGATCACAAAACATGCATGAAATAAAACAAGCAAGGAGTCCTGTGGCACTTAAAGACGAACAAATTTATTTATTTCATGAACTTCCATGGGAGAAGATCCCACTTCATCAGAGTAGTGACTAGAAATAGAACCCTTAGTTTTAACTTTTGTGAGCACAAAGACAGGAGCTTTGTGTCACAAGCTGATTTGCCTTGAAGGCACCCAACACAGCTGATAAAATAAAAGTCTTACTTTTGAGAATGTGGGAATTTTGCATTACCAGCTGTGTATGTAACAAGTGGAAATTAAACACCCAGCAGATAAAGGCATAAGAGTTTTTGAATTTATTTACAGTGCTGTAAAGATGCAAGAGTGCATAACTAAGGAATACTGGACAAAATCAAGAAATAGAATCTGCAAGTGGAATATAAATATCCTGATTGTCAGACTGTGAAGCACGGTAGTCTCCTAGAGAAGGTGACATAAATCCCATTGTTTGAGACTCCAAAAATGAGACAGGACATAGCACTGGAAAATACATTCCAGATATGGAATGGTATATGGGTATTTTCCAGATCTAATTCCTTTGACTTCTTCAACTCACTTTTACTGACTCACTTTTTACTGTAATACGATCTCATCTTTGGTATGTGCATGTACAGGCACTTGGATGAGGGGAAACAACACACAAACATACAGACACTCGGATGAGGGGACACTGGTCTAGAGAAGTATAAAATAGGAATTTCCAGAACGTTTCATTAAAAATAATTGACTTTGACCTTCGTAGAGAATAAAATTATACAGGTTGATAAGGATTTAATTGTGTTTCTTCACTAAATTCAATTTATTTGGGCTTCTGATGACTGAAGTTTTGTCCTGCTGTAAAAGAAACTAAAGGCAGATGAAAGGTCAGCCATAAGGAATGTCCGTTGTGTTTAACATATATTAACTAACCGTAATCTGATGTTACAGTAAACACTTCATCCATACACCTTAACGTGCTTATCAAAGAAACCAGTTATACTTGTGCAGTAGGTAAGTCTCATTATCCCCATTACAGATGAAACTGAAGCATGGAGAGGTTAAATGATTTGCACATGGTCATAAATTAACTCTGTGGCAGAGCCAGGAAGACAACACAGAAGTCCTGCATAACTCAACCCTGAGGCCATTCCCTCTTTGGTGGTTTTGGCTTTCTTCCTTTTGTGTGGTTTCTTCTCTTCCCTGGATAAATAGTACATCTCCTCCTGCTTGTCTTGTCTCCTGAATTCTTCTGCTTGTTATGCCTTATTTTATATTTAAGAGTAAAAATGGTTAGTTGATAAAACTATTCAGTCTTTTTTGATCATTTTTTAAAAATGCTTTAAGGTTGCCCCATTACACGAGGAAGGTAGAAAGAGAGGAAATTATGTAAAAAGGCAGCTGTATGCAAAACAGAACATGCTCTCCACTGAGAGGCTTATAATATATCAAGAAAAAAAGCATTAATGTTTGCTGGTTTCTTTTCAAATTACAAATAAAATTAAGCAAAACCAAATAAAATAGACCACGTCTTTCTGTATTCAGTGGAAAGTTATTTTTCCTTTATATCTACATTTAGAGCCAGACTCTCCATTATGTTACTCTCATTAATACTGATGTAACTGCAAAAGACAATTATTTTTTAGTCTAAATAGTAAAAGCCCAGTTCTCTATTGCATTCCCAAATTTATGCATCTGTGTCTGCGATTTCAATAGATATATTAATTTGCTTGTGATTTTGAAATTGTGACTTCTGTATTCATGGAAAAATAGGTGGGCCAAAAATGATCTCTCTATATCCACGTACATGTTAACTACTGAGTGAACGTCCTAGATGGTAAAGGGTTTGTTTCAACTGTCAAAGATCCCAGTTCTATATGGTAACACTGGTGATCATTCTCTTTCCTAAGCATTATTTTTACTGATATAAAATTTCAGTGCGGACAAGCCAAGCAAACCTAAATTGGGACTAAAGTGTCCCTGACGATTTTAGCCTGGGATTTTCAAAAGCATCTAAGTGATTTAGTAGCAAAAATCCCATTCACTTGGATCTGTTTAATAGAATTATTTCTCCTTTTTGAGAAAGTGCGTTTCAGTGTGTGTTGTGTCCTGCTTCCTGCCCACCACACCAATCGTGAGTCTACGACATGGCTCTTTCCCCTCTTCTAGCTCTTTAGCTCACAATGTAGTGATTCAGTGTTGGTAAAGTGGTGGCTATCACGTAAGCTCCCCCTTGCATGAAGCAGAAGGATGAAATCCTCTCTGGAAATTGGTTAAGGAAGGCAGTAGAAACTTAACCCTTTGTGAGTCTGTGGGAACTGTATTGTACCACGCCAGGCAGAGGAAAGGGTGATTGCTCTATTGAGGATGCTCTCCTGAACTACTGCCTGGCAGATCTGTAAACAGAAGTTAATCCTGGTTTAGCCAGCAACACACCTCTGTTTTTTCCAACTCTCAGGGAGCAGGAGGGAAACGAATTGTTAATGCACAGCCATAGAGAGGGGGCAACACTGCTTCTGAGGGAGCTGTGGCGAAGGATCACAGGAAAGCAGAAACTAGAGCTCTTAACTTTTGGGCTTTTCTGAGGTTTCGAGGCTGCTGACATTCCTCCTTTCATAGGGATGCAAATCTTTAGCCTCTGGGGTGCATGTGGCACCAAGGCTTCAAGGTGAAGTTCAGTGAATTGAAGTTGCTTTTGCTCTGTGGTTGGTGCTTTCTGGCAGGGGAGAACTGAAACATATTTGACAGGCCTGTTAACTATTAAGGTGACTAGGAATTCCAGCATCAGAAACACAGTGTGTTTAATTTAATCATCTTTTACCATGGTGTCATCTTGGTTTCAACAGATTATCTTCTGCAGGGTTTGTTCCTAGAAGAATATGGCATTGGGCATGTTACCATTTTGAAAAGCATTGGTGAATGAAAATCCTTACAGCAAAAGATCAGGTCTGTGTTGTTAAAAGTCTGAACACCAAATAAGGGCACTCAGATGTTCACATACCCATCTCTGAAAGTTCTGTAATGGTAAGCAGGGAGGAAAGTTGGGTAACAACTTTTGATTGGCAGGGGTTTATGTTTACATTTTTCCAGGTATTATGTCACATGAGCTTTGCACTTGCTGAGTTTTGTCTTGAGTTTCAGATTCAAATGAATTAAAACATAAAAGTGAAATGCTTTCAAGATAGCTGTGGTTAGTCTGACATGAAGTGAAAAATCCCATTTTACGTGGTTTCCACACAAACCTATCATTCTTCAAGAAACTCACCACAGGTGCAACAGAAACTTGATCTAGCTTTCTGTAACGATTCCAGTTCATAACGAAATGCCAAACCAGACATGATAGCTTAGAGCAGGGGTCCCAAACCCTGCAGCCCCTAAAGCTATTTCCTGTGGCCCGCAATGACACTATCATTACCGATATTTGCAATATCCTTGTATGCAAAGATTTCAGTGGTGTGGCCCTCAGGCTAACATACTAATCCCCACGCGGTCCTATACTAGTCCTTGTTCTCAGCTGGGAGAGTTGGCTCTGACTTTGTATTGTAGAGGGAGTTTAAAATTACTCAAGCAAAGAGTTAATGGAGACTGGCTACAAGATCAATGAGGGTTGCAAACTTGTCAGCCATAGACATAGATCAGCTTCATTCCAGGAGTCAGAAATGATTAATTAGAAAATATAGGAAAATGTGTTTTAAATAATGATATTTTGCTTTCAGCTGCACTGGTAAAAACAGACCAATTCCTGGGAAATCAATGTACCTGGGATTTGTAATATTTTGAATTTGCACATAGGCTTTTAGTATTAAGGCCAGGCTTAATTAGATTTCAGTGCAACTACTTACATGGTATAATTTTCAAAAGCATCTAATTTAGTAGTTTAAATTTCATTAGCGTCACAGTGCATATAGACACACACGTGCCTAAATCTGCAAGATTGGAATTTGAGTAATAGTGGCATTTTTGACAGCAAATATGCAAACAAATAAAATTATACTACCTATTCTCTGCAGTGTGTTCTTAATTTGCTTCCTTTTCTGTTACAGATTGTCACCCTTTCTCTGCAGTCTAGTTTTTCTTTAATAATCCTAAAGGAAACCACCCCATTTTCTGAAATTTTCTTAGACCAGCTGTGGCTTCTTTCCTCTTTCCAAATGTTTACCTTTTTCAAATTCATGTTGAGTGTTTCCTTGCATTCTTGTAACTAAGTCTTCCCTGTTTCAGTTGAATTCCACTCCCCCACTAATTTCTTCCTCTCTGGAATCCATTCTCCTTCCCATCTGTTTTGCAGGAGCTTCTTCATCTTTGTTCCTCCATTTTGTACTCTCTCCTTCAGTCCATTTTTACTCTCACTTCCATTTGATTCACCAAGCCCCCTTCCGTGTTTGCTCTCTGTTCTTTGCTCTACTTTACCTTTCATACTGCATACAAATACATGAATACAATTTTGCTAAGTGTGTAGTGTGGAGATTGAGTTCAAAACCCCATTCATGCAGTAGGCTTCCTTCCCATGAGAGACATTATTATTTGTGTAACAGGAGACTAGTGTCTGACACAGCATTCCAATATAGTGGATTTATAGTAAGAAATGATGTGACAGTCACTTTACTGTTTAAACAAGGGAAATATTGTATCAGATCTCACATCACATTTAGAAATGATGTTATTATAAATAGACAGACAAGCTTCCAAACAGTTATTGTTTAAAGATTTATTGTTAGTTCATGGAGACTCATAATATGCAAATATAGCATGGTTCCTTTTAAAAACTGATCTTACAAAGAAATGTTTACCAGAAGGTTAAAATTCTGCCCTGGGAGAGACATTTACCGTTATTATTGATTTCAAAATAAGTCACTGGAGTATTTGAGGGCAGAAATATGACTTTTAAATCCCACTTCACTAGATGTGTGTCTACATGAAGCAAGGTAACTGGTGTAGGGTTATAAAGTGTTTTTCTATCAATTGTCTCTGCAGTGGTTTGACATGCAAACAAGGGCTGGTCCTTCCTTAGAGGTGACCTAGGCAATCGCATAAGGCACCAAAAATAAGGGGGCACCAAGAGCTGGGCTGGGGGGATGACGAGCAAGCCTATCCCATCTTGCTCCGCTCCGCAGCCATGGTTGAACTCCCACCCGTGGCCAGACCCTGGCAGTGGTGGTGCTCCCCATCCGTGGCTGGATCTCTGGCTGAGTGGGGTGGGGGTGGGGAGTGGTTTGCCAAAATCAGTGTTGGCCTAGGGCGCCAAAAAACCTTGAGCTGGCCCTGCATGCAAACAGTAGGGTACGAAGGGAAGAAGTTGGTAGTGTTCAAAGGAGGCAGGGCAGTGTGTAGAGAGAAGGTACAGCATGTGTGTTGCAAGGTCAAGGTGAATATTCTTCTGAAGTAGCTTTTAACTAATATAAACAGGGCCTATGCAGTTACAGTTTGACGATGAGCATGGCACATCATAGCTTGGAGCTAGTTTTGTACCATAAAACACACAACAGAAACTTGTAGTTTTCTGGAGGTGGAACAGGAAGGATTAACCACCTCTGAGAGCTCCAGAATAAAAAAGACCAAAGTAACACACAGTAAGCAGAATTTCAGACAAACAGGGGGTAAGGCAGCTGAACAATTTCAAATAGTTGCTTAACACAATATATTTAAAATACATTTTGCTAAGCATGTATATCAACTTCCAAGCCAGGAGCCTAAAGGGAAGAGAGATTCATACTGTGTTTCCTTTGCCGTATCTGCTCCTTGTAGCATTTTCCATGTTACATGTGAAAAAATTGCTAATACCCCTTGAAAGATTCCTACCTGGCCCCTTCATTTCAACAGAGCATTTGTTGAATAGATGAATTCAAATGAAGTGTCTAAAAGAACTGTCTAAAATGCAAATTCTTCCTCACTTTCCTCCCAAAAAGATTCTGTGATTTTAATTAACATGCAACATCTTTTCTAATTCTAAGGAAGAAAAAAATTGTGGTTATCAGGGACCATTTAGTGATGGTGCTGGTATAACTGTGTGAATGTGAACTTGAAGCTTGGGGTCTCTTTCAAAGTGAGGGTCAGGGCTATGCAACCTCTGGATGGAGAATCTGCTACCAGATGGATTAAATCAACTTTTTTTTTTTTTCCTGGGACCCTTTGCAAATATTTCAGGCTATGATGACTCCTCTCCTCATACATACCATGCCATTCTTCTGCATGGCTGCTTGTGAGGGTGCTGACTCCAGAAATGGGCACTGTTGCTCTTCTGATCCATAATCTTGTGTCACCCTCCCGGGTCAGAACTTCAGTTTGAGAAACACTGGATTAAACAGTACTACCAGCTTCTTCAGTGGAATTGATTGTCCAACTACAGGATGCCCTATTGAGGTGCTTATGTCTGAAATTTGGAGTAAAGTCCTGATCCAAATGATGTCAATGGAAGTTTTCCATTGACTTTGTTGGCCCAAAGGACTTCACATCTAGTTCTATACTACCTATATATACTACTTTGGAGGAGTTAAATGTGTTAGGCTTAATTTAAACTTAATTTCTTGATTACAAAAGAGCAAAATTTCATAATTAAAATCAAGATGGATCTGCACAGGGTTAAAGATTTGTGGAAAAGATTCACAGCAACTCTTTCTGTGGATTTGCTTTCACATAAAAGTGATGTAACACAGTGATGAATCTGACCCTCATTCTGTTCTGAACATGTAAATTGCTGGCCAGGTTGTGCTGCTGTTGCGCAAATAACTGACATTCTGAAAGTGAATGTAAAGGAACAGACTAATACCTTTGAACTACCATTAGAAATGTTAGGTGGCCCCCCGGTGGCCACTTAAATTAAAGCCACCCACTCAAGCAAACACCTGATTGCAAAACTATTTCAAAATGTCCATCATCTTTTATAATATTTTGATATTTGTATTATATTGGTGCCACTTTTTAAAAATGTCATGTCATAAAAATATTTGAATGAAGAATTATGTATTTTTAAAAAAGTACTTATATATTCTCTTTATACTGCAACAATGGCATTATTTGAAAATTATGTAATTTGTTAATTTTTAAGGCCCCAATACTACAAATTTTTAAGCACACAAGAGTGACTTTACACATCAGGTCTGGGTGTGTAAAATTATTCATACACTTAAGGATTATGATAAAGATTTACAAAATAATAGGCATTGGAGATTTGGTCAGCTTTTGATTGTGGCTTTGGTCAGTTATTGGACTCAGCATAACTTTGCATATGCTTACAGCTAAGCATGTGTGCAAATTATTGTGGGACCAGAGCCATGGTCTTGAGGATATCAGTTAAACAATTAGTTTGTGAAAACACATGTGTGGTGGTAACAAATCTACACATATCCTCTCCGTACTAGAAATTTGTTGCTTGGGGTGTGAAAAACACCCCTCAGAGAGAGAAGTTTTGCTGGCATGCATATTAGTCAAGTTGTGTTTGTTAATAAGAGAGTGCAACCTCACTGACGTAATAAAATTACTGCAGGGGTTGGATATCCAAAAGCTAAGAAGAGCCATTTTTAAAAATTCCTTCAATAACCAACTGTTCTGAGAGCCAAAATGGGTTTAGCCTCCTGGTGTGAGGAGCTGGGCTAGGGAGCTTCCTGCAGGGTCTCCCAGTGGCATGGGGCTGAGGGCAGTAGCCACAAGGGGACAGCCAAAGAGCCGTATGTGGCTCCAGAGCCACAGATTGCTGACCTCTTAACTACTGGAATGAGTGTGGCAACACTTACATTGCTCAGCAGTTTGTTTTTTCACACCTCTTGAATGACAAAAGTTTTGCCAACATAAGTGCTACTGTAGACAAGGGCTAAGTCAATGGATGAACCCTTTTTGCAATGTACTATCTCCCATTGGTGCGGCTAGCGTCTATACCCAAGCAGGACCAACAGCAACACCACAGTAGTGTACACAAGCTCTAAGTAAGTCTTTGAAGCGACTTCCACAACACTTTCAAAGGGTGGACCTGTGAGCTTAAATTCCTACTTTGGCTGGAAACTAAAAATCAGTCTTCTCAAAGAGACTGGATTTGCTCCTTATTACAACAGCCTCTAACTCACTCATCCCCTTTTGTCTCATGACAGGCCACTTCACCTTGACTTGTCTTTTTACACATATTCTAACTACTGCTACAAGCTGTTAGATCTTGTATTTAGCTGTGGCACTTTTAGTACCTTTCTTGAGCCTGAAGCTCTTTGTATCGCTCAAAAGCTTCTCTTTTTCACTAACAAAAATTGGTCAACATAAAGATATAACCTCACTTGCCTTGCTTTGCTTCGCTTTTAATAACTTAATGGTTGACTTCTTCAGAGATAGGCTGGCTCTCAGAGGCTGTGCTCCTTTTGGGTTTTGTCCTTCTGGCCAATCTGGCCGCATGGCATTTGGACAACACCTTGGCACTAAAAGTGCTGGATCCAGGTTGCTCTTTCTATATAGTCAGCTGCACTTGTAGTAAGTGGGCTGTTAAGCCAGTATTCTCCCCATGACTTGTAATTAGAGGGGCGTAAGGGGAGGTGTGGAGGGGGGGTATTTGGGGGTGTCGACTAAATTGGTCTAACACTGTTACTAGCTGACAACTGGGGGGTGTTAGGGAAATCCCTGTGACGAGACCTGTAGACTCAGCAGCAAAGTTAGGATTAGCAGATGTCAGGCAAAAGGAGGACATGTCCTCCTTTTTACCTTCAAGTCCTCCTTTTTTACCTTCACGTCCTCTGTCTGGCAGGCATTTTACAATAAATGATTTTGTCTAGCTTTTTACTGATGGGAGTTAAAGTATGCTGGGATGCCATGGAATACCTTATTTTTAGGGGGAAAGCGTTCCAGGGCCCCCTAAAAACAGAAGAATATTGCATTAATACTACATTTTCTCCCAGTGGCTTACTTTTCCTACTTCTCTGTCCTCCTTTCCAGGCTTTGGTATCCAGTCACCCTAAGCAGAGGGGAAAAGAGAGAGAGACTCATGTGGGTGCCAATAGCATTATACCGCCCTGTCAGCCCCAGCTCCACCACAGGCTTATCCACTCCCTTTGTTGTCCTGGGGGCCAACCAGTGTTCCCTCTAATTTGTCACAGGCTGTGTGCACAAAAATTCTCTTTTGTGCGAATTTGTGGAACCAGTGTCCAAATCTGCCCGTTCCAGTGAGTGTGGTCCAACTTGTGAGTGCCATGATGTGTATGATGCAAATCATGTCTCTATTTTATTTTGATATGATGATGGAAACGATTTTATAAATTACAAAACCTTACTTGAACTTGCCTTCTTAAAGTAGTAGCCCGAACAAGATCAGCACGGTTGAAATTTTTTGCTGGCACTTTATTTTGTTGTGTGCGCGCGCACAGCTGAGCTGGATGGAACGCGGAGGCCAGCTGAGACTGGGGGGGGGGGGAAGCAGGGCGCGGCGCGGCGATACTTCCGGAGGTTTCAACGTTCCACGGCGGGGTCTCCGCAGGCTGCTGATTGGCTCCGGCCGCGCCTGGCGGCCAATCAGAGCCCGCCGACGTAGAACGCGGCTTCCGCCCGGGAAGTTTGAAACTGTCTGGAGCCAGGCGCTGGGCTGGGCTGGGCTATGGCGGCGGGGGAGTCAGAGCTGGTGCCTGTGCAGGTGGAGGAGGAGGCGGCAGCCCCGAAGCGAGGTACGTCATGTCTGTCCTAGGGATTTCCCAAACACCCCCTTGAATTTCCAACCCCCCCCCAGCTGTCAGCTAGTAACAGTGCTAGGCCAAATTGGTGAGCCCCCAGTCCTGAATTCCCCCCCCCCCCAATTGTCAGCTAATCACCCTCTTACACCAAATTACTGAGCGTCTATGTTCCCTCTAAGCTGTGCCCAGGTTGTGAAACCTGTGCAGGCAACAAAATAAGGCCTGCACAAAAAAAATTCAGCAGTGCAAATATTTTTATGCTACTGTAAGACTGCTGTTTCAAGTAGCATGTTTCAAATGAGGTTTTGTAATTGATCATAACATTTCCATTGCCATGCCAAAATAAATATATTACTTGCATCCTACACACTTGCTTTACTGTGCTCACAAGTTGGTCCACACTCACTGGAGTGTGCACAAATTTGCACACTGGTTCTGAAAATTTGCATGAAAGAAATTTTTTGCACACAGACTATGAAAAATTAGAGGGAAGATTGGTGAGCACCCCCCTAAACCTCCCACTGCAGCCCCCCTGATTTCAAGTCCTGGGGAGAGCACTGGTCTGTTCGGTTAAGGGGTGTGTGTGAGAGAGGGAGAGGTAATAGCTTTTACTGGACCAACTTCTGTTAGTGAGATGGACAGACAGACAAGGTTTCCAGCTTACACAGCCAGTCCTCAAGTGTCAAAGAGCAACTGCCTGCACCTCTTCCCAGGACATTAACCTCTGTGTCTGTTCATTATGCTCATCAACACCAGGTGGGGCCCTGCTAGTAGCTTTTGAGCTCTTGATCCCAGTGACAAAGGAAAGGGGGGGGTTCTCTTTTTCCATCAAAGGTTGAAATGCTCTCCTCTGGTGTGTCTGTGGTGCCTGTAATTACAGCTTATTTGTGCTAAACAATCAGCCAGTGCTGCTCCTGACTAGGAAAGACTTGGTGTGCAAGCATGCATTTTGTACTGGTCATAGAATTTATGCAATAATTGGTTTAATGTATACATGGCTCTGACATTAACACATCGTTGACTGGTGGCGATGGTACACCCTGGAAGGCTGTGAATGGATCTGAGGTCATCAGTGCAGCTAAAAACTCTAAGGCAGTAATTCTCAAACTTTTTTTTAAACTTTGGGGAAAACATTTTATGCCCATGATATGTTTCCCACAGAGACTGGTAACTTTTTTTCAAGTTTTTTTACTGGACTAGACTAACACGGCTATCCCTTTGAAAATTGTAGGGTAGGTGTCTATTGGGCACTGCAGTTGAAATAGCTGAGCAGTGGAATTAGGACAAAACTTCTCTGGTTCAGAGGTTAGTGCACAGAACTATTTGTGCTTGAATTGGTTGTTAGAAACCATTGTAGTCTCTTGCAAAGAAAGCCTACAGTGATCGGTGAACAGGTGAAATAGACATGCACTAGAGCAGGGGTCTCAAGCTCACAGCACCTAAAGTTATTTCCTGGGGCCTGCAACAATACTATCACTATCAATATTTGCAATACCATTGTATGAAAAGGTTTCAGTGGCGCAGCCTTTGCACTAAGATACTAGTCCTCATGCAATTTGAATTTGAGACACTGCAGTAGAGCCTGAAAACCTAGCAATTGAGGGGAAGATATTTTTAGCTAGATTTAGTTTTGTATGCCTTGTTAATACATACTCAATTCTTACAGAATGCTTATGGGGGGAGGTATGGGAAGGACGGGTGTATCTTTCTAATTTAATATATTTGCTTTTCAGTTAAGAAGATAATTGTGCATGCTTACAAAAGGTGGATTTGCCCCAAAAGGTCATCTAACAGTTGATGGGCTTGCTAGTTTTGATATTTCTAATGTGACAAATAGAGGAGATCTGTTCTTTTAGCAAAAGTCTTTCAGACCTTTTCTACGCTACACCTAATGAAACAAAATAGCATAATCTGAGTTTTAAAAATTCTACTTGGGTTTGTATCCAACAGGTAGACCTTGTTTTGGCAAGCGTGTGTGCTTCGGAAGAATGGAAAATCTAATTTAGCTGTTTGCCCTTCACTCCCACTGTAAATTAATGTGTGGTTTAGAGAGGAGATATGCATGGATTTTGCAGGGAGCCGTTGATCTCCGGTACAGGAATGAAAGAATGAACAGTATCTGAGTTCAGGTTGTGACTCTTTTCCTTCAGAGTTGTTCCAAGAAGATGATGATGATAATGACAGCTGCAGTGACTATGGGAGTCGTGGTAAATCAGGGAGCATTTTAGAAAGATTTGTGCAAGATAAGAATACACTTTTTCCGGACACATTCCAAACAAATCACCTTTTGTTTTATGAGCGATTTAAAGCCTATCAGGATTACATCTTGGGTGAGTGACCTTTCTGCTTCTAAAATTACCTGTTGTCCTTATCTCTGGAGTACTGACTTTTTCTGGTGATTCAGTTTTAAGATGTATATGTTTGTCTTCCTTTTAAATTGCATTATTCTCCATAGGAAAATGGTGAAATGGTCTGAGGTAAACAGAATGAAATTCAATAAAGACAGGTACGAAACTACTCCACTTAGGAAAGAACAATCCATTGCACATATACAAATTGGGCAACGACTGCCTAGGAAGGAATACTGCAGAAAGGGATCTGGGTGTCATTGTGGACCACAAGCTAAATATGAGAAAACAGAGTAACACTGTTGCGCGCGCGCACAAAAAAAAAAAGAAAGGAAACACCATTCTGGGGTGTATTAACAGGAACACTGTAAGTAAGACATGAGAAGTAATTCTTCTGCTTTACTTGGCACTGATTAGGCCTCAACTGGAATATTGTGTCCAGTTTTGGGCACCTCATTTCAGGAAAGGTGTGGACAAATTGAGGAAAGTCCAAAGAAAAGCAACAGGAATGATTAGAGGTCTGGAACATGTGACTTATGAGGGAAGATTGAAAGAGTTGGTTTTGTTTAGTCTGGAAAAGAGGAGACTAAAAGGGGACATGATAAGTTTTCAAGTACCTAAGAGGTTGTCAAGAGGAGGAGGGAGAAGAATTGTTCTCCTTAACTGCTGATGACAGGACAAGAAGCAATGGGCTTAAATTACTGCAAGGGAGATTTAGGTTGGACGTTAGGAAAAAATTCCCAACTGTCAGGGTGATTAACCACTGAAATAAGTTGCCTAGGCAGGTTGTGGAATCTCCACCATTGGAAGTGTTTAAGAGCAGGTTACACAAGCACCTGTCTGGGCTGATTTAAGAGGGTACTTGGTTCTGCCATGAAGGTAGAGGACTGGACTTGATGACCTCTTATGGTCCCTTCCAGATTTTGTGACTCTCTACTATGGTAACTGGAGTGGACCTAAGCTAGTTGCAGGGGTAGAGGAGAAGCTCAATTAATGAGAGAGTTAAGATTCTTTAAATGCTTACTTTGTCATGATACCTTTTAAAACTTTTAACTGGAGGACTGGAGCAAGTGGGATGTTGACATCACAAGAGACTGAAATCTGAACAATTGAAAGGGGAAGGGAATTTCTTTTTTTAAGACTAGTTCAGACAGTTCCCTCTCCTCCCCACCGTTGAACTCCACAGGTGTATTTGAGAGACATGGGGTAGTGAGGGAAGCAGGTGATCTTTTTGTGAAGCCTTCTGGTGCCTGAGAGCACACCTTTGCTAGCTCTTCAGTTCTCTGGTCTAATATGTTTGGGGTGGGGGCTGTCTTTTTGTTTTATTTGACAGCTCAAGCATAACGAGGTCTTGGTGTGTGACTGCGGATCCCAGGTTCCACCGCGACAAAAAGATTGAGCAGGACAATCTTCCCTTTTAATTGCCTGTGTGAACTTGATTCTTTTAGGTCTTTCATTGCATAACTATGTATTTTAAGTTCTTTTCATATAATTGTAGCTGACTGCAAGGCCTCGGAGGTAAAAGAATTTACAGGAGAGTACTTAGAAAAGGTCCTTGAACCATCTGGATGGCAAGCAATCTGGCGCACTAATGTGTTTGAGGTGCTGGTTGAGGTAAGTTTATTTCAGTTGTTAGACACTTGTCTCCAGTTAACCTTGCTTTATTTCACTGTTGTCAGGCAAATCACCTATTTTTAATTAAAGTTGCTTAGTGTGTAGTAGGTTGTTGAAGAGGACCATGATCAATTGCTTTCTATGGTCACTGAGGTCAGGAGAGCAAGTGTAACCTACATAGCTTTCGGAAGGGAGATTCAGGTTAGCTGCTAGGAAAAACATCTTAGCTTCAAGACTCGTTAAGAACTGGAATAGGCTCCTTAAGGAAATTGAAAGCTTTTAAGAACCGGTTAGACAAACGTGATATTCTTTGTCCTGCTTCAGTACAGGGTGATGGAGTTGATGACCTCTCAGAGCCTTTTTTTTAGCCTGACCTTTCTGTGATTCTATGATGGTGGTGTAAGGGACTGCAGGTGGAGAGGAATGGCAGCTGGAATGCAGCGAGGCTGGCCTAGAGCCAGATGTAGATATTCAGTCTTGTTGTATGAATGTAAAACCTTGCCTCACTTATCTATATATTAAGGTTCTGTGAATAAAATCCACCCCTTCCAATCCCCCTGTCTCAGCCAGATATAATTCCTCCTTGACCAGCACATGTATTCGTGCTGCTTATGGCCATGCTGAAGTCTGCAGGAGGGGAATCCTTCTTTGCTGAATTTCATAAGGCCTGTCAAAGCCATGCTGCCTTTGTGAAAACCTTCTACGTGAACCTGATTTTTAAACTTTTAATCCTCATTCATAAAAGGGAAATGCTATTTTCATTCCCCGCACTTCAGTCTTAAGTAGAAGCATATGAACATATTGGTGGCTTCTCTTTACAGAGGAACCAAAGTTTGCCATGTTCCAGCAGCACAGACCTGCATTTGATCAGCTTTATCCTCTCCCTAAATAGATGGAGAAGTTGATAGGCTGTAGGATTCCTCAGGCCGCATTTGGTCACTTTTGAAGTGCTGCCCAGCAAAAGAGCATGGTAGCATACTGGGTTAAGCATGGTATTAAAGCACAGGAATTCCTGCCACTGTGTTGCTGTGTGGCCTTCTGCAAGGTAGTTGAGTCCTGATTTGTTTCACTTGGGTCCTCGATTCTCAGTAAAGCCAATGAGCAAATGTACATGGCATACCCAAAATCAGTCCCTTGACACATGCCTCTGTGAAAAGAAGAAGATAACTTACTGTCCTCCTTGGGGCATTATGAGCCATAGTGTTTGTACAGTGCTTTGAAGATGGAAACCACTATGTGTATATGGATGTATTTGCTGAGCATGAAGCTTGCTTTGGGGTTGTTATTTCACATGTATATGCTCAGTCATCATGGCTATAAAATGCCATAGATAGTGATTAAATTACTAGTTGGCTTCTCTAGTAAGGCTGATTGCGTTACGCATATTACTTTGACTTTCTCAGTTGCATGTCCTGTTCTGTCTAAAGCTGCCTTAATAGCTGTGTTGTTCGCGTCAGGTTGTGGATGTGGAGTACTCGGCCCTGAAAGCAGTGGTTCGGCTCAGTGAGCCTTTCCTGTGCGACTCCCATGATAGCACCTTTACGCTGGAGTGTATGCAAGAGCTCTTGGAGCTGAAGGAGCATCAGTTACCACTGCAGGAGCTGTGGGTTGTGTTCGATGACTCAGGAGAGTTTGACCAGACAGCACTGGCCATAGAGCATGTCAGGTAGGAAAATGTTCTTAAATGACTGACTGTCCGCTGAAATATTTCTTTAATTTCAACAGTCAGTTTAAGCGTCACACCTGAACTGCAATAAAACTCTTATCATGTGGTTTCATATAGGGGCCTACAGTGAAAGGCGGTGTTAGTGTCCAATCAGAGAGACCTTTTGGTAGATTCCCATCTTTGTGCAGTCTTGAGACCCTTCTTGGGGCTACATTGGCCAGGCAGGGCTTTAGAAGTAAGCCTGATGGTTGGTAGCGGAAGCTGACTGGACAGAAGAAAAACACCTCCATTGCTGTGTCACAAGGAATCAAATGTGTGTATGCTAGGTGGCCTTTGTAGTTTGTTTGCCAATTAATTTTCTCCTAAGTTTAATGGCTATAATTTGCTCTGTTCCTTGCTTTTACTAGACCCTCTCACCTTCTTCCCTTCTCTACACTCTCTTTTTTTTCTCCCCGTAATTCATTGTGGTATATTTTTCCTGGCACTGTTTTTGGTTTTTTCTCATGTAACTCTTACCTTTCCTGCCTTGAGCGCACTACATCTCCTTTATTTGCTGTTTCTCCGCTCCTTCTCTGTCTGCATACCCTATTTACTCTCTAGCTCTTACTTTAAGAGCTTTTCCTTTCTCCCTCCTGTATGTTCCCTCTTTCCTTGCTCCCCAAATACATGCACTTCCTAGGGTTTAGAAAAATCAGCCAATAATAGCCACAAGGTGGACTTGAGGACTAAAATAATATGAGGGACTTCAGTCTCCAAAGCCTGTGCCCTAGTGAGAAGCCAAGACCCTGAATGTTGCATCTAGATTCTGCTTCTGTAATGGCTAATAGATGTCTGATTAAACTCAAAGCACAGAAGGAGCATTTGAAGAGTGAGGGCGATTAAACTTGATGTGGAAGGTTAAAACAGGCCAATGGAGGGTTTTGAATCAAAGCGACATATAGCAAAATTAAAAAAATGCCTAAGCCACTTACCCTCCCAAGTCTCATGGTCAAAAGAAGAGACTGAGTGCTTAGCCTACGTCCTTGTCTACGTTACAGAGATAAGTCAACCTAGGTTAGATAGACTTACAGCCTCTCCATTAGTGCGATTGCTGACATCCACAATATCTTTCTTGGGTCAGTGGCATGCCTTCCTATGGAGACTGCTTCCAGTGACCTATGAAGGGTTGTATGAGGAGCTGAAAGTCTGATTTAAGCTCTACAGGGGGCCTTTCTGCCCCACAGGCTCCTGGGGTGCTGCCCCACCTTTCCCCCTTTACCTCACTTCCTAGCTGGAGCAGAGTCTGGCCAGTGGGCTCCCTAGCTGCAGGCTTTCATGGCAGTTTCCCAGTTCCACTAGAGATACGAAACTGAACAGAATGGTGGCCAACAGCCTGTGTAAGTTACGCAGTGGTGACACTGAGAGTGCATCCTCCTAACAATACCAAGCCCTATCCCTCTTGTTGAGGTGGTTTTATTACATTGGCACAGTGGAGGAATTAGCTTGGCAAGAGGAGCATTTTAATGTGCATACCTCTACTATTTCCAATGAAACTTAGCCTCTAAAGTCATTCAAGGCATTTTTGATAACTTTACTTGCAATGTATACAGGCTAGTATTGGTTTCCTGAATAAAATGGAGGAGAGGAATGGGAATTAGAAAGGGGTGATATTTTGCTATGTCTTCCTCAATGTACTACATTTCTGTATTCAGTCCTAAATTTTGCTCTGGTGACTGTGGACTCATCAATGAACAGTGCACTTTTAGTTGCTTGCTTTATTTCAAAAGGTTTTTCTATCAGCATATCTGGAGGAGTTGGGATGAAGAGGATGAGGATGACTTTGATTATTTTGTCAGATGTGTTGAACCGCGACTAAGACTGTAAGTGACTTTTAAAATATTTAGCTAAAAAACACTGGAAGGAGAAGCATGGGGTTAATGACAGACAAAATGAAATTCACGTAGATTTGTTAATTAGCAAAGCTGATTGTTTCCAGTCACTAGAAATCTCTTTGGAAGAAGATTCAGGGGAAACAAACAACTTCATTGCTAGTTATTTTCTTCTTAGCTGTGGGTGGGAGGGTTTGTGTGTGTCTCTTTTTGTATAACCCTCTTCTTTCCATTAGATGGCGTTCTAAAACTGGGGATGGTCTCTTTCAAATGTAAAAGTAGTTTGACTTCAAGTATGACATGCAATCCTAATTAAGACTAGTGTGTGATGAACAGATATCTCCGGATGTGGAATAAGAACCCAAATGGAACAGAATATAGAAGACAGATTAAAAAAAAGAGAGGGAGGGGGAGTGATGCTGAAGGATGCGTGTATATTTTTGCCAGTGGGATTACTTTGTTTTAGGCTTTTCTGAATGTTGCTTTTTAATACATCTAGCCATATGGAACTTCAATAGCTCACAAGCCCACAATCTGGAAATATATTCGAAACACCTTTTTAAATACCTGAAATGCCACATTCCAATGATTCTTTACCATTTCTGTAGAGCTTTTTCCTCACATTTGGCAATACGTCAGTCCATTTATTTTCATGCCTGTTTTCCTCAGTCTTTTTTTCTGCATATAATAACCTGGAACAGGAATTCAGGAGTGCATATTGCATGCCGATCTAGTTTTGATTCTGTGATGACCCTCCAGTGGGGATTCTTTGAAACCGAATTCATTATGTCAGTTAGTTCCATGTTATGCCTGGGCCATGTTAAGCTCCTACAAACTGCAAGAAAATGTTTTGAAGTCAGGAAATATTATATTTGGAAATAAGTAATTCTCCTGTGTTTGTGCTACTATGCTACCAGCAGATGCGGAGGCAGAAGGAAAGAATTGTTTTTTTTCCTTGGAGAAGAAAATACTTTGCCTCTGATGAAACTGGAATGTAATCACATGCAAACAGTTTTTTTTTTTCTTTTTTAAAGGTATTAAGGGATTCAGATGGGAGTATAAGCATTTTTAGAGAAGACCTGAAAGGGGATATAATGCTTCAGCTTTGTATTGCAATGAAGAATAAATGTTTTCTTTCTCATTCCCAACATTGTGATGGAAGCAAACATTGTACTCTAAAGCGGCAGTGAAGTTTATATGCTGTTCTGCTCTGATAAGCACTGATGTGTCAGTTGATAAATAGTAATAACATACGTCCTATCCATGCAGACATGTAGTGTTTTACATTCGTACTTAGGGGGGTCTCCAGTGAACTTAGATTAATTGAAGCAGACAAGCCTCACAAAGCAAATTTTGTCTCTTATCTTATTTATTTTAAAATGTAAGCTCTGGTCTCATAAAACAAGGAAATAATTCTGTGCGAAATATTCTACTGTTGCTTGGTAAAATCATTTAGTTTTATATATCTGAGTGGTCAGCTTCAAAATTGAGAGTACACGTTTTAGAGTCAGTGTAGGTATAGTTTCCATAGTTAGGGGTTAAGTATTTCGTCTTTCTATATTACATTACAACAGTCTACTGTCCTTAGTTTGTCACCTACTCTGAAGGATAGTCTTCTGTTATCGCCAGGCATGCTGCATGCTTTTAACGTGCTTGTTGTAGCTGTGACGTTTTACCGTCTGTTATAATCAAGTTGATATTTATTAGTCTGCCTTTAGTTTTTGTTCTTTATGGCACATTTTTGAGAGTGCCTTTTGGTGAACATCTGAGTGATTGGCCCTAGGAAATTGTCTTGGCTTTTGGTTTCCTTGGGTGTGGTGTTCTTTTCAGTAAGATCCCTCAGTGACTGAGCATGGCATTGCTTCTATTGGGTTCATTTTCCCCCTTCAGCAGTACCAAAGACAAATGAGGATTCTTCTGTCTTTGCTTTCAGTATCTTTTCACTGTTGTCTGGCCTTTTTTCTGGAATGATCACTGGTGGTAGCATCATTCTGGAATTTTTCATTAAGCCATCTTTTATCTGGCAGATATGGGACCACCTGACCTAAGCAGAGCAACTTTGCAGGAGTGTTTGTATCTCTTGTATGAGAAGACTCTTTGATGATACATTATCTTGCATTAAATCTGGTGTTTCATTTCTATCATACAGTTCTAATCGGTGCCGCTCACACTTTCCCTCTGATGTGTTTCTTTCTCTTCTGCTGGACAGGCTCTAATTTTAGAATAGACTAGAATATTTCAAAGCCAGCATTTGCTCCATTACCATGGCTACTGCTACAGATTTCATGGTGCTGTAAAAGGACACCCTCTAGTCAGTGTTTTTATATAGTGAATTAAAAATAGTTCCCTATAATGTGTTTGTCTCTGAAGCCTCCTGGTAATTCTTGTTGTTTTTAAAAGTACATTTTCGTGTTTTAAAAAATTTTCTTTCCATTTGTCTGTTTATTCTTTCAACTCTAATAATCTTGATTGTACATTGTAACAACAGGGGTGGTATGTTACGAAAACTGCTTTTTGTCAGTCACATCTCTTTCTGTTGGGGTGTTGTAGCTGCAGGAACTCTGCACTTCTGATTCAAAGGCTGTAAAGTCAGTAGAAAGATTCCCGTGGATTAAAATGGGCTTCGAATCTGGTCCTCTCTGTTCTGGGAAAGGGAGGAATGCTAACGCTCCTTTCACTCTTTGAATTGTAGGCATTATGACATACTTGAGGATCGTGTCCCTTCCGGACTCGTTGCTGATTACCACAGTCTGCTGTCTCAATGCGAGATGCTTTACAGAAAGTTCTTAAACCTGAGGAGTGGTATATCAAGCAGTGACTCTGACTCCGAGGTAGAAAATGTCTCCATGGTGGAAGGCTTAAAGCTATATGATGAGACAGAGCATCTGAAGCAAAAGCTAAAACTCATTGAGAATCCTCTCTTGAGGTACTGGGTAGGAGCATGGCGAGCGAGCGGGAGGGTGGAGGTTAAGAAACCAGCGAGGAAATGCCTTCCATTGGGATAGAACTCAGGGTTTATTTTTCATGTTTCAGGTATGTATTTGGTTACCAGAAGCACATGGGTCTCCAAGCCAAAGGCTCCCGTCCAATGGGTACCAAGATCACTCATGTGGTATCTACAACTATTATGGGAAGTCTGCTTCAGTCTCTGATCAGAGATAAGCTCTGTCCTGAGGACTGTAATGAAGAACTAGAAATACAGGTAAAATAGCAAGAGTTATCTTCGTTCTCTGAGTTCTCATTTTCTGTCTTCTCCAATAGAGTAATTTCTTCATGCAGAGTATTTACTTCTGTAGGTACTGAGGTTTACCATGGTGGGACCTTAATCCCACAACTGTTGTATAAGTAGTGAATAATAACGTTGGAAGAAACAGTGAACTTGTCTGACTAACTTGTTTGCTTAAATGCTGCTTTACCAGCAGTCTCTTCTCTGTGGGTGAGAAATGGGGAAACTGCTTTGCATTCCTGTACCAATTCTATAATGAAGCATTCTGAGTTAGGCATGATATTTTACTTCGAGTTTTAACAGCCAAATGCACTCTTATGCTTTTAAAATTTGTCTAGATCTGGTTCTGCTGATATGGTCAGGGTGAGGGCAGGGGGAAGGAATCTTTCTCAATATCTGTTCCTTCTGTGTTGTATCCTCCTACCTTAATTCACGAAAAGATAGAATTTTACTGCTTTGCTTCTGCATGACTTTAAAGCCAGTTAGGAGTTGTCATCTGTATTCTATTCCTTGTGAAAAAACGGAATTGTTCACTAAATTCCCATTACAGCTGTGTTTAAAGAAAAAAAGAAGAAAAAATTCATTTAGGTGCCCAGATACCTGAGAGCCTCATTTGGTCTTCAGAACAGCTGTTCGTGGTGTGCAAAAAAGAAAGAACCATGCTTCGCTCTCAGATCCTGTGTTGAGTTTGCAGGGCAAGCAGATGGAAGAGGATCTTAATACTTGTTAACTGAGTGTGATTAATCTGGAAATCAGTGAGGCAATAAACATGGAACTTCACTGTACTATTTTCAGCCACTGTTCAGCATAGAAACATATTGGTAATGCTTGTGATGAGTGCCAGCCTGTCTACCTTGGAGACTGAAGTTGTTAGTTTAACACAAGATGTCTAGCAGGCGGATCCCACCCTGATGTAGCAGTGTCCTTGAATCTGTTTTGAAGGGATCAGCTCCAGGAGTGAGAGGATAGTTCAGTGTCTGTGCATGCTCCGAATTAGTTCCCTTTGCTGTTTCCGTCTTTGCCTACTATTTCCTTTGACCTGTGGTAAATCACTTAGGACAGAACTTTTAAGACTGCATTTACAGGCAAATTGGGTTTGCATTTAGGCTCTTTTAAACATGCCACTTAATTTTACCCTGCCTAGTTTCCCATCTGTAAATGGAATGACACAGCTCACAGCGATGTTTTGATGCTCATTTGCTGTTCTAAAAGTGCTTGGAGATCCTTGTATGAAAAGCACACTCTATAAGCACAAAGTATTAATTGTAGGTACTACTAAAATGGGTGTCCTTCAAGCAGAGGCAGTAGCATTTTGACTAAGTAGCAACATTCAAATCAAAAGGGAATTCTGTTGGCATAAACTTAAGCCATTCTCTTGCATTTTCTGAAGCCGATTATGTTTGCTTGTCTTTTACAGTTCCACAGTGATCCACTGGCAGCTATCAATGCCTGCTATGAAGGAGACACCGTCATCATCTGTCCTGGTCGTTATATCGTAGATGGCATGTTCTGCATTGCTGACTCAATTGAACTAGAAGGTACATAAGAATGATCCCATGAGGTCAGACCCACAGTCTGTCTAGCCCAGCAGCCTGACACTGGTCTGTGCCTGGTGCTTCAGAGGGAATGAACAGAACAGAACAATTGAGTGGCCCATCCCCTGTTCTCCAGTCCTAGCTTGTGGTAGTTGAAGGCTTAGAGTACTTTGTGGGATTATTTCTTTAATCCTGTTCCTGCACTGTACCATAATACCCATTCTCACCTGCTCCTGCATTTTTTTTTGCATGTTTTGTTGTGCTCCCACAAAAACCTTAGGTCCCACAAGAAAGCCAGATTCCCTTAGGTTGCTTAAAAAAAAAAAAAAAGTCTAATATATAGCTAAAAATTCAGTTCTCTCTCACAGTCGCTCACATGCACAAATTTAATTCAGACACAATTTTTACCACTTAAAAAATGTGCAAAATATTTTAAACCCACAGGCCACGAGTTTGAGACCCCTTGTTTCAGCTTTTCCATTTGTACTTCAGTTAGTTTCTAAAAACAGGTGCTTTCTCATTGGTTGATATAACCATTGAGGTATGTTGATTTACGGCTAATTAGAGCCATTACACTTGATTCGGTACACATTTTTACTATGTAAGATGGCATTCTATAAATATTTACATTTATTTATGCAATTGTATAGCTTAATATTTTTGAATTCTTTTTAATTGAACATGTTTGTTGTGTCAAATGGCAAATGATATATTGGTTATTTGATAACTTACTTTTTGGTCATTTTTTGTCAAGCTATATAAGGATAGTAACTGGACTTTGAACTCACAAAACCGCATATAAATGTTTTTATTAAGCAAAACAAGACTTTAATATAGGATGTGACCTTTTGTGCCATATCTACAAAGCTTGACCTCAGAAGTTAGATGTTTTCCTCCCTGATTCTTTCTATTTCTGCCTTTTTAAGTTAAACCTTTTTTATTAGAATCTCATGGATTCAGCATATTTATTTTTAATTTAAATATTTTAAGGAAGTATTATTTTGATACTTAAGGTATTTTGTAGTAAATTCAAATTTCCTTTGAAAGTTATTTTTTAAAAGAAATTCCTAACTTAAATAACAAAAAATTCAACTTGATCTAAAATATATTTAATTTAATTTATTTTTTACCTTTGCTGCTATTTTTTGTTTGTGTCAAACCATCAGTCTATTAATTTCATTGGGGAACGTCTAATTCTTGTACTGTGTGAAGGCATAAAATAAAAAACTTCAGTATTCACTTTCTCCATGTAATTCATGATTTTATAGACTTCTGTAACGTCGCCCTCTTAAGAGTATCTTGCCTGAGCTGAAGAGTCCCTATATTTTTCCAGTTTCCTCATTTGGAAGCTGTGCCTTTTCCAATTCTAATATAGATTTGTTGATTGCTACTGCATATTGAAGAGGGGTTTCCAGAAAACTATCTGCAGTGACTATAAGATCTTTTCTTGACTGGTAACAGTTAAGTTAGACCCCATCATTTTATATGTGCATCTGGGGATTATTTTTTTCCCCAATATGTTACTTTACCCTTACCAAAATTGATCTTCACGGGCCATTTTATTGTCCAGTCACCTGCAGTAATTTAGTGAGATCTCTTTGTAACTCTTTGCAGTCTGGGATTAGCTATCTTGAATACCAATTTTGTATCATTTGCAAATTTTAGCACCTCTGTTTACCCAGTTTTCTGAATCATTAAAGAATATGTTGAATAGCCAAGGTTCCAGTACAGATCCTTGGGAGACTCCACTATTTACCTCTCTCCATTGTGAAAATTGACCATTTATTCCTGTTTGGCAGACTTCCTGCTTTTGATGTACTTTTTTGCGGTGATTTTTTGTACTTAGCTAGTTGTTCTTGACTTGCCAGAGTTTATGCTCCTTTCTATTTTCCTTGCTAGGATTTCAATTCCAATTTTTAAAGGACATCTTTTTACCTCAAATGGCCTCTTTTACTCTGCTGTTTAACTATAGTGTCTTTTTTTAAACTTCTTACTGTTTTATCTGAGATACATATTTAGTTTGGGCCTCTATTATGTTTTAAGATTTCTGCAATTTTCAGGCATTTCACCTTTGTGGTTGCTCCTTTTAATTTCTATTTAGCTAGCTTCCTATTTTATGTGGTTTCCCCTTTTGAAGCTAAATAATAGGGCAGTGAGTTTCTTTGATATTTTCCCCACTACAGGGTTGTAAAATTTAACCACTTGCTATTGTGGAGTAGTTCAATTATATTCACCTCTTGAACTATTCCTAAGAGGAGCATAGTAGCTGGTCCACAAATTGTTTCTCCATTGTGGGTACCATACAAGCTGCTCCACGAAGCAATCATTTATTGTGTCTAAAAAGTTATCTTTGCATCCCTTGCTGAGTCAGTATGAAGATGTCTGAAATCCCCTGTTATTGCAGTTTCTGCCTTTGTAGCCTCTCTACTCTCCCTGCTTATTTCCCATGGTCATCATCCTGGTCAGAGGGTTGGTAATGCATTTCTACTTCTATACTCATTGCTCAAGCATGGAATTTCTATCCATACCATTCTGTGGTGCATTAATTAATTTAAGATAAGGTAGGAGGTTCTCGTAAGTGTGGAAGAACCTGAAACTAATGTTAACGGGTCCATTTTTTAAAAGTAAACTTAACTATGCAAAGGGATTTGTTACCTTGAGGAGGGATCTGCTGACAGGGAGTCTAATCTTTCTTTCTTATATGCCTTCCCATTCCTGCAGTGTACCTGCTTCTAACACCAGGAGGGTGTTTCAAATACAGATTGGAGCATGCTTCTGTCTGTGACCATGAAGGATGTTTGTGTAATACATACAGCTGTAAAGGGACATTTTTGATAGGACTTCATAAAAATGTTTGTCCCTAGTTCAGTGTTTTCACATGTTACTTTGTTTGGATGAAATCACTGTCATTTTCTGGTTTAGCAAGCTGACAGACTCTGGCAGGAGTGTGTGAGGAAAGGCTTGACTTAATTTAATGAGCACAAAGATCACTTCTGTATTTGAGTTGTGGAGCACTGGCTTTAAAATTGAAAGATCATACAGTAGATCTGTCCCTTGGTTCTCTGTTTTTTGGGACAGTAGAAGTTCACTTTATTACATTGGGCAGGAAGATTCACTGCACATTAGTTGAATTTTTTGTGAGTCATCAGAGGCTAGTTTTCCCTCTTCATTGCCAGCAGCAAGTTCTTCATAATGTACTTTGGTTTGTATGACTTAACATAGTTAGATACTTGATCTTGCACTAGTAAATATTCTTCATTTTATATTTATAGCTTTTACAAATAAGTGGTAATTCAGTCTAGTGGTATAGGCTGGAGGCTATGAAGACCTGCATTCTAGTCTTGTCTCTGCCAGCTGCGTTCCCTTTAGCAAGCCACTTCTCTTCTGTGCTTCATTTTCCCTTTCTATAAAATGGGAGTTATTAATCTACTTCAGGGTATTCTGAAGATTTTGTACAGCACTTGTGTGCAACATTTTGTAAGTAAGGATGAGCCAAGGCCTTGTGGCATGTTGTGCTCAGATATTTATTGAGAAGCGTAAAGCTTGTTGTGTGTAGTGCACAGATTAGCAGTGTGAACAGTGATGCTGCACTATCCTGAACAATAGAGAGAAAAGTCACTGGCTAAAAGTTCAGATCCCTGTATTTTGCAGAACCAAATGGACATATAGAATATTTGTGTTTTTGGGAGTGGCTTTAAAATCAGATGCCACTACCACGTCCACATTGTATCTTGCCCAGTAATGCCTTAGCTACAGGCATGCACACCTGTTAACAGTCTGCCAAGCAACTTCAGAAATGCAGCTTGTTGATACAACAACCCATATACTATGTGCTATTCAGAAACTGCTTAAGCTGCATTCTTTGTTTTGTCAAAACTTCTTAATGGAAAGAAGGCTGGGAGTTTAATTTCCTGCTGTTCCATACTATATTTTCTTGCCTCTTTTTTGTTTTATTGCTCTAATTTTTGTTCTCTCCTCTAAATATTTGATTTATATAGATATACATGTCTACATGAAATACATCTGCAGGATAGAGGGCTTCAATAAATTGCTTTATCAGTGAGAATAGTATTGTTCTGAAATTCTGGTGGGTGGCTTTCATGACAGATGTTGCTCTTCCTTTCAGAAAAGGGTAATACAAGAGGTGAAGTAGCAGGCGTGTTAGGCATAGTATAGAAATAGGCAGCCACATGCTCTCTCTTTAATAGAGACCACTCCTTGAATGAACAAGTGTCAAGACATGTAACCTATGTGGGCCTATGTTTGGGGAAGTTTAGCAGTAGGAGTTGCTGAAAATGTCCTCACTAGGTAGGACATCAAGTGAAACCTTGCTGGCACTAATGAGTCCTTAATACAGTAGCTTTCTTGAGATGAGGAGATGGGAAAATTTGTCAAAAGAACAACACAACTGTATAGGTGCTGTCCTTCATTTATTCCCAGATGGAATGAAAGTTGTTGTTCAGGCGGAGGATGAAGATCAGTGACCAGTGGGTAAACAAAATCTTTCAAAAATTTAGTTATCAGTAAAGTGAGCATTAGGAAATTGAATTTAGGCAAAATGTAGCACTTGTGTTTGAAGTTCTCAGTTCAGGCACATAAACAAGTTTACCTTTGTTGCTGCAGTGATAGTAACAGGGGAAAAAACAAACCAAGGAAGTTTTACCCTTCCATAATCTTCACTAGGAGCTTTTAATGACTTGCAAGTCAAAAAGCAATTTTACAGAAAGTGGAAACATGGATAAATAGCTGAAGAGGAGTACAAAAGAATAGCACAAGCCTGCAGGGACAAAAAAAGGAAGGCTAAGGCACAAAATGCCTGACACCTAGACAAGAAAATAGAAGACAATAAAAAATAGAGGTTCTATAAATAGATTAGGAGCAAGAGAAATTTGAAGGAAAGTGTTAAGTCCACTACTTTGCAAGGCAACAGCTAATTGGCATTGTTTTTTTTTTAAAGGCAGCAATAATTAGGATCTCCCTAGGTCCCATGGCGGGAGGAAGTGGGGCAGCGGGTCTCACTATTTGAGACCCTCTTTACAGATACCATGGAACAAGAGGAGAGGTTTCTTTCTTCCATCTCCACCTTCTCCCCAGTAGTTTTCTTGCTGTTAGAGAGCCTATCTTAGGGCAGACCCTGTGTTTTCATTAGAGATCTGTGGGTCATTTCTGGAGGTGCTAACCTTGATATCTCTGCATTTGGGTAAGAATTCTCCCTTCAGTTTCTATAGCATGGTGTGGTTCAGCTAGATACAACATTCATTTCCTGTCCCCGATTGTGTACTGTTGCCATGTACTGTGGATCAGCCAGCAGAGTACCCCTCCGAGGTATCTGTATGTCAGTGGTAGGGGAAATGATTCCTAGATTTCTCCTCTACCCCACAGCAGTGCTGAGACCTTGTCAATTTTATATCCAGTTCCTTTAGAACTCTTTGGAAACTTTTTCAATAGTGCTTTGTCTGTTTACTACACATCAGAGCATTCATGTACTTGCGTCCTGCTCCAACAGTCTTGTGAACTAGAATCCATGCTTTTTTTCCCCCCACAAAATCGTGGCTCTCATGCCACTTTAATGGTTGCCCTATTATCAGATTCCTTGTCATAATTACTGTCGGTAGCCAGTAATAAAGGCTTTGCATGCTGATGCATTTTTCCTTAAGTGGTTGAATTTTAATGATGATGTATGATATAGCAAATCAGTATTGCTGCCTGCTTTGAAAGTTCATTGTTTTACTTGAATTCTCCTGAAAACTACTACAGCCAAGGTTTTTGTCTTCTTTCACTTAAACTCAGAAGTCAGGAGTGCAGGGGATGAAGTTCAGTGTCCGTGTGGCCCTCGGCCTCAATACCTTTGCACCGAGGCAGTAGTAATTTGAGAGAGGCAGCCAGCTGAGAAACTTGAACCTTCTTTGTGTGCCTCAAGGATAAGATTCCTGCCAGTTTGGAAAGGGCTCAAGCGTTATTGGTCGTCCGAATGATGTGTACAAAACTTAAACCTACTAGCGTGACACAACTCAAGTTACAATCTTAGTCTTACTCTGATTTTGATATCTTATTATGTGTACTTTGAGCACCTGTGAACACCACATTACACACTAGCATTTTTTTCTTTTCTAAACGTTACCTTTCAGGATATGGCCTGCCAGATGATATTGTGATAGAAAAGAGGGGCAAAGGAGACAACTTTGTTGACTGCACAGGGGCGAATATAAGACTCTCCAGTTTGAAGCTGGTTCAGCATGATGCAGTAGAGGGAATATTAAGTAAGTATAAAAGCTTCTGTCCATTTTTACGCTTTGATAATTACTGGTGATCATAAAACTTTGCTGATCTGTAGATTTGCACTCAATATTACAATCTGGCAAAAACACAGTAAAGAGACCCATGATACCTTCAAGATACTTTCCTGATACCTTCATTTTTTTACCTAGATAACTAATAATTTGGATTTTAACTGCCAGCCTTTGAACTATCTGACTGTAGTCTATAGCAGTGGTTCCCAACCTTTTCACTGCCGTGGCACACCTTGATACCTTCAAATTTTTTGAGGCACACCACCATTAAAAAACTCATGACTATTCAAATTAACTTAAATTACTTTATGAATATTCATGAACCATGGCACAGTGTTTCAGAAATGCTGCTATGTGGGGTAGCAGGGCTAGCAGAGCAGGGGTGGCAAAACAGGGGAGGTCAGGAGTCATCTACAGTGGCAAGAGTATGTGGGAAGCAGAGCAGGGCAAGGGTGGCAAAAGAGGGCAAGGGCAGCCATGTGGGGAACAGCACAAGGGTGGCAAGAGAGGAGAGAGGAAGGGAGAACACGAGTAGTTTTGTGGGGTGAGGCAGGGGGAACCTTGGAAGTGGGAGGGTAAGGTAGGGGGAGCATGGCACAGCACCCACTTCCCCCCACAGTGGTTCCCTGCCACCCAGGGCAAATCCTCACCCCACTGCTGCTCCCACCCCAGTGCGTCCTGTCCTTACCTCCCCCACCCTTTGCTGCCTGTGATGGACCCTCCCATCACTGCAGGGGCCAGAACCAGGCCTCCGGCTCCCAGCTACACACCCTCTGCTGCACATTCACTCCCACCCACCTCTGCTGCACGCACACACACACACACCTGCCCCACACAACCCCTAGCAGTGCTCCCCCAAAGCCCTCTTGGGCTGTTTGCAGGCTGCTGACACAAGCTGCTCCACACTTACTTTAACCCCTGCCTTTTCCCAGCCCTGCACAGCCTACATGACTGGGCTGAGCAGGGCGGGAACTTTAACTCCAGCTGTCAGGGATGCTCGCGGCACGCTTTGGGTGTTGCTGCGGCACACCAGTGTGCCCCTGGAGCCACTGGTCTATATCTCAAGCTTTATCATCCTCCTCAAAAACTTGGGACAGTTTGGTTAGATTGCTATCTGCTACTAAGTCTACCTGCCTCTAAAAATTGCTACATAGCCTACTTCCCTTTGGCTGGAGAGTGAAACCTGCTTGCTGGCAAAGAGGACAGTCTTGCAAATACCCAACTATTGTTGAACCAACCTCTCCCCTCACTAGTCACCACAGACAGCATGTTCAAACTGAGATTCGGCCATAGAAATGATGCTTCTCTTTTGCCCCTTTTCCTTAAACAATATTTATGTTGCTATCACCTAGGCCCATCCCTCCAACCTTCCTCTCGGCAGCTCAGTTTTATAGCTATAAGCTGTTTCCTCCTTTTGCTCCCTGCTCTCTTCCAATTGCTCCCTGCCTTCTGACTGGAAGCCTAGTGGTATTGTGTTCATGTCACTCAACTTCCACTGTTGCCCTTGTCCAGCTCAAGAATTTGATCCCTTTGTGTCCCTAGAACAGTGTTTCCCAACAGTGTGCCACAGCACACAGGTGTGCCATCGGCCCCAAGCAGGTGTGTCATGGAATCTTTTGAAAAACTTCTCAGAGTTTTGGATTGACTCATGAATATTCATGAGTTCATTTGGAGACACTGGTGGTGGTGTGCCTCAAAATAATTTAAGGTATCAAGGTGAGCCACAACAGAGAAAAGCTGGGGTTAGAAAGTACAACTGCTTCACCTGAGCTCAGGATAATAAGATTTTTCTTATCCTGTAAATGCTTCAGTTGAAAAGCTTTTTTTTTTTTTTGTAAACAAAACCATGCTATGTTACGTGCCATTCTTTTTCCTCAGACCTTGGAACACAGTATCACACTCCATACAATTCTTTTGATCATCTAAAGAAAAATTAGTTCCTGGTTGCATCTGAAGAAGGTCATGTCCTTCTGTTTTTGAGAGAGGTGCTAATTAACATTTCACAAAATGAAGGTGGATTGTAATAAATATTACTACAAAATGCTTCACACTTTCATGTAGGTATTTCATATTTTAGGGAAAAACATATTTACAGAGAGAGGAATCAAGGCTGACATGTAGAGGTTACTGCTGTCATTTAATAAAAATCATAAGAGTGGATCTCAGACTAACATTCCTTTAATGGTTCTTGGAGAGACGGGCCCGGTTATGTTAGAAAACTTGCATTGGTGTACTCGTTTTTAGTTATAGCAGTGCAAACCACTAATGTAGGTGAAGTTAAACTGATTTTAGCTTAATTTATTAATATATTAAATTGAGAAACTGATATAAGCACAGTTGAAACTACAGTACATCTTTTTTATCAATATAATTAAATTGATTTTAGTTACAAAAATAAGTGTGTAATCTTGGTCAGATTCACAGTCACAACACATCATTGGCCTGTGAGTATGTCCATGTATGTCATTGCTTTGGTCTCGGATATACTATAACAGGGATTTTTTTTTTTTTTTTTTTTTGCAGAAGAGCTGCTATTTATCTTGTCTTGCTGTGTCATATGAATCCCAGACTTCATTTGTGCATAGATTAAGCCAAGGCAATGCATTACTCTGAATTATTTTGCTTTTGTAAAAACCATGCAGTTGCTAAAAAACAAGGGTTATAACTTGATCAAGCCAACAATGCAAGATAGTTGTTGTCTTTTCCAAATTAGCCACTGACTAAAAGTGTATGATATGACATAATTCTCCCTGGGCCCATGCTGGCTAATGTATGAATGTGTTAGAAGACAAAACTGGGCTTGAGTGCTGCTGGTGAACATTTTAAGGGGTGAGACGTGAAGTAAGAAAGGCCATTCCTTCTTTTGTTGCAGAGCTGGACATTAAAGTCATAGGGTAGGTCTCTGTAAATATGGAGTCCCTTGTGACCTTCAAGGAATGACTGTTCTTGTATTTTCACCACAGATTTTGCAACAAAGGTGTCTAGTTCTGTCAGCTGTGGGCAGTAATATTGGATGTTCTACCTATGAACTGAGCATATGCTCAAGCCAAGTTTATATATCACTTTAGCAGGCAGCAGTTATTGCCAAGTATTGTCCTGGTTTAATTTTCACATTCATTACATTAACAGGGGGAAGCATAGAGTTATTACCATGCACACTTGGAATTATTTGGCAAGTGTTATGCACAAAGTGAGTTCTTTGGCTCTAGGCCTCCTGTAGACAAAAACACTTACAGCTTTATTGTATCGTTTTCTTTAGATTTAGACTAACTAGCTCTTTTTATTTAAGTTTGCATTAAACTTGTGGAAGTGAAAACCTGAAAAACTATTGACTGGTGTGGAAAAGAAAAGCTTTACCACATTTATAGTGTCTGCTAATTTGGCCCATAAAGCATTTGTCGGGGTATGAGCATGTGTATTCTCAGCCACTTTCTTACTTCAGACTTTCTAAGGTATGGCAGGTGGACACTTGATTTTGGAGGCTATGTTTACAGTGCCCTTTTTTATGGCCCCAATCACAGTAACATGTGAGCCAGACTGACTGTCACTAGTCAAGCCATACTCGAGTGTTAATTTTAATGCTCAGTTTTAGATCCTGCTGCAGCTCTGTGTGGCTTTTCCTGGTTCCCATATCCTCTGACCAAGGAGCCTTGTGACTACTCAGACTTTTAGTTGGTCTGCGTTGTCTGTTGTGGGGGAGGACTGAAGACATAACTGGAAACCCTGCATTGTATGGCTGTCCTAGTCATGCCCCATTTGCCTTGGCTTTACACCTTTCCCCAGTTAAAGCTATCAGTTGTGTGAGTATAAGGCAAAAGAGCCTTTTAATTGAAATCTGTCACTGGAGTATCACTTGTACATTGTCTTGATCCTCTCTCATTTTGGACTCAGATTATGTTTCTGGAAAATGACTGCACAGCAGCAGTTTGTGCATGTGTATGAAAATTATTTTCACTTAACTTTTATTGGTTTGATAACGCAGAAAATAAACACTTTCCAAAGCATTCTCATTAAAAAGGCTGAATGGAAGTGTCTACCTTGGGGTTCACTGAAATCTGACATAAAAAATGTTTCTTTAACAAATATTTATCTAATAAGGTCTCATGAAAGTATCTGTGTGATGGGCTGTATTGCCCTTGTAGTACTCAAGTGGAGGCTGACCAATCACTATGGGGCCAAAAGACCACACTCTGGGCTGATGAACAGAAAATTCCTCATTGTAGATCATCTGTTCCACTCTTTATTTTAGAATGATTTCTAATGTCAGCATTGGGTGTCTTAAACTGCAGGTGTTCATCATGGGAAAACCACACTGGAGAACTGTGTGCTACAGTGTGAAACAACAGGTGTTACAGTGCGGACATCAGCTGAGCTATCAATGAAGAACTGTGATCTGTATGGAGCTAAGGTGTGAACTAACTTCTATATGTTTTTTGAAACAAAACTCTGGCTTGAATAAAATGAAGCTATCTGCAGAGAAATAGGGAATACCAACTGGGAAAGAGGGTGACTTCTTTATCTTTTAGAAAAATACTAATATTTTCCATTGGATGAAAAAAATATTACTAGTGGTTTAAGAAATTGGTCACAGGATACTCTTAACTTATGTAGTATGTCTTTACTGGGGAAAGACTAAACCTCATATTGGCTTATATGTAACACTGTAAAAATCAAACAGTAATGAGTCAGTTATGGAATAACCCAGGTACAGTCTTGGAGCTGATTCATGGGATAAGGTGCTCTCAAAACTAGCCTCTATTTTGTACCCTTTAAATGTTCTTGTCTCATTAAACTAACATCTCTCCAGCTGAACTGCCTTTTTGAACGTTACCTATTGATTCTTATAAGAAGATGATCAAAATCTAACACTTGTTACATCACAAAGAAATTATTGACTTTCCCAGGACTGGGCATAGTGTATTAAACAGCAAATACAACTATGTCTGTGTCATAAAACCTTTTCTCATCAGCACTCTCATGATGTGATGGTAGCAGTGTTGTCAGTGGGGATTGAGCCATGAGCTGCTTCTACCTGAGCAAGTTGACTAAGCCCTGTAGCTGGAGAAAATAGCAAACTTTATCGGGCAGCCACTAGGAGGAGGCAAAGACTCACTTTGGGGTAGGAAGTGTATCTTGTTACTCTGGGAACTTGAGACTTGGGAAAGTGACTGATTTGGGACATCTCTTTAATTTACAGGGTGCTGGTGTTGAAATATACCCGGGTAGCACATGTGCCCTGCTGGGCAATGGCATACACCACTGCAAGGAGGGAATCCTCATAAAAGTGAGTTCTGGATGGCATGTACTCTAATTATTTATTGTTCTCATACCTTTTGGGAGTGGTATCTATCAATGACTATTCTAGTAAGTTATCTCATGATCTCACTTTTTTATTTTAGCTTATTTGAAAGCCAAGGTATGGTAAGATTGATATGAGTGGACTTAAATTTTTGTCTAACAGCACAATATTCCATGTATTTCATAGCTATAACAAATGTGTTGACTGTGTCCCTTAAAATATGCAAATAGATCTAGTTCTTTTGTATCATCTTTGTTTTTAGAGAAGATGCTCTAGCTGGATTGTAATTCCCTTTCTGAGAAATTGTTGCGCATCTTTTACATTTGTCTCCTACTATAGGATTTCTTAGATGAGCATTATGACATTCCCAGGATAACCATGGTGAACAATGTGATCCATAACAATGAAGGGTATGGAGTCGTCCTAGTTAAGCCTAAAGTCTTCTCTGACGTAAAAGACGTTGCTGCTAAAATTACAGAAGGTATTTTTTTTCCTCTAGTGACCTAATAGACATCATAAATATAGTGGTGAATCTAGTGTATTTCTATAAAATACATATGCAATGCGCATTATATAACTAGCTAGAAAGCAAGTGTTGTTCTTGCTAATAATGAGAAAAATACTATTCTAGTTAAGACTTGCCCTGTAATTATCAGTCCATTTGGATTTCTCAACTCACTGCTACTGCAAAGAAATGTTTAGGAGTATCTACAGCCTTGTAAACAAATACTTAGTAGCTCTAAGATTTTATCCTGGGCCCTGGAAGCACATATGAGGCAGCTGGTATGATGGTCTTTTGGAAGATACTGAGTACTTAGTCATTGCAGAAAATGCCATTTTTTAAATTAAAGGAATTTTAACCTCATTTCATGGTAGTTGTCCTTGAGGCTCTCTAAATGAGGGACTGAGTCAGTGTGTCTGTCGATCTTGAATGGTATCTTGCTATTCAGTGAAGAAAAGGAGCCTTTCCAGTTAATTTTTGTCTACTGGACCTATCTGCTCCACTATGCAGATACTTCTTAGAGCACTGGTATTAACTACTTGGTCACATAAACAAAACATGTGGTCAGGGAGAAAGTGGGCATATTTCTTCCACAACCCATGTTAATTCTCTGCTCTCTTGTTACATCATGCAACAGAAATGAGACTTGAGTCTAGTGTACTCGTGACAGTAGAGAGTTGTTTCCTACCATAAATATCACATGAAAACTGTACTTTCCATGTCTTAGTTCAAAAAACCCTAAGGTTTCAGTTGCAATGTCTGAAATGCCACTCAGTTCTCTCTCAAATATTTGTCTGTCTGGGTAATTTAATAGTCTTAAGATTTTTTTAAGCATCACACTTGTGTACTTGGAGTAAATGGGTCTGTCATTAAAATTGCCATTTGAAAGAGGTGATGAGAGGAAGCTGGTGAATCTTCTGAACCTTTTATAAAATATTCACTGTCACTTTGTTTCCAGTAGCAATCTTTTTGAAACTTTATTTTTGTATGTTAAATCTACATGCTGGACTGTCAAAACAAAATCATCCTACTTGCCACCTGACTTCAGTCTTGATGCTTTGTCAGGTGTTTTTGTGTTTGTACTGGAAGAATTCGTTCTTATGGGCAAGAGCTGAGGTAGCTGAACTATGTAATACTTGGAAAAGTTATTGCAATATGCAGGATATTTTCATTGTGTAACAAGACTTAAACAAAACCAAAAAAATACCCCCCTAAACTTCAAAAGCATTCCAAATTTGACACTTGAAATATTTCAGCTCCTCCTGGCATCTGCCCAGTCTGTACTAACCACATCACTGTTTTTGGATTTAGGAAATGTACAGACTGTTCAGTCAAATGATGAGATGGACAATGTAGAAGACTTGGGACCTGAAGAGTTACATGAATGTGCAGCAGATGAATTGGAGCTCCATGAGAGAGCTGAGATTTCTGAGCAAACTGAAGGCAATTATGAAATTGCAAATGAACTTGCTGCTACCTCCGTAAAGAAGAGTCAGATGCACAAGAAAAGGCTGAGTGAACTGGGAATCACAGAGGCTGATGACAACTTAATGTCTCAGGAAATGTTTGTTTCTATTGTGGGCAATCAATTCAAACGAAATGGGAAAGGAAGCTTTGGCACGTTCCTCTATTAACTGTCCTGACTTGAAATACAGTTATGTTGAAGCTTTGCAGAAATTGCTGCTTCCATGGCTACTTTGAGAAGTTAATTTGACTCACATGTCTTTCATTATGTTGTTAGAACATGATGCAGTTCAAGAATATTTATTCTTTTTAAGTGTACATACTGCAGTTGTGAAGTTGCTTCCTTACATCAAATGCTGAAAACAGAGCTCCAACATGGAAGCCTTGTATCGACATCACTGATCCACAAGATCTTTCTTTACCAGTCGTGGACTTCACTATTTTTATAGTATTTATTTATTTCTAAAATGTAAAACCCTTTTTATAAAAACAAACAAGAAATCCCACCACAACCCCTTCCATATCCCCAAAACTCAAGGCATGAGAGGGGAAGGTACACAAATAGGTAAAAAATATAGCTCCCTCCATGGTATTTCTTAACCATGACTAAAGTGGTTCTGATTTCCATGCAACACCGGCATTCATTCTTATGTTAATAAAGGCTTTTTTAATACTTGGGATATTACTCATTCACTTACTTATTGTTAAGGAATTGGGGTTGCTGGTGTTATTACACAGTATATTAGGACACCTGTTGAACCTCTGAAAAGATATTTCTCAAAGCAATGTGTGTGAATGTTAATTTTGTATTGCCTAATACTAAAAATCTATGTACTTTTTCTTTAACCGTAATAGTGTTCTTAATTGCAACAATTTCTAAATCAAAAGTAATTAAAGTAACATTTGTATTATCATATTTTTAGATGTAACATACTGCTTTTAAAGTAATAAATGTTACTTATTATGGCTTTAGACAATACACTTAGAAATAGATAGGATATTATAGCAAATGTTTTCACCAAGAATATTCTTCTCCAGCAGGTGGAGAAATATTTATTAATAAAACAAAGGCAAAGCCAATCAGATGTGATCCTGCAAGGCAGGCAGCTCTGCTCCACCTGGTTAATGGAAGACACAGGGTTATCCTCCAGGTTCTTACTTGAAGAAGAACTTGCAGTGATTGAGTGAGAATTTGGTTACATAACTGCTTTCAGCACCTTTCTGGTTTGTAATTGTAATAATTCTTTATTAAAATTCTGTATGTGGTTGCCCTTTAAGATTTATAGATCTGTGTATATTCTGTGTAAGAATATAAACAAGGAGAGTGTGGTCCTGGAAAGGATAACATAACAGCTTGCTGATGAACAGATGATCACAGTTTCTCACTGTTAGGCTACAGAAAACTTCAGGAGATCATTTAACACAATGCAAAACAGGAAATGAAATGCATAGCTTGTTTAAAAATTGATGTGGCTTTGGCTATTTAACACTCTTCACCACAACTTCAGTCAAGAGATGACTGGAATCTAAATACCTAAATCTGTTTTATGCAATTAGTTGTTGATGCCAAGGAAAGCATATAGATTTGTTTGTCAGCATTCTGTTTTGCTTACTGTCATTTGCATTTTCAGTAGAATTGTAGAGAACTTATTGTTCCCAGCTTTCCCATCCCACTTTTTGCATGCTTTTCCACTTCAGACACGCAAATTAATATTTAATTTCCATTGATTGGCACTGAAAATTGAATGCCCCACAGATCACAATTTCACTGCAGTTAACTTGATTTATTAAGCGCACAGCCTTGCATTTTTCTGCTAGTCAACAAATACACAAGTTTTATCATGGTCTAATGTAATGTACTTAGTGTTTCAACTTGGGGGCTCAGTAGCCTATCTCTAAACAATTCACATCATCAAGTATTTTTGCTTTTCATGGGTTTATACACACAGACAATGTGGCTTTAGATCTAACTTCTAATCTGTAATCCTAATGAAAGAATGGGTGCAATAAAGGCTGTATGGCTGTGGATTTTTCCCCTCAGCCATATCTCCAAAGGAGCTGGCTTAGAGGTGGTATTGCTCTCTCCTACTCTTCATTTTAAAGTTACCTTATTCTGACATCCTGCTTCTTGTTAGTGTTTTAAATGGGATAATGTATGCAGGCAAACTATTGTAGTAAGGCAATAGTTTCTGAAATGCTTGCTTCACTACTCAGTTGCCTTTTTGTCTCACACAGAAGAGTAGGTGCTAAAAGAGGTCCATATGTATGGTGAGAGCCAATGGGAAAGCAGAGTACTGATTATTAGGTCAGAAGGTATTTCTTTTTCCTGTTACAAAAACTAGATTGTAAAATGGTGGTTGTGACTTGGCATTCACGTACTATTTCTAAATTCCAAGGCACTAAATTGTTCCTGAATGTAGACTGACAAATGGAACTTAACCAGCTTATCAGATTTCAGTCCTGTGTATTTGCCCATGGGTATGCCTGCTCAACAAAAATGAAAGCCTCTTCTTTTGTAGCTTTGGTAGCCCTCCAGTCATGCTTTCCTTTCTGAGGTGGGATGTAAGTATGCTTAAGCAGGAGGACACAAGAACTTTTCAGGAGGACCAGCATAATTTCTTGTGTATGTGTTGATGCACCAAGCCAGCAGCTTCTAAATTAGCCTCTGTCAACAAAAGCCCTATACTATGGAGCGGGCCAATGAGACATGCAAGGGATGTAAACCCAAGTCATTTTATAAAATGTCTCTTGCACCCCTATTTAGAACCTTCTTTGGCCATACTCTTGTTTCAACTTCTGAACAGGAGCATGAAGAAATGTTGCTGCTAGTCTTTTGATTCAAGAGCTGTGCAGAGGGTGGCCCTCTTATTTGATCCAGGCACAAACCGATTCTGTGTGGGATTTTCAAAATCTCAGTATTGGACTAACTCAAACTTCCTTTGATCTCAAAAGGAGTGCTGTTAAGTGAAGACAGCACTCTTTGTCAATGGCTCACTCTTAGTAAAGAGCTAGCAACATTTAATGCAACACTAGGAACCTCTGTCTTGGCTTCCAGCCTTTGGCTTGGTGAATAGTTAATAGGACCACTCCCCATATCCCCCCGTATCATTCATCTTCCCTGCTTTTTTCTAGCTCTTCTTTACACAAGGACCATTTGTGTCAAAAGCCCTCCCGTGCAACCTTCTATGGAGTTGTGAGTGGCTAGGGTTGGGTGACAGAGTGGCGAGCCAAAAATGTTTTCAGCAACTTTTGCTCTACCCTGCTTTTATGGATTATATTTAAACATAAATCCTGTTTGATCCTGGCTGTTGTGGACAGGGACTGATTATGCAAGAATCAGTCTCACCTGTTTGACTAGTTCAGGATTGTTTTATGAATGGATATTTGGCATGGTCAGGCTCCATGTACATGAGCCAATGACAGTACAGCACTCTTCTAACAAATGCTGTCCTCTGGAGTTGCTAAAAATATTTTCCTGGCCAGGACAGAAATCACTTACCTAAAGCCCCACCTGATCTTGGGTGAGGTGTTGTGCATAAATAGATAGGAATGGTCAATTCTGTGATGAACCTAAAATCTAGCAAGATCTACAGAGTGGGCAAACAGAAGTTGTATTATCCTATGCAGCTGGGAAACAAAGGCAGGGACAGATTGAGTGCCCAAGATTGGACATGGAGTCATAAATCAGAGATTGAGGCTGATTTCTGGTCCAGAATGTCTGTGCTTCAGGTCTTCACCTGTAAACGGGGGTAGTACATTTCCTTATCTCATGGGTGGTGTATGGATAAACATATTAAGGAATGTGAGGCTCAGGTAGCATGGTAGCAGGAGCTGTATGAGACAGTGTTCTCCTTACTGCTCATTATCTTAAGGGGTAACCTGCTGCTGCAAAGGAAACTTGGTGGAGGTTATGTCAGTAAGCCATTTTCTTCTACTGAACTTTGATATCTTTTCAGTGAGCACCTTGCTCATTGAAAAAAATGTGTGAATGGGGGGGAGCACAGATTAGCTAGAAATGTATACATGCAAAATCCTGCTCAGTCATGATAAAACAATAAGGTGTATCTTTAAACCTCTGCATCTTAGTCAGGGACAAAACTTATTTACATTAAGATGAATCGTTATACAACCAGCTGCTGTGTGATTAGTTGTGCAACTCGGTGTGTAGATGATCTTTAAGAAGAGTATAAACATGCTGACTTTCAGAAGCATTTTTTTAAGGAAGTGAATTCAATCAAAGACTAATAAATTATAGCAATGCAAATTGGACTCATCTCACTTTATAGCACGCATAAAACTGCAGTGATAAGTAAATGATTCTGTTAAAAGTCAAGTGTATTTAGCCATTTATTCACAGCTAGGTCTGTAGGGGATGTCGGCTTACAACAATTTTTTGTCAGCAAAAATTTCTTGGCATCAACCTGCTTAACTTTTTTTGATCACCAGGACCATTGTTGGTTGCCATGTAGATATGAAGTCTCTCAGTAATTCTCTAAGGCTATGGGATTCTCAGTCAATTGCAAGACAGGTAAATAGATTCTAGTCACATTAGCTGTTTCTGAAATAAGGTTTTAATTTTTGCAGCAGTAACCATCTCTTTTTTTGTGTCAACACAGCTAAACTTTGTTTAATCTGTCATTCATAGGTAACATCAAAATTAATCAAAAGAATTATTCCTGGCTTTTGTATCTTAATATGATTGTTAATGAAACAAATACTGGCCTCCCCACCCCCTGATGCAAAAGGTAAATGAACATTTTGTCTTCATTATAGTATCTGTATTAAATGTATCAGCATACATTTCCCTTAATCTTTGAAATGCATTAGTGGAGAAGAGATAACAAAAAGTTGCCCCTTCAGCTTCCGTGACCAGGAGAATGTGTTTCTAAAGGCAGTTTGTCCTTCTAAATTCAGGTGTCACCTTTCCTTTTGAGTACTTGCTTTATTCAAAATGGACACTGTCATTCCATAATTGATAGAAGTAGTTCCTTAATTTGAAGCAGTGGGTCAATATTTGTATTTTTTTATTTGGTGGGTGTAAAATGTATGCATCCAAGGATGTGACAGTATTTTCCCACGGTATGTTAAGCCAAGAAAGAGAAGATTGGGCTCTGGTGAGCGCTATATTGTAAAAGGCTCTGTGAAGAGGGAGCTGATATGAAGTGATACAGCTTCCAAACCACTGTAGGGAGCCACTACAAGACAATGTAAAGAGGAATGTAGTTAGTTGGGAGAGAGCAGGGACTTAACATTAGTTAAGGAAGCAGTAAATATATGCTTATTAGCTATATTTTTAAGACCTGTTATTACTGGGATGCCTCGGTTGTCCAGAAAATGAAACAAAGCTCATTTTAAAGGAATTCCTCTGACTGCTGCAGCTGGCTTTAGAGGTTACTAGACCAACTTTCAGTTGTGTTTTGAAAGGACATCCTTCAAAAGAGGTGCCTCTGTTAAGAAGGTAGTGTACTGAGACCAATTCCTACTCTGCTAACCTATGTTGTTTTTTCATGCTCCCGCAATCTGTATTCATTTGCCTGCTGTCTTGCCTGATAGACAAGGACTGCCTTTTTTATGTGGTTGAGTACAGTGCGCTGCTAGCACAATGGGGGTCTTCAGCCATGATTTAAGCTCATAGGCTCTATCAAAATATTATTAGCAATAACCCTCCTTAAATGACTGGTACCAGATAGCATTACTCATTGTTCTCTTCAGCCATGTGCCCCTCATCCCAGACTGGGGAATATGCAAAGCCTGTCAGGAAACTTATTTATATGATGGTAGCATCTCTGGCCCTCCAGCATCAGAGTTAGACTCAGTCCATGAGTAAAGAGTTTGTGATAGAAGGCAACAGTCTTGCAAGCTGCTCAGTGTAGACCCTGTATCAGATGAAGTCAGTTGCACTGATTTTTTTTGACACACACAGACATCAGCGGGGCTCTATACAGGTGAGAAGTGGACACCAAGCAGATTGTAGCAGTGAGAGATTTTCACTGTGGCTGCTTGATATTCATAGCATCTCTTCATTGGACAGAAAGAATATAGTTATGGGGTTTCCATGAGGGGAGTTCATACTGCAAAAATGTTAGCACATTCACCTTTCCTTCTGCTTACTGTTCTTGAGCCAGAGCTATTATTGCATGATGAATTGTATTAATTTTGCTTTCTTGACAGCAGTTGGATCTATATTCTTGTTTTCTGTAAGTCCTTTCTTCCCAAAGGATCCCTTGCCAGGACAGCCACTCATAACTAAGCATTGATATTTACGTGTCTTCATCTACGTCAATAAAAATGACATGTAAAACATCTTCTGTCGGGAAGAACCATAGCTATGTGCCTAAGGCTTATGAAAAGCCTTTTGTGACAGATCAATAGTGCTGGAGTTTCTGTTTTAAAACTCAGTAAATGATTAACAAGCAAGTTAAGAGAAATCAATAACTGGGTATATATCACTTCATAGTTCAGGCAATTAAAAATTCACTTATCTTCTCCTTACAACAAAAAGCAGATGGTAAGCAACAATAAATTGATCTAGGTTTTGTTATAACCACTAGTTTAACACCCACCTCCTCTTTTTCATAAAATATTCATTACCAGTCTTTAAGGCCAAAGGGAGAGAAGAGAGCTGATCTTGTCTAAATAAATGTTCTATAACAGCAAAAATCAGATTATTTAAGGAGAATATGGGCCAGATTCTGAAGCTTTGCCAGTTTATACTATCTGAGGATCAGGTCTCTTAAGGGAAAGACATATTGGCTAGGAAGAGAGCATCATTGCTTGGTTTTATCCCCCAGGCTTTACCAAGGTGCTGCTTTGTGACCTGGGAGACAGTATTCATCTACCACTGAGATGTGACAGTAATAAGAGCCAGCTATTACCATTACTTGTTGTGTGTCCACTTGGGGTGGAGGCTGTTGGCAAAGAAACCCACAGCGTGCTAAGGAAACTTTCTTACCTGTTGTTCTCCTCTCCATTGAGCAGCAGCAGCCTACCACTTCTATGGCCACTTTCATCTGTGTATGTTGGACAAATGATGTTAACTTGCACTTTCATGTATTGCCTTTCATCTGAGGCCTTCAACATACAGTTATAGATGTCTCAGAGGTAGATGAATATTATGCCCATTTCACAAATTGGAATTAGGGCATGAAGTAAAGAGGCAGAATCATGGGATTTGAAAGCACTGCAAGGGTCACCCCCTGCCAAGAGGCAGGGTTTGTTATCTAACTCATTCAAAATAGGTGGCTATCCAACCTCTTTTTGAAAATCTCTGGGGAAGGACCCTTCACAACTCCCCTTGGAAGTCTCTTCAATTGCTCTATAATTCTTACTGTTAAATTTTTGCTGAGATTTAATCTATATTTGCTATGTTGTAATTCAAACCCATAGCTTGTTCTTCCCTCTGCAGCAAGCAAGCAACTGTTCTATGTGTTTTTTATGAGTCTTTCAATGTATTTGAAGACTTCTATCAACATGCCCCCTTCAGTCTTTGCTAAGAAGGCTCGCATTCCATCTGTTGTGTTCACTAGCAATTACAGACCAAACAGCACAAACTATTAAGGAGTCACATATCCCTACAACAAACCCTACTGCCAAGTTTGCTCACATATCTGCACAAAAGACACCATCACAGGACCTAATCAAACCCACTACTCTGTCAAGGGTTCATTCACCAATGTGATTTATGCCATCACATGTTAGATATGCCCTTCTGCTTTATACATTGGACAGACAGGACAGTCTCTGTGCAAAAAAATAAATGGACACAAATCTGACATCATAAATAACATTCAGAAACCACTAGGGTAACACTGCAGTCTCCCTCATCACTCCACTGATGACATGTTAATAGCCATACTTAGGCAAGTGGATTACAAATCAAAGCTTCAATGAGAAATTGCAGAACTAGAATTCATATTCAGATTTGACACTTGCCTAGAGTTAAATAGGGATTTTGGGTTCTTTTCTTATTACCACACGATTTTCCCTCACCTCCTTTTAATATGCTGTTCTTCACTGTTTAAATCTAAACAACTGCTTTGATTTACTGTTAACAGTTTCACCTGGTCCTATGCATTGCACTCCTGCATTATTTTTCTCCCATTCTCTAAGTTCCTCCATCTTCAAGTGTCTGATAAAGTGGGATTTTCTCCCATGGAAGCTCATGTGATAAATAAATTTGTTAGTCTTTGCAAGTGCCACAATACTCCCTGTTTGTTTTACACTCAAGGAAAGCATCTCTAGTTTACACCAAAGCCAGCCTGTAGGAGCTTTCCTAAATCACAGACCTGATGAGTAAGAAGGTTACACAGTCAGTGTTCAGAGTGGAAACATGTTTTATATTTGAAATTTCCCTCTCCAGTTCAACAGCACATACTCAACAAGTGCATGTTAGAAGTCCAAACTCTGCTTCTCTTTTATTCACATTTACTAATATCTTACTTGGTGAACAGTCCCATTGGGAGTAAGATACTACTTGCAATCAGTAGGAAGGGAAGAGTCAGGCCCTAAACCATTAGTCTGGATGTGTCCATTATAGAAGAGGCTGTCATTCGTTACATTCTAGATTAGTAAGACCGTTATTACTGGCACATTTCCAATTCCATGTTCCCTGGAGGTAATCAAGCTGTTCTGCCCCACACTGAAGCTTCTAATTAAAACCTGCTCTTGTATGTGGTGCTACATGTCTTTGACTTGTGATTTTTTGGTCAGTTAGGATTTACAAAGCCATCCGTTGTACAGCACGTTTAATAAATGTTTGGACTGACAGTACTGTTAGTCACAGCTGAAATTGGGTGTGCTGGACAGGCTTGACTGCTTGTGGTGGGGAAATAAATTAACATTTATTTTTTCAAATGCTAAGGAATCCCTGAGACTTCTTATCTTTGCTCTCCACAATAGGATTTTTGTCAGGTTTCTCTCTTTCTTACAGCTGATGAGTTTTCCTGTAGCTAATATGGTGATAAAATCACAATCACATCATTTCATAAGTTAACAAATTAGAATTGCAAAATTAAAGGCAGGCAGTTGTCCAGTGACATTTAAGCGAAGGGTTTGCAGGGGTGCCCAAAGTGCAGCCCATGGGCCACATGAGGCCTGCAAATAGCTTTTTTTGTTGTAATGAGATATTGAAAATGTACAACTATATATCATGTATACTGCAAAAAGAACCGGTTTTGGCATTTGGCAGCCCGTGGGTCCGTAGCAGTCAGGCTGTGCAGCCTCCCCCCCCCCCCACCCCATGTACAAAAACTTCAGGCATTCCTGGGTTAGAGGTTTAATAACTAAACTGATCTTAAAAGGCAGTGTCTTTGGAGTTTGTCAGAGGCCAGGAGCCATGCAGAGCCACTGAGCAGGAAAGCAAAATAAAACCTTAGTTCCTAAATTTTAGACTAGTGGTTCCCAATCTAGTTTCTGCCATGGCATACCCTGATACCTCTAATTATTTTGAGGCACACCACCATATAGTTGCCGAATGAACTCATGAATGTTCATGAGCCAATCCAATACTCTTGGGCTATGTCCACACTTACACAGTTAAATTGATTTCATAAAAGTGATATAAAAATAATTAAATTGATTTAAGTTAAAGCAATTTAACAGGTCCCCACTAGAAACTCAAATTGAAATAGCATATCCACGGCCAGGACTTTCTAGTTTGATTTAGAAGAGAGGCACCATGTGAGGTGTGACAACATGGCCCCCTAGAAGGGCCATGCCCCCACCCAATATATAGAAAAAGAAAAACACCTGGGAAAGAGGAAAAAAAGTGTTAAATCAATTTAACAGTTAAATCTAAATAACATGTCTGCACTGTGTTATTTTGAAATAACAATTTCAATTTAACCATCATATCACTATAATACTAGGTTTTATTATATTGATATATCTTTTCTTATATCAAAATGAGGGAGCTCCTTATTTTGAAATAAGGGAAGGTTGCGTGGCCCCACTATTTTTTAAATTGAAATAACCAGTGTTATTTCGATTTAAACTGTGCGCAGACATGCCCTTGAAATAGTTTTTCTGAAAATTCCATGGCACGCCTGAGGTCACACTGGTCAGGAAACACTGCTTTAGCCCAACACCATACTATTATTTTAGGCCAGATTACACTTTTTTATTGATGAATATAATGCCTTCCTACGGCCTCTGTCTGAAATTAACAGTTGGCATTGGTATACATAGGTCCTTACCACATTATCCATGAGAACCCGCTCCACACATGATACTGCTTTTCTTAGCGTGGCCAAGCTTTTCAAAAATGACTGATTTTGAGTGCCTAACAAGATATTTTAAAAGAGGCCTGATATTCTGGAGTATTGCTCGTTAGCCCTTTGATATTTAGGCCACTTTAAAGTGACTTGTCTTAGACACCCAAAAAGTGAGGCACCCCATCTTAGAGCTCCATTTGAAGATCATGACCGCTTTTCAGAAGGGTCCATCTCCAGTTAGAATTGCAGGTGCTCTGCATTTTTAAAAATCAGGTCCTTAGTCCCCTGTTGTCATGGGGTTTCTCAAGATCCATTTCCATGCTGTTCAGTTTTTTGACCTTCTTAGTTGGATGGAAAGCTTCTGAGACCTGGTTTCTCCAGCAGTGCTAGGCACTCTGCAATCCCATAAGAACCAGAGAGAGTTAGAGGTGTTCAGGACTTTGTGAAAATCAACTAATAAATGGACAACTTATCTAAAATGATGGAAATGGAGTCTGCAAGTTACTTTTAATATGACCTACTTGCTAAATGTTGGGTCTAATTATCCACTCATTGAATTAAGCAGACATCCCTGTGATGATTTTTTTCTGTGTTCTTTCTAACAGTCCTGGAAGTTTCTATCATGTCAGAATTGTGACTAATCTGAGCTCAAAATGCTAAAGAAAGAAATGGCACAAGTATCAGAGGCATTGCCATAGTATATCAAACTCTTGGTATATCTAGCTCCATGTCCTGGCCCTGAAAATACAAGTTATGTTTTTCTGATAGTAACTAAAATGAGTTGGATTAACTGTTGGTCACAGAAACATAGCTAGGAGAGGTTGTAAGTCCTTTGAAGTGTAGGATCACAATTCAAAATGATTTGGACAAACTGGCAAAATGATCTGAGGTAAATAGAATGAAATTCAATAAAGGCAAGTGCAAAGTACGCCACTTAGGAAAGACTAATCCATTGCACATATACAAAATGGGCAATGACTGCCTGGAAAGGCATAATTCGGAAAGGGATCTGGGTGTCATAGTGGACCACAAGCTAAGTATGAATCAACAGTGTAGCACTTGCAAAAAAAAGTAAACACCATTCTGGAGTGTATTAAAAAGAGTAAGACACAAGAAGTCATTCTTCTGCTCTGCCTGGCACTGATTAGGCTTCAATGGGAGTATTGTGTCCAGTTCTGAATGCCTCATTTCAGGAAAGGTGTGGACAAATTGAAGAAAGTCCTGAGAAAAGCAACAAGATTGATTAGTGGTTTGGAACACGTGACTTATACGGGAAGAATGAAAGAGCCGGTTTTGTTTAGTCTGGAAAAGAGGAGACTAAAAGTGGACATGATAACAGTTCTCAAGTACCTAAGAGGTTGTCAAGAAGAGGCGGAGGGAGAAGAATTGTTCTCCTTAACTGCTGATGATAAGATAAGAAGCAATGGGCTTAAATTACAGCAAGGGAGGTTTAGGTTGGACATTAGAAAAAAAAATTCCTATCTGTCAGCTTGATTGAACACTGGAATAAGTTGCCTAGGCAGGTTGTGGAATCTCCATCATTGGAAGTTTTTAAGAGTGGGTTAGACAAACACTTGTCCAGAGTGGTTTAAGAGTGTACTTTGTTCCTGTGATGAGTTCAGGAGACTGGACTCGGTGACCTTTCACGGTCCTTCCAGTTTCTATGATTCTGTGAATGCAGGCTGAGCCACAACCTGGTTGGAGGAAGAATCCACACTTTTCTTGATGTTTTTTTACTATTTAAGCTAAAGGAAGGAAGAAATTAAACAATCACATGTCCTTTATTATGTGAAATTAAATAATGGATTGTCTATCTATCGTGTCAAAATGTTAATTGGCAATTATAGTGCAGTAGGTTTGCCAGAAGCAGTAGGTTATCATATATCAGAAAACATTTTTTTCTGTGCAAAGGAGTTATGCTCAATAGCAGTTTTGATTTTTTTTAATTTTTTTTTGTGAAACATATTCTGCTCAGAAATAATTAGTATGTTTTTTAAAATTGTGAATACAATGTTTGTTTGCAATATACAGGATGAATGAGGTTAAAACATAGCTATTCAACTAAAACTGTCAGGATTTCATGTTTTATAAACCAAATCTGCTTTTATCGTTACCCAATAAAAAGATATTTTAATCAATACATTTAAGATATTACATTAGGTAAAAAGACTTAAAATAGCTAGCACAGCTAAAAAGTCTGTATCATTCAATGCGTTTCAGCAACATTGCTGTCTGACTTATAGACTAATAGAAGATGAGAGTTGAAAGGGACCTCAGGAGTCTAAACCCTGCTCAAAGCAAGACCAACCCCAACTAAATTGTCACAGCCAGGACTTTGTCTAGTTCACTAGTTATAAACAGCATTGCTTATGACACAGGACCAAATTAATTATTGGTTTAAACAAGTCCAATGCCAACAGGCTGTGCTGAGTTTGGCCAGTTGTTGTATGCCTTCAATTAAGCTGACCTAATATGGACAAAAAGCTAGTTTCCAATCAGAGAGGGTGGATGGAGCATGCTGAATAGAACCGTTGCTTTATTTACGACCCACAGAAAGCCGTCTCTAAAAAAGTGGGATTTTAGTGTGAGGAATGGTATTAAGAGGGCATGCTGGCTACGTTTCTACATTCTTGTATTCCTTTTGGAAGTAATGGGGTGGGGAATTATGCATAGAGGTTCCTATCAGCCCACATGACAGTGTTGTGCAGTAATAGCTTCTGGGGACTACTCAGTCTTTGCTATAAAACATACTTAACAATGTTAAATCACAAAGCAGTTTTCTTTTTAAATTATTGCTCGTGATATCTGGATGTCAAAATTGGAATGTGCTGAGGTTATAATGTATGTTACTCTATTTTATCTACCCGGTTTCGCTCTTGAAGATGGACTATATCCGCTTTTTATTATCTGGCCTCGAAGGGGCTATTACCTGCTAACAAAAGCCCATTTTTCCATTTATAATAATTAAGATCGAGGGTGTGCATTAATGGAGATACTTATAGGCTAACGACTGCTGTTCATGGTAGGCAAAAGCTGAAAAGGGAGAAACCCACCAGAAGTTAGTTGTGTGGTGCTCTCCTTCCAGTCCACAGACACTGAGAGGATGAGACCTTTGCCCCACAGTTCTGGTCACTGGCAGGATATCCCAAACCTAGTTCCTGCTGCCAGTGCTTCTCTGAATGAAGGCTGAGGCAGTGAATTCAGTAGAGCCTTTGTGTGCTGCTCTTGAAGGGCCACTGCAAGTGTTTTAGCTCTGGGGTGGGAGACAGACTCAGGGAACAGCTAGTCTGCTGGTGGGCTTGGATTGCCTGGCATGTATGAATCAGTCAGAGCCAAAAAGGAAAAGATACTCTGGTTGGTGATGGAGGGGCTGATGTGGCAGGAACACTTGAACTGTTTGCTGATGAGGTGATTGTTATTGTTAATAATGTTGCAGTGATTCCTGTCTCCCCAAAGGCACTAGGAGGGTCACTCCGAAGCAAGGGGTGGAATGTGAAACTTGCAGTCCTACACGTTATGCCCCACTTCAGTTAAATATGGTTTTGAAGACCTTACTGGATCTTTCCTGCAGAGTACTGGGAGGGCTATGGTTGCCCACTGTAAAACAAAAATAAGGAGTCCTGTGGCACTTAAAGACTAACAGATTTATTTTTTGCATGAGATTTCGTGGGAGAAAATCCCACTTCGTCAGCTGCTTTGAAGATGGGAGAACTTACAGAATTCAATGAAAATAAATACAAGGGAGTGTAAAACATGGGATCAGGTCATACAGTAACAGCAAATCAGAGCAATTGTTAAGCTTCAAAGCCTGGAAAGGCTGAAGTCAAATAACATGTTGTGAAAAGAAGCCATAGTCACAATTTAATCCTGCTTTCACACAATCTAATTGGCATAGTAATTCCAGTTCAGCTGTTTCTCTTTGAAATCTTGATGGCCCTGAGTACGGTCGTTAACCAATCATTTCTAAAGTGATTAAAAAGATGGAAGTGCTCAGCATCTGGTTTTTCTGCTTTGTGATTTCTGATGTCAGTTTTGTGTTCATTTATTTTTTTTGTGCAGGGATCTTCCTGGTTGTCCAACGTATAAGGTGTCGGGGCATTTCTGGCACATGACAGCGTAGACACATTAGTAGGTGAGCAAGTGAATGAGCCTTTGATGGAGTAGCTGGCTTGATTGATGGTATCTGCCCACATATCTGAACAAAAGTAAGAAAACAAATTGACAGAACCAGAGGGGTACCTTGAAGTCATCAACTGCAGGAGAGGCACAAAAAAGAAAACAATAGAATGCCACTAGTTACCACATCCAACCCTCAAGTCAGACCTCTACAACAAATCATTAAGGACCTACAGCCTATCCTAAAAGATGATCCCTCTCCCTCTCAAGTCTTGGGAGACAGACTTCTCCTTGCCTACAGACAGCTGCCCAACCTTAAACAGATACTCACCAGCAACTACAGACCTAACAACAGAAACATTAAAACAGGCACATACCCCTGCAACAGACCACGTTGCCAGCTTTTTTATTCAGATACGTGGGCAAAGTTGGCAACGTGGTCTGTTATAGGGGTGTGTGCCTGTTTTAATGTTTCTGTTGTTAGGTCTGTAGTTGCTGGTGAGTATCCGTTTAAGGTTGGGCAGCTGTCTGTTGGCGAGGAGAGGTCTGTCTCCCAAGACTTGAGAGGGTGAGGGATCATCTTTTAGGATAGGCTATAAATCCTTAATGATCTGTTGTAGAGTTCTGACTTGAGGGTTGTATGTGGTAACTAGTGGCGTTCTATTGTTTTCTTTTTTGTGCCTCTCCTGCAGTAGATGACTTTGGGGTACCCCCCTGGCTCTGTCAGTTGGTTTTCTTACTTCCCCAGGTGGGTACTGTAGTTTTAAGAATGCTTGATTAGAGATGCTCAAGATGTCTGTCTCTGTCTGAGGGATCAGAGCAAATGTGGTTATATCTTCAGGCTTGGCTGTAGACAATGGATTGTGTGGTGTGTTTTGGATGGCAGCTTGAGGGTTGTAGATAACTATACCGATCAGTAGGTTTTCAGTATAGGGTGCTGTTGATGTGTCCATCCCTAATTTGTACTGTAGTGTCCAGAAAGTTGATTTCCTGTGTGGAGCGTCCCAGGCCGAGTTTGAGTGTGGAATGGAAATTGTTGAAATCTCTGTGGAAATCTCACTGTAAGCCTGTCCATCTTTTCGTTGGTCTTGCTGGAGGCTTTGCTGGGGAAATTTTAATGTTCACATATCATTAGTAACCCCTCTGCTCACGTTTGTGTAATTTTGAACCACGATGTATGAATGTTGATGACAATTGAGATCTGTTCTTATGTGGTGTTAATATTTGTTGCTGCTCCACTCCAGCAGTGGGACAGCAAGGTTTAGGGAACTAGAGTAACCTGGTTTAAGAATAAGAACTGGGTGTAGTAGAGTGTAACAGTGTAACAATGATGGACAGCAGCTATTGGCAGCCTGCCAGCAGGCAATGTGAGTCTGCAGGGTCCCGTCTGCAGCCACTTCAGGAACTTTCCACATGGTACCATGTGAGGGGAGCACACAGGCGCGAAAATAGGGCTCTCTGATTGGTGAACGCCTGGACTATTTAAGGGGGGGTTCGCTGAGGGAGTGGGTGCTGCGCTGCGCCTGCCTCTGCTCTGCAAGGGACCCAGGAGTGGCTTGGACTGATTTAGAGCTGCATCGCTCGAAGTCCTGGGTCAGCCACACACTGAGCACCTGGTTCCCAGAATCAGGGAGCTCAGGCATCTTCCCAAGATCTCCTTGTAGGCCTGAAGAGGACTTCGGATCGTCATCGGACAAGTCCCCGAAGGGACAGGAGCCTGAGTATGTATTCTGAAGAAAGGCCCTGTCAAAAGACTCTGATATGGGGCGCATGGACTTGTATTACAGGCCTGGCCAAATGTGGCCCTGAAGAAGACAGGCAAGCCTGGCTCACTTGTTCAGGACCTGGACTGGCGTGCGACCCTCATCAGACGTCCGAGCACAGCACCTGTGGGTGAAGAAAGATCGTGAGCTAGTGTCTGAGGGATCGGTCAGGGAAGGCTTGGCACGCCTTGCAGGGAGGGGATCGGACTGCCTGTAGGCAGAGGTAATACCTGAGGGAAACCTGGGTGGGGGTTGGGAGTCCAGTCCTTGTCCTTGGCCGTGTTATCCGGTGAAAATACTTACCTGAAGGAAAGGGTTGTGCCTGCAAGGGAGGTTACTCACCTGGGTGGCTTCTGTGTATCCAAAGGAGAGGTGAGGGAGGAACAGAGGGCCCTTGTGAGCGAAAGTATACTGCTCAATTCGCTTAATTGTTTGAGTGGTTTGAACTGCTCATATATCGATTGGGGTCTTGTTATAGGTCTGGGGTCCTGGTTGTGTATCAATTAGAATCCTGTTTTTAAGTTTCCTTTGAATTCCCTTTGCCTTTCTTGATATCCCATGCATCTCTCCTTTATCCCCTCAAAAAAGTGATGTTGTAGTGAATAGTGCCTCCTGATCCTCATTGTGGGATAGGGTGTCCGGAGTGATAGATATCCGCACTTTGGGGGACCTACCTGTGTAAATACGGAAATCTCTGGGCTGCCACCTGGCAGAGAGTTATTTTGTAACAGCTTGGCCACTAATTTAAAAGGAAGGAGAACTAGGCTCTAGAAAATACTAAAAATATATTGTGGTTAGACATCTTTTTAGCACTTTGTCTTGGAGTTTCACTTGAACAAGTGCCCCTCTGACTTTAGCTTTTGCTTTTTATTAAAAATTTTTTCCAGAGAAGATAACTGTTTGTTTGTTTGTTTTTTCCCATTTCTGATGTAATAAAAGACTAAAGTTTCATGTGGAGCCGCAGATAAAATGTGATTTAGCAATGTGTTTGAATTGACCCAAATCATGACAAAAAATTAAACTGAGTGAACAATTTCATTTTAGATGCTGCCTAGCTGTCTGACTTAGTTTTACTTTTTCATTAAAAATAAAAGAGAGATATAGAAAGTTTATAATTCTTATGGCTTAGAATTTTTTAATAAGTGCCAGAGCTAATATATGACACAAATTAACTACTACAGCAGCCCTGGTGTGAGTAAAATTCAGGGGAATGGAGAAAGAAAGATAATTAAAATTAATATACATGTCTCTGGATTGATATAAATCACTTCAGGACACGTAACATCATGGTCTGAGTATGCTTGTTTTATATTTGGGGTAGAGAAGTCACATGTCATTAGAAATACATATTTAGGGCATGATCCTGTCACATATTGACTGGAGAGTTGAGCGCCTTGTATTGAATTCCAATATCTTTTGATGTGGGTTGAATATGGTATCTGATTCCTGTGGGGAATCTCAGCTCACTGTAACGGATGATTAACTTTCTGAAAGATTGCTCCTCTAACTGTGAGTACAGACTTTCTCACTTTAGGCTCAGATGAAGAAGTAGATTTTAATGTACTTAGCGATTTGATCATCCAATCTAATTAGCTGTCAGCTATCTAGCACAGAGATTTGCGTCCCCTATCATTTGAGATCAGACAAATCGTACTTTCCCCTTCCACATTGCATACAGCCCTGTGGCTCACATAGAAAATAACATCAACAATGTGTTCAAAGCATGTGCAGCTTCTTAGTAGTTCAAAATAAGAACTATCAGCCTGTGAACAAGAAGCTGTCCATAGACCTCTTGCCTGTGTTTCATGGTCCAGGGGTTGGAGCCATTCATCCAACATGCTACTTTCATGTAATTCTAGGTGAACAACTGGATAGTCAGTTGTTGCTGGTCTCAATCTGCCAACTGCAAATCAAAACTTGAAAGCAAATAACAAAACCTATGTTTCAGACTATTTGAGAATTCTCAGAGTTTTTTAGATCTTTTCAAAAGAGTACATTACCACATGCTCTTTTATTCAGACACTTTGGTCCAGGTTTTGGTATGTTTGTTAGATAAGGGTAGGCACCTTTCTCACAAGTATTTATCACTAGCACATTTTCTAGCCCTGACAAAATCACCCTTCTGCAAGTATTTTTAAATAGAAGATAAGTCTCTAATGTGTATTCATGGTGGGTGCAGCTAATTTTCCACAAGTTTGAAAGATATTATTAATGCTTTCTAGTTTCTGTATGGCAGCCAGGGTGGCGTCTCCCTAAGATGAACTGAAGGAAGGTTCATTATAGTACTAATTTGCACAGCATAATTCTCCATTTTTTATTTTCTGGGACAGCAGTAATGCCTCCATTAACATGGCCTAGGATAATAGATTAATAGTGGTTTCAAAAGATGATAAACCCTCTTCATGCTGCTCTGTGATGACTGGATATTTTCAATTCTTATAGCAATTTGATTCTGTTAGTTCAAACAGAGTATTTGCTAACTTAAGGCTCTTTTCCTCTGATTGAAATATGTACCTTCACAGCTCCATGATGCTTTGTAACTGGTTTCAATACTTTCATATTAGTCATCTCAAAGCTAGTGCTTTTCAGTTGATGATGTAATGTAACTGTAAACAATTACTTTCATTTTCCTTGGTAATTGAAGCAGGACATGTTAACTGTGAGATGTACATCTGAAAATGCAACAAGCTACTTTAAAAGGAAGCTTTTACTCCACTGTTGTTTGTGGATGTGTGTGAAATTTTCCTTTTTCCATGTGGAGATCAAAAGCTTGAAGTCATTTGGACTTGTTAGTTCTGTCCCACATCCATCTTGAGGTGATCCCAAGCATGAAATTCAGATTTGATCTTCAGAATTCCAGAGATTTTAGATCTACTCTTTCAATTTGGGCCTATCTCTAGTTAATTTGTCCTACATATATGTTTACTCAGAAGTTCATATTCTCCAGTAGGCTGAGATAGAGGGATAGGGGGCTGAGATCTTCATGGTTCACTGGAATACATGGCATGTGTATGGACAGAGAAAGCTAACAAGAAAATGTGGGAGACTTACCTCTGTATTTGTCTCTGCCCCTGTGAGTTTCTGCCAGCTACCAAACATTTGTAACTGCTAGGGGATGGATATTTAATTGAGAATCTAGAGGAAGTAGCTTAAGAGTGTGAGTGTGTATGCATGCTTTGCAGTAAAGACCACTTGCCAGACTGTAGCCCTGAATGGAAAAATGGTGATGAGCCACTTTCCTTTCAGATGACCTTGTCAGAAGACATTGTGGGAATGGAGAGTATTCTGGCTCCAAATGTATGCCTCTTCTGCCATCCCCGGTCAGTGCAAATATCTTTTCAGTTTAATTATCCTGTCTCTTCCTCTCTTGCCCCCGCTTGAATAAATATGGCCCCTGCTTCACAACAATCCTGTGAAGAAGAGCTATAATACTCATTTAACAGATGGTGTCTCTACATCTTAGTTTTCCAAGGCCTGTATCAGCTAAAGCATTGAGATGTTCATCATTGACATGATTAACTTTTTAGGTGCCTTGAAACTCACTGGGATTCACAAAGCCTGGGTTAGGGGCATAGTCTCCCTATTCATTTGGAGAGAGCTGTGCCTGTGGATGGGATCCATAAAAGTTAGCACTTCAGACAGGGAGCTGCCTGAGCTAGCCAGTGGAATTTGTCAAGGTAAGGAGGGGGGTGTTATGCTTGGGCAAGGTGCCTATCTCTGATTGTCATCCACATCAGGAAACTTTCCTCCTGAAGTTAGCTGTCTTAGGTGCCTATGCTGTTTCTTGTGAGAACGGCTAAGTGCCTGCCTAACTCCATTCACAACGTCCAGGTAGGGAGGTGACCTCCCTTATAATCTTTATGTTAGAGGTTAGTGTGCTTGCCAAGGATGCAGAAATCTCTTGTTCAAGTCCCCTGCTTACCTAGAGAGGAAAAGAGATTGAACAAGCAGTGTTCCACTTTTAAGATGAATGCTTTTGCCTCTGGACACCAGAGTCACTCACCCTTTCACTGGCCCAATTAATATTTAATATTTTTAATTCAAATGAGAGGGCCAAGCTGTCATTTGCTGGTCCTGGTCTACAATAGAGGGTTTTGTTGGCAAAACAATCCTGATATGTACACTAGTATAGTCACCTCTCTGCCAACAAAACTGCCCTGTTTTGCCAACAAAATAAAACCACCTTGACAAGAGCCTTTTGCTGGCAGAGCCAGGTGCCATAGTGTTAGTGTAGCCAGTGTGTCCCCTTAGGGCTGTGGAAGAGCTTCCATAGTTGTCAAATTCACTGGTCTGTTTGAGCATCAAATTGATAAATAAGGGGGTGGACAGTGGGTCTATAGCCTCGCTCTGGAAGCTGTTGGGCCATCTGCCTGCAAGCCCAGGAACCCTTGAGCTTCCAGCTGGGGGGCGAGAAGCTGCAGCTTTGCAGCAAGCCACAGTCCCCCTCCAAGCCACAGGGGAATTGCTGTCCTGCTGGCAGCTGATCAAGCTGGGGGCTGCATCTGCCAGCACCCAGGCTTGCAGCCCAGCAGGGCTGCAGCTGCCCAACATCCCTGCTGGGATTAGTTAGTGGGGGACAGTGCCCAGAGAGCCTAGGAGCCTGTGGCGTCCTGCAGGGAGCTTGCTCAGCTCCTCACATTGCCCCTTAGATTGATGGAAGTGCTCCTAAAAAGGATGTTCTCCATCACTTCTAAGGACAGCAGTGCACATCAGCCACATCCGTAATTATTTTCCAAGTGCAGACAAGGCCTCAGAGAGCTCCACCACAGGCTCTGGTAGCCCAGTTGTTAGAAGGCTCACCAATGCTAACACAGCAAGTCTCTGAGGAAGGCAAGAAGAATCTGACTCTTTCAAACTTTAGGCCAGTCATCAAACGACAGGACCATCCTTCGCTATTCTCTGTTCATTAGAATTCATTTCCATTCATTTTTATGGATGAGATTTTTTTCACCTAAGAGATCCCTTTAAACTCAAGCTTGTTTTTTAATGTAATCAGTGACTATTTTATAAAGGCCTTGAACAAGCTCCTGCTTTACCTCTCTACTCTTATCTCCCTTGGCAGCTGTTTGCTGTGCTTTCTCCCTCAAGCACCAAGATTAAACCATCTCTGTACCTTCCCCTCTCAGTCCTCATGCTTGGAACATCCTGCCTCACTCAGCCTGCCACTGTCTCCATCTTCTCCTTTTCATCTACCTTTTTAGGATGCACCTCTTCCTTGGTCGGAAGCATAGTAATGTTACACCATGAAGGGAAATATCTATTTGTAATTTTTCTGAATTGGAGAGTAAATCGACCAGTATTGCTGTTCTACCCCTGAACCTGGAGACATTTTGTGGGCCTGGCAGCATTTTTATTAGGTGAAATTCTGCCATTTCAGTTTGCAGCAGTGGCGTTGTGCGCGCCAGGCACAGGGGTGTATATGCAACAAGCCCCAGCACCAGTGCCCTGCAGCAGCAGCAACCCAATCCAGCCCTGGCCCAAGCTGGAGATCTGGGGCCAGGCCGCCCACAGTAGTGGCTGCCTTACCTGGCCCCAGCCCTGGCCGGGGATCCAGAACCAGGTCGCCTGTGGTGGTGGTTGCCTTACCTGTCCCCAGTCGGGGATTTGGGGCTGGGCTACTGGGGGCAGGACCCGAATACGGACCCTGCCCAGGGCCGCATGACTGGATCAGGCTAGGGCCCTGGGTCTTTTTCCAGGGTGGTGTCGTTGCTGGTTTGCAAGAGGTCAAACTAAAGGATCGTAATGGTCCCTTTTAGCTATAAAATCTATTGATGTTACCTATCTCATTTGCTTACTTCCAGGTGGCCTAAAAATTCAGATGAGTGCCTATGGAAAAATTCTGCAGGAAAGCCATTCCTTCAGTCATCTTTCCCTTGACTCAGATGCTGTTTCCCTTTCTTGTTTTATCGCTATAGTTCAGGGGAGGCATAACCAAAGACAGAGTTTCAGTTTAAATAGGAATAAGAAGACAGGAAATTACAGTTCCGAGATAGACTTCACCACCAAATATCAGAGCCTAAAATACAAACACATTTAAAAGAAAAAAAAAAAGCCTGTTCAGTGTGTTATATAAGAAAATCGAAGCCAGATTATATTAGAGGAAGCATGACCACTGTGCCTAGGTAACTGCCAGTCTGCATGATATGGCTTTCTCATTCATACAAGCAGGCTATCGGCGCTGATGCCGTGGGAAGTCATCCAACTGTGATTATTGCTGGTTTATTGAACAGTGACCCATGTAAGTATAATCTATGCACATGATTGGTTCTTCCCAGTGTAAAGAAAGCTGTTCTAGAGGCCCATGCTCTGTTTTGCACACAAGCATACACTTCATCTGCCAGACCGTACCCCTCAATTTTTCATTTTGAACCGGATGGGGACTATGAATTCTGAATCAAGGTTAAGTGCTCTCTCTAGGAATGCCACTGGCAACCTCACCCAGTTGATTAGAGAGAAAATTAGTTTACCAGGAGAATCAGAACAGACTTTCACAGTTAAGTCTATAGCTGAAATTTGAAGGGGGGAGGGGTGGAAGGACATTTTTCATGCTAAATTGATTGTATAAAGAAATGTAAGGTATGGGATAAATGACCAAGATTTCCTTCACAATATTCCAGTCTCCCAGGAGGATTTGATTTGCCTGGTTCCAGTTGCAGACTAACCAAACAGCCTTGAGAACAATCAAATCTGTTAATAGTATTTCCAAGTGATTGGATAAGGCAGAACATCAAAGACATTAGCAATTCATTTAGTGTAAAAAAGAGGAAACTGAGAGGGGACATAACAGTTTTCAAGTATCTAAGAGGTTACCACAAGGAGGAGAGAGAAAAACTGTTCTCCTTAACTGCCCAGGGCTGGCTCAAGGGGTTGTGACGCTCTGAGCTCCCATCCCACGCCTAGGCAGGCTCAGAGGCGGGGTGAGCCAGCCCATAGCTTGAGCTCTCCCACTCTCCCTCCACCCCTGGGCCGGCCACTCCGCCCAGAGGGGCAGAGTAAGCTGGCTGCAGCCTGGCCAGTCAGGCTGCTGGAGGGTGAGGAGAATGGAAGGGCTGACTGCTGAGTGAGCAGAATGGCCTCCGATGCAGCCCAAAGTCACACAGCAAGCCATACCATGCGCAGCAGTCAGCCCCACCTCCCTCTGGGGCCAACCAGGCTGTGGCTGGCATCTGGCCTCAGCCACCCCCCTAGCAATGGCTTGCTGGCATCTGGCAGGGCGGGAGGCCAAGCTTTCAATTTTTGGCACCAGCGCCCCTAAGCTTCAACACTGGCAACCCTAAGCTTCAGTACCCCAAGCCAGTGCCACAATGGCTCACCCCTTAAGCCGGCCCTGTAATTGCTGATGATAAGACAAGAAGCAATGGATTTAAATTACAATAAGGGAGGTTTAGGTTGGATATTAGAAAAAAATTCCTAACTGTCACAGAGATTAACCACTGAAATAAATTGCATAGGCAGGGTGTGGAATCTCCATAACTGAAAGTTTTTAAGATTGGGTTAGACAAGCATCTGTTAGGGATGGTATAAGAGGGTACTTAGTCCTGCCATGAGTGCAGGGAATGGACTCGATGACGTCTCATGGTCGCTTCCAGTTTTTACAATTCTATGACTTGTGACTTGCATTACAAATATGCCTATAACCTGGGGGATTTGGGACTATTTTAACAGAGGTGAATGTCATATTTGCATTACCTTGCATAGGCCTACTGCTGTGACACAAGAAGTGAGGTGATGCAGGTAAAGCAGCTGTAAGCATGAAGGATGGGGCCTGAATTACCAGGTAGACAGTGGCTCAGTCTGTTCTCAGTTTTCTGTGCTGCTGTTAAGATCTGTCCAAATAATGGACAAATTAGTGGGCCCTAGATTAAACTCTAGGTTAATTTGTCAGTTTCTTCTCAGTGAACACAAATGCAGTTTTATTTTTAGATCTGCTTTGAAATATATAAAGAGGGAGAGAACTTTTTGCCTTGCATATAGTGACCTACAGCATCCACTTATTTTTTTGCCTGCATTCCCCTTCACTTTCTGTTCTATTACCGGTAGGTACTTTCTCTGTACAAGATCAATTCAAGTTTTCAACTATTGAAATAGTGTGGCACACATTGGAGTACCAATAACTATCTCAGATATTTAGCATCCTTCATCTGTCAGTTGCTGTATTCACATTCCTAGGATGTTTTCTTAGAAAACTGCATTTTCCTTCTTTGCAATGTATTTTAGAAGGGCATAATGCTTTTAAATTGATCCTTACCTTAGTGCATATTTTATATAAAACAACATGTTAATAATTGACTTATGCAGTATTAATCCTAGATTTTAATTAGAATGCTTAAATTTAGAGGAAGTAGTTAAGTGCGCTAGATTTGAATTGTGATTTTCAGTGCTCCTGTTTACATGTTATTGTTCCTGGATTTCATTTCTTGAGTTAATTTTTGTTCTACTTCTGATTATATACTTGGGTTTACTCATGCTGTTTGCTATAAACTAAAGCAGTAAATGAAACTGTTTTGACTTTTTCAAAATTGTGCTTTCGTCCAAATCAATAAAGGACTTGACAAAAAAATTACATGCTTGAGCACTGATTTTTTTTCCCATTAGGTATATAAAATACATGTATTTTAATGACAAATCAATTTAAACATTTTAATGCAAGGTGCTTAATGCAAGACTGCTAGAGTTTGAGAATTTTACTTATTTGTTCCCAAATCAAGTGTATTACTTATTTCTGTGTGCCAAAATCTTTCATTCTGTGGCCCTGCCAGGGCAATGGGGTAACCTGAGAGACAGAAGCATTAGAGGACACTAAGTGTAAGTGCTTTTCATGGTGGCATAGATGAGCAGTCTTCCCTTGCTTTAGGGTTACTTATTTACCATGATCATCATGACCAAGCAATTGAGATCTACCTCCCTACTGCACAGATGAAGGCCATAATATTGTGCTAATAGTGGTGAGAATATGCAAAATGCCATTCTCATTGCTGAGAAAGTGAGTCAAAATGGCTTTTGCTAACCTATTACATCCGACTGGGTAGACTAAGCCAATCTGGGAACTAGAGAAACAGCTCTATGAATTGCACAAACTTACCTATTTAAAATTTGCTGCAAAATGTTCAGTCATCCCAACATTAAGAAAATTACTTTGTGGAATTTAATCAAAATGTTTTGAAATGTCATAACTGTTCCAATTTTACAGTTTTGGAACGTGCAAAATAAACATGTTTAAATGAAAAAATTTCATCCAACTCTAGTAAATAATAAATCACTGAAGAGTCAATAAATTGAAATCTCCGGAAGGGTAGCCGTGTTAGTCTGTGTACAGCAAAAACAACAAGAGTCCTGTGGTACCTTCTAACAGATTTCTTTGTGCATAAGCTTTCGTGGGCATCTGACGAAGTGGGCTGGAGCCCATGAAAGCTTATGCCTGAAGAAATCTGTTAATTTGAAATCTGTTTCCTTTTTGCCTCTTCTGTATGGCACTTGCATAGTAGTTCATTACTGTCTTCTAAGGCTGCATGACTTTAAAGGTCCAGGCTCTGTTTTTAAAGAGGAAAAAATTAAATAAGTGCGCTTGTTTAGGAAAAGAAATCCACAAAGACCTCTTAAAAAAACACCAAATTGTATGCCAATTTTCACTGTATTTTTTCATGTCTTATATATTCTAAGGTCAAAAAGGACCAATATAATCATCTAGTCTGAGCTCTTGCACAATACAGGCTACAAAATCGTACCCACCCACTCCTGTAGTAAACCTCTAACCTATGACTGAGTTATTAAAGTCCTCAAATAAAGACTAAAGTAGAGAGAATCCGCTAGCAAGTGAGCCATGTCCCATGCTACAGAGAAAGATGGAAAACCTCCAGAGCCCTCTCAATAGTCTCATAATCAGACAAACAGGAAATACTATAATTAAAGTGGCAAGTCATCAGTCAAATAACTATCAGAGTTAGAGATAAAATATCTCACAACATTTAATACAGATCTAGATGAAAACAATGTATTAGTATATGTGGATGCACAGATTTAATGCAATTTAGCAAAAATCATAATTTTCTGGCAATGTTCTACTTACAAGGAAATTAGATTAGCTAGAAGAATTGCTGATTCCTTTATTGGCATTCAGAAAAATAGATTTTTAATGGAGAAAACAATGCAGTGAAGCATGTCACTTCACTAAAGAGACAAACCAAAGAATTAGACCAGAAGTGCAAACATCTCAGAAACATTTTAGTCAGCAGAAAGCATCCTGGATTGCCTCTTTGAGGAAATAGATGTTTAATCAATGCATGTTGCTTTTGTTTATCAGTGCAAGTGAGCTATGATTTGGCTACTGAGATGAAGAGCATCTTCAAATGGACTACTGGACTATCAAGCAACTGTAATATAAGCACATGGTAAGTTCTTGACCTTGGCAGTAATCTAAATTAAAAAATGTAATTAATTAAACAGAGTAAAGAAATCACTAAAAGTTGGTGGGCCACTGGGCTAGAAAAAGTGATGGTAGGTGGAGAAAATAAGTGATAAAGCAGATGTAGAGGCAAATCAAGAGGGGCAAAATTCTTCATTCAAGTATATAAATATTTAAATTAAAGGACTTGTTCAAAGGAGCCATATTTGTAGAAAGTTTGGCTTAACTTTATATCAAAATCGTTTTTTGCAGTATAGTGTTCCATGGCTCTTTATGAACTAAAATAATTTATCCAGCCTAAAAAGGATGATTTTCTTTCTTCCTGAGTTTTATTCTGCTAGTGCAGTGGGTCCCAACCAATAGATTGCAATCTACTTCTGAAGGGCAGTTGCCATTGAAACCTATGAACATTGCATTATCTTCAGGTGAAAGGTTAGAACCACTCTCCGAGTGTGTCAGTCTCAAGTGGGGGGGGACGGGGGGACTATGGATCCATTCAGACAAGTCATATTTGTTTATTCAACATCCCTGTAAGCGCTCCACTATTTTATTTTTCCTAATGAGGCGGCACCTTTTGAATGGCATTCTGAGAAGACTTTCTTGTTACAGAATGACAGAATGGGAAGCCTCTTCCTCCTGATTTAGCTTTAAGTGCCTTTTTAAAATACTTCCTCAATTAATATACTTCCTGATTTGCATTTCACTGCATAACTGTGTGGGACATAGTTAGCTGGTTACCAATAGGAAAGTTCTTCATGAAGATTTTTGTGAAAACTGCATTCCTTTTTTCATTGAAAAATGTTGAATTTTTTTCCGTCAGTGCTAATGGTATGCCATTTAGGAGAAAAGCCAAATGCATTTCAGAGATATTTCAGTGGTAATGTTAAAAGATAGTATTGATAAGGCAAAGAGACATATTTGTATATTTTTCATTTGTCACTGCTTTTAACTGATACGATTAGTTAAAATAGAACAGTTATGTTAAAAAATTGCATTGCTTATGTCAGGGTAGAAATGATGTACAAAGGTGATGAGAAACACCTTCATTTTACTAAATGTAAACTAAAAGAGAAAATGGTTTTTAAGTTAATGAGTGGCTAGAACTTATGTAGTATCTGATTGGATGTTAAATGTCTTTATTTTGTAAAGTGTATGATTTTGTAAAATATATTGTACCTGCAAAATATAAGTTCCGTAGGAATAAGAGATCTGATTTTGAAATGGAGACCCATCAGATCATAACTAAGTTGTTCCTTCAGTCTTTACATGATGATGTTTTGAAATACCACTTGTGTCTAAAATCTTGTATCACTTGCATCACTTGAATATATTTTAAGCATAAGCAACTTTTTTGCTGTTGTAATTTATTAAGAAAATGCTATTCCAGCTTTCTCATTTTGGTAAAATTCAGCTGCCCATTGTATTGTACTCGGAACATACTTGTAGAGCAGAGAGTGACCCAGCCCAAAATCCTAGACCAGAACTCTGAGGTTATGTTTTGAATTAATACTTGCAGCTCCAACCTGCAAATATAGGCAGTGTGACCGAGTAGCTCCACCCCACACTTTAAAAGCCCAGCACACACTAGGGCGGCAGAAGCCCCACCCCTAGACTCTGCTGGTCATGCTCATATGGCTGTCACAGTATAAAAGGAAGCAACTCAGTTCAGTCTGGGCTGGCCAGCAGAGAGGCAGAACGTCTGCTGGAAGCTCCTGCCCCAGAGCTGCATCAGCCCCAGCCCATGGAGATTTAATGGCCAGAGGGGATTCTATGGAGTGGTTGCCCTGCAAGGAGCGCCTCGTGGCTGATACCCAGGAGCTGTGAGAAAGCCACCGACAGCTTTCCCAGGACAGAGAAACCCACAGTTGAGCGCTCAACAAGGACTTCACCCCCGACTCAGGTAGGAAGTAGCCCAAGGGGCCCGAAGGGTTGAGCTGGGGTGTAGTGAAAACTTAGTCAGCGTGTTTCAGTCCGGATCCCCACTGACTTGGGGCCACACTCCTGGCATTCATACGGCCCTGGGCTGGGGCTCAGTGGAGCGGGAAGGCCTGAGCCCCCTACCTGGGCACTGTGCCCCATCATAGACTATTGTGTTTACTCTGTGGCTGTTAGGCCATGCTGCCCTGACCGGAGGGCTGCTCATAGACTATATTCTGTCATCTCTATGGCTACTAGGCCGCACTGCCCTGATCAGAGGGACACTCACAGACTATTGTATTGACTCTGTATGCTAGGCCAAGCCACCCTGTACCAGAAGGCCTTGTACTGACTCTGGCTGCTAGGCTGTGCTGCCCTGAACCTAGGGATTTGCATGGACCTAACTGCTAGGCTGTACTGCCTCGGTGCAGTAGATTCAAAAGTGTTGCAACTCGAGGGTACCCTACCTGCTAATTGTGCCCCCATGGTATTTCCCCACCTGGGGGCACTAGAGGGGCGTACTCTGTGACAGGCAGCTAAATTTGAATAACCTGAAATTCTGGGCAAATTCAGATTTCCTTTGCCAAAATTGAGGAGTGGTTCAGATCCAGAAAGTTTGGTTTTTCTCTTTAGACTGTTAAGAACTTTTCTGCTCTGGAGTTAGTTGCTGGCCTCTTCCTAGCTTTGATGGGAAAGGCTATTTAGCACTATATTGAGTTAGTAGTTACATCCTCAAGTGTTAGACCATGTCTATGTTGGCAAGTTGGCAGTGGCACCAATGCAGTAGTGCTGCTGTAGAGCTCCCTCTTGAAGCCTTTCTGTACTGATGAGAGAGAGAGCTCTCCTATTAACACATTAAAACTGCACCAATGAGTGGCAGTAGCTATACTAGATGGATCCAAGGCGTTAGCTGTGTTAGTCTAGTTTGGCAAAACAAACAAGGAATCCTGTGGCTCTTTTAAAGACTAACACATTTCTTTACAGCATATGCTCTTGAAGGGTTTTCTCCCATGAATGCTCATGCAATAAATACATGTGTTAGTCTTAAAAAGTACTGCAGAACTCCTTGTTTATGTTAGTGAGAGATGCTCTCTCACTGACATAGCAGCATACACATTGCCACTTATGTTGCTCAGGGGAGTGTTTTTTCACACCCCTGAGTGACTTCAGTTTTCCTGACATAAGTGGCAGCGTGGACGTGACCCTACCCTTATTAACGGGTCTAAAAATAGTTGACAAATATTTCAGTTTTAGAAGTAGACTAATTGCCACCAGTTGTATCTTTTGCTCAGAGGATAGGCAAATAGCTATCATTTTGCCATTTTATATCAGGTAGAGGGTGCCACAGCATTTAGAATGTATGTTTCTTTTGGTGGGAAATAACATTGTCTAGATTTAGAAAAAATGGATAAGAAATTCTAGGGGCCAAATCCTGTAAAGGGTCTGGATACTGACCCAGCTCACTCACTGTACTGACTGTGAGTTGTGGTAATGAGAACATCTCAGAGGTTAGTTTCAAACTGCAAGTAACAATCCTGTAGTGCTGGAGACTTGGAGTAAATGTCATGTAACAGTCCATATGTTCTGTAAATTCTATGATTAAATGTTCTTGTTCAGTGCTATAATAAAATACTTAATGTACAGGATTAACAAGCATCTGGGATTTTTCAGAGTGAAATTAATGATGCAGCTGGTTCTGCATTGACAAATCTGAAGAGCTAAACCCTCTGATTCACAAAACAGAACAGCAGGGGGTAATGACAAGGTATCCCCTTTAACAATTCATGGCGCAAATTCAGTCTCTTGCCTTATGAATTCAAGGGCCATGTGTAATTACATTAACTCTACCAGGGCAGTGAGCAAAATGGATGTCTTTTCTTTGATACAGGCTCTTCTTTTTGGTGAAGATGAGACCTATCTATGTATAAAACATGATTACACAAATACTTCACGTAGCCTCTCTTGAACTGTCAGCAATAGCACTTACTGCAGCTGGGTACCATAGCAACAGTCAAAACAGACTGTTTTAAATGTATTATTCCACAGTGGGAAAATCTCCCATTTCTTTGCATTTTGTCTGATATGGGGAACATGCTGGTGTACCATTTCAACACATAAACAAATCAAATCTTGTATAAATCAGGCTACGGAGAAATATAGCACCTTCCACTCAGTTGCAAATCTTTTACCTGAACAATTTCTTTGCTATAATGCTTGGTGGAGTCATTTGGTTTCTGTAAGTGGCCGCTGTCAATTTGTGGAGGTAGTTCTTATGCAGCAGTATGTCACATGTCTTCCTTTGCTCCTGCAATATGCATGGAAAATAATTAACAAAGGCTCCAAAGTAAGGGGAAAGCAAAAAAAAAAAAAAAAAAAAAGTACGTGAGAAATGCAGTCTCCTGTCAAGTTAGTTTGTTTATGTAGTGAGATGTGTGCAACTTATTTCAGCTGAGGGGACAGAGAAGCAAAATATTGCAGCATACAGCATATATGGCATTTATCAGAAACAGAGCTTTTACTGAAGTACATGCAAAGGGCAAATCTGAGTGGCCTGGTAGTACAGTGCATTTTTCAAAATAAAGAAGGTAATACAAAGAAACAATAGGTTTGATAAAAGCCATCTACTTTATGGATTTATATTCAGGATTCTTTATGCTTTGGCTATTTGAGCAATTGTGATTCTGGTCCACAGGAAGAGCTGCTCATCTTCCCAATAGAATAAAGAAAGTTGCCTGTCACTTGCCACCAACCAATGGCAGTTAGGGACAGCTAGCTGTGTTTCTGGGTACTCTGAACTACGAACTGTCCTTACAAAATAAAGGAAGGCAATGAAGAACACTGCTGTTCTTGTTAAATGTACTAACGAATCAATATTGGGGCCAGGGCCAGTTCTAGTTCTTCCATAGAAGTGACTTAGGTGGTCGCCTAGGGTGCCAAAAATTAGGGGCCACCAAAGGCTGGGCTGGGGGGGGGGTGAGGCAGTAAGCCTATTCTGCCCTGCTCTGCTTCTTGCCTGCTACCAGACCCTGGTGGCAGTGCTGCTCCCCATCCACAGCCAGATCCCTGGCTGGGGCTGGATCCCGGTGGTGGTGCCGCCACTTCCCAGCTGGGGCCAGATCCCCGCTGGCAGCCGGGAGAGGGGGAGCATCATCAGTGTTGGCCTAGGGCGCCAAAAAACCTTGGGCCGGCCCTGTGTTTGTCTATCCATGCTGGGACTCACTCCTAGTTGCAGTGTAGACAGTTTGCAAAGCATTTTCTCCAATTTTTCAAAATTTTTGTGACTCTTCCCCACACTTTATCTAATTTTTCCCCATTCTTTTCAGAATGTGAATGCTAGAACCGTGGACAGTATTTCAGTCTCAGTCGCATCAATATCACAGACAGAGGAAAAGTCATCCTGGAGTCTGTTACCCAGAGTTCAGCTTCCCTCTTGAAAACATATCTCTTGCAAATGTCTCAGTATTGATTCTAAGATGAAGAAAATAAAATTTAAATTTTCTGAGTAGCTGAACAAAAAGCACAAGACTGAAATTCATGATTATTGGATGCCTTGACTGAGCTGTGATCTGCTCCAATTAACCAGTCAGTCTGCTGCCTCTCATTAGGAGGAACTGTGTGGGCAATAATAATAATCATTAACTTGCTTCATAGATCCCTGCTTAAAAACAAATATGTTTGAAATATCCATTACTCATTAAAGGCTAATGAGTTATGCTTTATGAATGTGGTAGACCAATTGTCCATTCAGAAATCCCAAATGGGAAATTATCCGGTGCAGTATGTCAGCGCTTTTTCATCAGGGTTTGATTTCAGATATGGCTTAGGCCATTGATGCTAGCAATGTATCCCTTTACCATTTAATTGTGGCACAGCTAGGGTGGAATGATCTTGAGTTCTATAATTTCTAAGGCCTGTTCCTCACAGCTCCAGAGAGGAGGCGGCATTCACCTGCCTGGGAGTTGTTTTTCAGATTGGGGCTTAACTCCACAACAGTAGGTTTCTTTCTCTTTCTGTGTCTGCCTGACCATGTTTTAATAGGCCACAGGCATCTTTTCCTACAAAGTAAATCTTTGTGCCTTTGGGATGATTTGATCCAACAGAGGGTAAGTGGTGTTTTCCACATGGGGGGAGCAGCAGTTTTAGTTTAGAACCAGAGCTTTTTAGGCATCATGATGAAATGGTATGCTAGACTAGTGATTCTCATGCTTTTTGTGTCTTTGCCTGGTTATATTTGGACTGTGCTGGCTGCTAAAAGGTCTCCTAAATACAGGAAATGATGGTGGCCACCTTTTGCCACCTCTCTTCATGGACTTTCTGTTAAAGGTGCCCTATTTCTGGATTTCTTCTGGCATATACTAGGTAATTCTGGCCTTCGATTATTAACCTGTAGCACCCTTCACTCGAAATGCCCATGGAGTATATGCAACAAGAACATTGCACAGGAAATTTCCCTTTGTCCCTTTTCATGCTATTAATAAACTCTCACAAATCGATGCCAAAAGCTTTTATTTTTCCTGTCACTTTTTAGGAGTCTCATTGTCTAAACATGATGTGAGCATTGGGTAAACAAAGTCTTTCTAAAACTTCACACACTGTGCCATCTCCACTACAGGAAAATGTATCTCTGTCTCAGGGCTTTCCTTCAGATTCTGTTATGAATATTGAGGCCCATAATTTATTCAGGCTTTTAGGACTGTCAGCCTCTTCTGGTCCTGTTAGTGCCTTCATGTCCCTTAATGACCCTGTTGACTCATTCCTGTATGTTTGCTTTTTTTCTTGAACCTCATGAGCATCCCAGAATATATTTTGAGGTTTTGGAGAATTTCCATTTTGCTTTTTGGTAAATGTGACAGTTAATGTTTTCCCCAACTTTTTAACATTTTCCCCAACTTCATCACTATTTCATATGTCTTCAGGCATGCAGCATGGCTTAGGAGCTTTGGTGATATTGGATCCCTGCAGGCACAAGGTGCTGGGAAGGCTGCAGTCCTGGAAGGCCAGAGTAGAGACCCCTGGTCAGCAATGCAGGGAGGAAAATTAGCCCTCATCTATGGGGGAAGCCACACTGCTTCTGAACAGCTCCTGCCCAGGGCTGCTGCCCCCTTACCTTCCCAGCTGGACAGTGGGTGAATGGGACTATAACGATGGAGGTGCAGAAGACTCCTTACACAATTAAGGGGCCAGCTATAGGATCCCTCTAGGCAGAAGGAGCTGGGCAGGCTGCACTCACCTAGTACCCTGTCAATGGATGTTTTCTCATCCACATCAGTGCATCAGATGAAAACAACATTTACAATGCCTTCTGATTTAAATTTAAATCTGCCAAGCCTATTTATCTTTGTTCATTTTGAAACACACTTTGTATTTTCACTTTTTTTTAAATCACTGATCCCTTTCTTCCTAGAATGGCCAATCAGCATTGATCAATATTGGCACTAATTAACCTATAATAAATGTAGTGTTAGCTTACAATACTTCAGTGCCTAAAGAATAAGATTTCTGGGAGCAAGCTATCAGTGATGCCCCTGGATGTAGGAAAAAATTTTTCTTCTTAAGTTATTCCCATATTTTTTTAGAGATGTTGCACTAAATATTTACTTTGTGGAGTTGCCTACATGAAATAATTATTTGTATTGAAAGGCCCCAGTTAAGATTGCTGCTAGATGCTCTGCTTTGATAGGTGATGTACAAGTAAAAGATAATGTCTGTCCCAAAGAGCTTGTAACTGGAGCTGGTCAAGAATTGAATTTTTTTTTTTTTTTTTTTTTTTGCAAAAGGGTCATAAATTTTTTTTTTTTTTTTTAATTTTCAACACTTTTTAAGCAAGATATATTTTTGGAGGGGGCTGTGAAACAACTTTTCACACTGAAATTTGTTAGTTAATAATAAAGGTCATAATAAAAATTTTGGGATTTTCAGGCTGTGAGCACTTCTACTATTTTGACTTTTTGTCTTGATTTGAGATGGGAAATATTTTTGAGATACAACAGAACCTTAAACAAGATTCCTTTGGCACCTTAAAGACTAACAAATTTCTTTGGACATAAGCTTTTGAGGGCTCCAACCTACTCTGTCAGATGCAATCTTAGAGTTATGAACACCAGAGTTACAAACTAACTTGTAAATGACACACCTCATTTGGACACAGAAGTACACAAACAAGCAGCAAAGAGGGAGGAAAAAAAACAAATTCAAAAGAGAGCTGTGTTAAATGTAAAATATTACAAAAATAAAGGGCAAGTTTAAAGAAAAATTGACAAGGTAAGAACACCAGTTCTCTGCTTGTTTAATTTAAATTAAGGTGGTTAAAAATACCATTTTTCCTCAGCATAATAAAGTTTCAAAGCTGTATATGATAGGCTGCTTGCTAGAGTTGAGCTGGTGTGCTGCATTACCCCCCAGTTCCCACTCCTGAATCCCAATTTGTCCCACTTTGCCAAGTGACCACTCACTCCTGAGTCAGCCCACTCCAACCTCTGGTATGCAATTGGTCCAAAGCAGTGAGTGTATGCCCTCTGGCTACTCAAGGGATGGTCCCCAAGTAAGCACCCCGGCCCCCACTCACCATACAGTCAAGTCCATCCATTTAACAAAGAAATGGATCATGCCCAGCCTTCTTCACTCACCCCCCCAAAGACCACACAGCTTTAGATAAAACAACTACTAGTTTATTGATCAGATTATAATTTGAAATGAGAATATGGCCAGTCATGGCATAATCACAATATAAATGAGTCAGGAGTGACCACAAGGAAATAAGAGATAAAACACAAATACTATCCTAATAGTCTTACCTAAACTGACCTCATAGTCCAAGTTTATGCTCAGGGTGTTTGGCTGTCAGATGTTGCACAGCCAGTCTCTGCCTGAGGTCAGGCAGGGCCCAGATCGTGCTTGGAGTTGTTTCAAGGTGGAGATTCCCAGACAAAAAGTCTCCAAATCCCTCCAAGTGGGAGTGGCTCTTTGGAGAAAAAGAAGAATTATCCTGAAATAAGAATGCTGCAGCAACTAAGTTTAGAAAAAATACTTGAGCTGAACTTTATATTACTGTTAATAAAGCTCCCCCCCCATATCTGAAGTCTAATTTAGAGCCAGTTAGGAAAGGCACCTACTAAGTTTTCCTTCCCCTCTCATCTTTCATTTCTTCTTGTCTTTAAAGTTCCTAGTTCCACAGCTGGGCCCAGTATTCCATCAGATTGTTTCAGTCTCTTCAACTAGCTGCTAGGGAAACAGTTTCAGGTATGTGCCCTTGAGTAGCTGGTCTCTGCAAGGTCCAGCAGGTTCAGAACAGTAAGTACTGGGTGGTTAAACAGTAGGCTAACAGCTCTTACAGCTCAGATGGGCTATTGCTGCTCTGTGGGAAAACAGGAATTATAAGTATTAAGGAGGTTTGTTCCTCTGGTTAGAGGGAGCAAAAGTCTTTTCTTACCAAAATTTCTTTGTCTGGAAAAATTGGTAATAGCACTAAAGGATTTGGGTAGGGTGTGTGTCTGTGACTTGGCATGAAGATTGCAGTGATTTGGGTGTAATAGCTTGCAAGTGAGGGCTCTTTGGAGTTTCAATAGGGAGGGATGATGTAGCAGACTTGTTCTCTGTCACATGAGTTAGCAGCTACCATGTGTGTGACCAGACAAGCTGGTGGCCGTGAGATGTAAATTGCTGTTCTTATGTGTGACTTCTATTCTGACCAGTCTACTGGCTGTAATTGGAGGTTGCCTGGTAGGTTGGTACTGCTCAGCTCTGAAGCAAAAGCAAACCCCGGCTTACATACAATGTACATTTCAATCTCTCAATTAAGTATCTATGGCAAAAACAACCAGGTTATATATAGGTGTTTTAAAAAATGAATTACTGATTTCCTAGCTAGTAATTAAAATGCAAAGAATACAAGGAATCTGTAAAATGACAGAATGATATTCATTTTTCAGGGTCCCTTATTTCTGGTTTCTTTATCTGCATAGAAATGTTATGTGTATGTGTGTGGCTTTTTGTTTTGTTTTGTTTTTTCAACGCAATGGTGCAGCCAGTCCTTTTGCTTAGTGATAACAAGCACTGGTACCGTATAAAATGACAGTGAGAGCGATTGTTAATATATGAACCATCTGCTGCAGTATTTTTCTTTTTCCAAAGCAATTCTTACACCTTCATGCAGAGCCATAACTACGGTTGGGGGAAAGGGGCAAGGCCCCATGTGCTAATTTATGAGGGCACCATGCCAGATTCTTCCTGGCCCCGAAGAGAAGTGTGCCTTAAAGGCACAATCCTCTCAGAACAGGGGAAGGTGCTCTCTGGCTGCAGGGGTACGGGACTCTCCGCCCAGCTCTGGCTGTGGTGGGGAAAGGGACCCCCCCCCACTGGCTCTGGTGACCAGCTGGGGAGAATGGGTGGAGAGAATCTGGACCCAGGTGGGGGGTCGCCCTTGGGGCTTCTTGCCCCAGGTGCCCAAATATGTAGTTACTGCTCTGCTTTCCTGCTATGGATTTGATTGATGGTTATTTGCATTACAGTAATCCCCAAAAGTTTATATTCTAAATAGGCAGGTCAGGTGGCGATGGATGAGAAGGGGCAATAGAAGCATAAAGAAGTAAAGTGACTTGCCCTCAGTCATATATAAAAGGGTGACAGCAAAGATCACAAAAGAACATGTCACCTGTCTGCCAGTCTGGTGCCCTACTCATTAGCGCACACAAGCTGCATGTTGGCTAGGTTCTGAAGATAGGACATTAGCCAGTGATATTATCTGTCATCTGTTTTTCATAAGGGAGAAACATCTTCACTAAACCACTTTCATGGATTTCAGTAAATGCAGTGACCCACTGAGCTTCTATCTTTGAGCTAAATTGAACTTTATGTCAAGAAAGTATAAAGGACTTTATCCATATTGGGTTAGATAAATTAATCTTGGGATGAACTACTTGGTGCTTTTATTGATTTACAAAGGGACAGATGTGTTGGTCTAGTTCATCAAAAAAAGCAAGAAGTCCTGTGGTACTTAAAGACTAACAGACCTATTTATTGCATGAACTTTCGTGGGAGAAAAATCCTACTTTGTCAAGTGCTTTGAAGATGGGGGAATTTACAGAATGGGATGAAAATAAATGCCAGGGAGCGTAAGACATGGATGCGGTCATACAGTAACAGCAGATCAGAGCAGTTGTTGATGCTTTTACTAATTGGTAGCTCTTCTGGATTTACTATTGCATTTATCCTAAATTTTTAGGACAATGGAACAGTCTGACCTTTAAGTAGTGTACAGTTTGTCAACCTCTTAATGTTACTTTAACATAGGAGGATAACTCATGAAATTGGCACTTAGTTTATTTCCATACAAATGGAAGCTTTAAGTCTGGAAAACTGAAACAAATAAGTCATTCATATGGATTCAGCAGGATTGCCATTTTCTCTTCCTTTCAGAACAACTGTGCTATCAGGGTTATGCTTCAGTGCCTATTAAACTTGCTTCTACTGGGGGAAAAAAAGCTGAATTTATTCTGAACTTGTTAAATGCTTAGTGCTTTGTCATAAAATTACTGTAATATCTCATGCCATCTGCCATTCCCTTCCCACAGCAGAAATCATCTTTAGCTATAATGTTGGAAAGTTAATTTAACTCTTTAAAACTGATACCCTGCAAGTCACTGGACATCTTGCTATTAAGCCAAAGTACCCTGTTGAGGCAGGGGTAGACAAAAGCGGCTCATAGCTAGGTGCCAGCTATTTTAGTCTTGTAATGGAGGTATGCCCTCTGGCAAACATTTCTGTAGTGGAGCTAGGCAACCGGCTACTAAAACAGGTCACCAAGGTAACCAGAGACATACATTTGTCAAGGCCTGTGTTAAGGTGGGATGAGCTCAAGGGTACAAGGTTTAAAAAGGGAAGCATCACATGCCTGAAAACAGAAAATAACTTAGCTATCACTGATGTCTTCTTGGTCACTTACTGTTAGAATGTCATTAATCGCAATCAAAGGATTGTGTCTTTAAGAGGTAATGCTCCTGTTTCTGCATTGTTCATCTTTTCTCTTCAGGGTAAGTTGTGGCACCTGCAATCAACTTCTGAAAATAATAATATTCATGTGGTGGATGCAAGTTAAATAATTAAACCAAGTGTGTGAAACTATGCATGTTGCATAGTAATAAATTGTACAAACAAGCTAGTGACTCCTCTAAAGAAGCTGGCATCTTGACAAGTTGCTGGGTAGCACAGCTGCACTTCGGCAAGCTACATCAATACTTTATAGAAGATAAATAACTCTGTCAAAATTTTACACACGCGTCAGAAAATGTCTGAAAACTTCACCCAGAAACTTTAATGAGGTGTAACTTCATTGGGGTGAGAGATGAAAACCAGGGGCTTTGATTATTCATGGTAATTAAGGAGTCCCTGATGCTTTCTACAAAAGCTGAGGTGTAGACCTTGCCATTCTGGCCACTTTCCAGCTTGAGTAATTAGTTATCCTTCTAAATTCCCTTTGCCACTTCTGTCCTAAGCTAGTTTGTTCTGTTGGTTCTGATTTTAATGGGTGCTGTGATCTCTGCAATTGCTTAGACTTGATTCCAACAAATATGAGGCCATGTGTCTTAACTTTATGAACTGTTAGCCCTGAATGAAGTCAGTTGGATTTTTGAGTAGGTAAAATCATTGTTGTTTTTTACAAGGATTGAGGCCAGTTTGTAAAACACACTATTGCTTGTGAAACTAAGCATATTAATGTAAAAATGTTATTTCAGACTTGTATTTCTGATAAAGTCTAAAAGACCTGAGTGAGGTTGAAACAATGCAGCTGCTTAATAGCTGAGGAGTACAAAGAATTGAATGTTCTGAAAGCTGATGTCTTGCATTTGACTGAATTGGAATCTCTCCTTCAACATCTGTAGGTCCAACTGCACCTAATTCACTACATTTTGATTTTGATTTGTCAAGCAGCACTGTGCTAATTTAATTAAGTAGCTCTCGCTAGTCCTACCTGGTATATGTGAAGAAGTAAAACTTTGCTGTTACTGGATGAATTTTGGTTTCATTTAGGTCTTTGTCTTCTAACATGATAGCATCTTTGGGAATTTGAAATACTGTAGCTGTCCTCTGACACTTAAGTTGTAGGAGGGGAAATGGAAACCAGTTGCACAAGTAACAGCTGATGAATACATAATATGTAGACTCATAACAATGGAGAAATAATTCCATAAGCAATTGTTCTGCTTTCATGATCTAATGAGACACTCATGAATATTCACTATCTATTCTGCAGGGGCTAATCAAAAGGTAGGAGGGTTACTGTTCGTTTCACTGAAAGTGGTCTGTGAGTCAGCTGTTTGCCATGTGCATCCATCTGCTTTTTTGTGCTAACTCCTTGGCTAATACAGATTTCTTTAAAATTTTGCATGTGGGCTTGAATGCTTGAAAATCATCACTTTGCTTCCTCGACTATGGGCTTTGCTTCAAAACAGGCTAGAATTCTAGTATACTACCAGCATATGTGAATAGTTTTAAGATACCGTCTGTCATTCAACAGCCACTTGTTACTTTGTGTGTGTGTGTGTGTGTGTGTGTGTGTGTGTATTTGACACATGTAAAGTTTGTGTAAAACTTATGCCTTAGTAGCTATATTAAAAATACCATGTGTTTATTCTTTCATAGATCATGCATAGACTATGTTATGGTGAAAGAGTCAGGCACTTGACTGGAAATACCAGAACTACAAACCCAGCTCTTTTCCCTACTGTTTCCATCTTGTGCACAGAATGGGGCAGGGATCCTGTGGCAAAATAGCAGGTAATCATGTAATTGACAATTGTATCATAACGCATGCACAATATGAGGCTGAATTAGAGTTGCAACCAATGGAGGTGTATAAGTAGGATATCTTCTAGCCCCAGTTTTTCAATACTCTTATTAATGATATCCTCAGATTTCAGTGGGTGTTGGTGGCCTTGCTCGGTGGGTGCTGGGCCTGAGCCCTGAAGCAATTCCTCTTACATAATGAGGGAGTCTTTTTGACACAGGCCTTAATGGTGTACTTGAACCACCAGCTGCAGACCGCTACATGGCACTCTTGGCACAGGTTGCTGAGTGGCTGCTTTTGCTTCAGTGGGAAGGTAAAGGGTGAAACCCATCTTCAAAAGACCTTCAGGGAGAGGAAATGGAGGGCCAAGAGGGTCTCTTCCTTTGTACAGCTCAGTGCTGGAGACCAAGAAGTGAGTTTTGGGGTTACTGGAAGGAAAACAATCATGGCATTCAAGACACAAATTCATGTTTCCCTGTGTTTTTCTTCCATATATATATATGTGATTAGTGCTCTGATAATTTAGAGCTATTTTCTCAGGATTGCTATACACTTTCCGAGGCACTGTTAACAGAATATTGACTTTCATAAGAATCAATGAAACACTAAGAAAAGCTTAAACACTCTAAATAGGATGAATCAGAAGAGATTATTTTCTTAACCATATAGCCTTGGGCAAAAATGGGATATCTTTACATTGTTTAGGCTGAGTGCTCTTCAGAGGGAATATATCTTATTTTGCAGCACCCATGATGTTGCGCACATATTTATAATACAAAGTGTAATAACAAAAATTAAATTAAAAAAGCTATGCTGTCTGGGGAAACCATAAAAATAAGTATTAAAAATGAATACCAGGAGCATTTAGGTTTAGCATAAACAAGGCTATCTATGGCCAGAAAAAAATACAATAAGCAAGCTGCTTAAAATAAAATACAAGAATTGAGTGGTCCCAGACTGTTTTCTGAAGTGTTTTTGCAGAGGTAGAATCTTGTAATGCCTCATTAGAGAAGGATCTAGACACAGCTGTTGGGTCCAAATGGCCCTTGTCTGCATCCATGTTTTTCCACTTGTCTTCCTTTTCTTTCTGTATAAAAGACTGGGGAGATCTGGAATCAAATATGAACCAGGCCTTGAACCAAAGTTCACGGAGTTTCAATTTGGCCCATTTGAAGAGCCTTCCAAACTGAGCAGTAACACCCTGTTCAGGGTCATCTCCATCAGAAACTTACAATGCTCCATTTCTGTTAAATCATCTTAACAGGAAATAAGAGTGCAGAAAATGTCTTGTCATTTCTGGATCAGTCCAGAAAGTTAACTGGTGAACTTGGTAAAATGTGGTAATTTGTACAAGAAAGTATTTTATGAAAGAAACTAAGCTAAGAGTCTTGAGTAGTGTAAGAGGCTAGCACAAAGAACTGTGTTTGAACATTTTTGCAAATTCTAATTAAAAAAAAAGTTGAATTTGCTTGACCTTGTCCTTCTTGTTTATTATTCTACAGTCATTCATGTCAGTGAATTTTTTTCATATGTGCGTCAGTATTTGAGCAACTGTCTTGTACTTCACAATGGAAGAGTTGTGTATATGTGCATGTGTTTATGACAGCCCCAATAGTACAGTTCCCCATCCCATGTATAGTACTATGGTCCCAAATGCCAGCCCAGAAGACTGGCACTAATTTAATAAGGATAACAAGGGGAGGTACCTAAAGATGCATTATGTAGCAAATACCGTGTGAAAATTCCTGGTAATGTATCTGACAAAGAGTTATTTATATGAACCAGTAAGGTATCTGAACATGCTTAGTGTAGGTGGGACTGCAGGTTCATGCCTACAAAACTAACTGATGTGAATGTAGCAAATCTGTTTCAAATAAATCAATCAGTAAATAAACTTGGATTCTTAAGAGCCAATAAATCTTACTTTCAGGACAAAGTGACACAACTTGTGTCAAACAATTCCGAATATAAAACATATGAAACAATATTGTTATGCCGGTGGGTTAGCTCACTCCTGTTCAGTCATGATGACCATAAAAAGTGGTTAAATTTTTTTTTTTTTGAATAAGATAGTTCATAGCAGAAACAACTGAAAACTCAGGTCATGTGTGAAATTCATTAGAAGTTGATCTCTGAGTGGATAGCTTAGACTAGGGACTGACTGCTAGCTCAGGGGTGTGTGTATTTGTCAGAAGTAGCCAAAAAGCAGGTTAAGTAGCACTTGCAATGTGGATGTGAGAGAGCCAAAAGTAGAAAATTTTGGGGCAGAATGCTGGCTGAAAAAGCAAGTTTGAATCTGTGAGCAATGAAACTGCCTCCTGTTCTTAGTGTGTCTGGGGTAACAGGACTTTGTGCACAGTCTTTGTAAACAAATTGGGTTGTATCAAAGAAAAACTGAAGACTTCATCAATTTCTTTTCCTAAGGTAAACTGCCTACAAGTCCTTGATGTTTCTGCTGTCTATTTGCAGATAACCTATAAAATTATTGCAGTTAAAAACAGGTAGTAATGCAGCATGTGAAAAATAGAAAGGTCAAGATTAGCTTTCAAAGGAGGCCTGGCCAGTGATGTAATATGTTAATTCTGCCTAAAACTCAGTCATATTTTTTAACATATAGGGAAGAAAGATTCAGTGAAGGGTGTCTTCATAGTTTCTCAATTACTTCCAGTAACTTTCTTCTATGTAATCAGATTCTCCTGGTCCTTGAAATGGCTTTTTAGTTTTACTCTTGCCCATTGAGTCACTTATTTGTCATGCCATCTTGAAGAATCAAAGATGAAAGTCCTGCTTTTTCTTTGCCTCTAGCAATCTCATGATGAAGAGAGTGTTACACTTTGGCCCTGATCTTGCAGTGAGCTCGATACACGGCAAAAGACTTCTAGTCCCACTGAATTCTACCACAGTCTTTACCAGGAATTCATTTATCTTGGCATTTAGACTTTTTAGTCCTGGATTTAAGGTAACAGAGGTGAATGTTTTATCCTACTTGTTAGACCCATTCTGAGTGAAGCTCTTTTTAAAGTTAATTTTTGTGTACCTGGGCTTTCAGCACTTTTGGAAATTAGGGTGCTTATTAGAAGTCTAAATTAAACCTCCTAATTTCTGACAGTTCTGGCCACGTAATACTTTTTGCTCTTATCCAAATGTCCTTTGGTCTGCCTCCAAAGCATTCATTCATTACAGCATTTTGAGTCACTGGTGTAGTATTTCTTAACAAGGATGAATAGATCTAATGAAATGTGTTTAAGGGGCAGCCATATTAGTTATCACGTAGGTTCCATTGATTTTGGTATTTAATCAAGTAAAGGTTTAATTTCAGCTCATAGGAGTGAGTTAAGAATGCACAGGGAGTATGAAGTGCTGTTTTAATAATGAAGTGAAGGCAAATGTTCACAATTCCTTAATCATGTGTGTTTTTTCACAGGAAATCTTTGAGGGCCCAGCAGGCTTCTGCACTCTATCTCATTACTATTGGCAAAGCTTGAATTTATGTATTCAAAGCTGCATGTGGCAAAATACGTTAGGGTTTATGAAAATCCTCCATTAGCTTGTTCACATTTTCCATCACCATTAAAATGTCAACTGAGGTAGCTAATACCAGATAATATATTTGATAAATCTTACCTGCTTTTATTCTTCACCTAGTTCAGTAATAATTCAATGGCTCAGATTGCTGCATAACTTAAATGTAGAGTATTTAGTTATGCTGCCTTTAAAACACCAAAACTACTTGCTGTAATTCCAGTTTCAAATCTAATTCAGTTATTTTGGATGACACATAAGAATTTAAGCAACCCCCTTTCAGAATTGCTGAGGTATATCATCTGAAAACTTGCAAATTAAACCAACTTTAATTTAATCTTGCATAGATGGATTTCTTTCTTGTTTGTTAACCACTATGTGCTCTTCTGTGTGACGGCATAGGGGCATGCATTGGAAATAAGAAGGTTTTAAAATGCTTTCTTAGTATGTCCTGTGTACAGACTACCTGCCTCATAGGTCACATTGGAGAAAGCAGCTTTTTGCAGATCTCCTATCCGCTACTGCACTCCTGCTCAGGTGAGTTCTGCCAAGAATGGTCTGAGATCTTCCTCTTGCTAACATAACCAAACCAGCGTGCACCTTACTTTCTCCCATGGAACAAGAGGAAAAAAAAGTGTTTCATGTGCTTAATTCTGGACAATTACATGAAGTCTCCAATTTCTTAAGATGATTTGGCTCTTGATTAATAGTAATATTTATAGAAGTATTGGAACTGCAGTTAGCATTCTAGCCATGTGCACACAGACTGACTTCCTCCTTGAAGGTTGCTGCATTGAAGGCATGTCTACACAACAATTGGACGTGTGCTTTGTACTCTAGGAAGACATGCATTAGTTCTGTTCAAAATAGCAGCATGGACATTGTAGAACAAGATAGCTACGTGAGTATAAACGGATCTAAGCCTCTGAGTTACCACTCAGGTGATCGGCCTTGCTGCTGCTGCTGCCTAGGCTGATGGGATCCATCCTACTATTCTTAATGCACCAGCCTGAGCAGAAATAGTATGTGCCTGTCTATCTGCAGGGACAGTCAGCTGCAGTGTAGACATGCTCAGTCACAGTTTAGTTCCTGCAGTGTCACATTCTCACAGTTCTTTGCAAGACGCCAAGCCAGCCCTATCTAGTTTGAAACTATGGGACTACCATAATGTACTTCCTCCCCTTGCCAAGAGAAGAGACTGTAGTGCATCACAGGAGAGATGTGGTCTGCCAAGGATTCTGGCCTGTAGAGGAGCCAAATTACAATTTCCCTGAGATACTGTGGCAGCATTTCTGAATCCATCTATCCTCTATTCTCAATCTCTCTATATTTTCAGGGTTTGTTATACTTCTGAAATACTGAGCTATCTGCTCAACTGGTATAAACTGGCATATCTTCTTTGACTTTCACTTACTGACTCCATTACCCTTTACAAGTTATTGCTGACCTCAGGAAATTTAAAAAAAAATAGTTAGTGTGGGTTTTTTGTTTCTGTGGTAGAGTTCTTGGGGTGTGTCTAATCTGTGTTCCTGAATGTAATCCCTGTCCATCCCCAGAGTGTCTGTGTGATAAAGTGTTACCCACTCTTCCAAATGTATCAGGTGAGGTGATTTCTGGCCCCTACTGAAGGAGCAGTGACCACCATATATTTCAGTCCCCTGCCTGGGAGTTATCCTGTCCTCAAGAACCCCTCTATCTCACTTGTGCTCCTCAGTCTCTTTGTCCCCTCTCCCAGGCCTGGAAGAGCTACAACAGGGTGGTCTTAACAGTCAAGTTCAAAGGGGGCAGCCATGTTAGTCTAGTTTAGCAAAAGAAGCAGGGAGTTGATGCCACAGCACACCTTGTGACTGAACTTTTGTGACTTTTTGTGCTCACCCACAACCATTTCAGATTTGAGGATAATTTATACCTCCAAGTCAGCGGCACTTGCTATTGGTACCCTCATGGCCCCACAATATGCCAACATTTTTTATGGGTGACTTAGAACAACGTTTCCTCAAGTCTCACCTCAAAGCACCTCTCCTCTACCTATGCTATATTGATGACATCTTCATCATCTGGACTCATGGGAGGGATGCTTTTGAAGATTGCCACAGAGATTTCAGCATTTCCACTCCACAATCAAACTTAGCCTGGAACACTCCACATGGGAGATCCACTGGGCACTGCAGTACAAATTAGGGATGGACACATCAACAGCACCCTACACCAAAAACCTACTGATCGGTATAGTTATCTACATCCCTTGAGCTGCCATCCAAAACACACCATGTGATCTGTTGTTTACAGCCAAGCCCTAAAATATAACCACATTTGCTGTGATTCCTCAGACAGAGACAGACATCTTCAGGATCTCCATCAAGCATTCTTAAACTACAGCACTTACCTGTGGAAGTAAGGAAACAGATTGACAGAGCCAGATGGGTATCCCAAAGTCAACTACGGCAGGAGAGGCCCAAGAAAGAAAACACTGGTCACCACATACAACCTCCAAGTCGGACCTCTACAACAGATCATTAAGGACCTACAGACTATTCTAAATGATGATCACTCTCACTCTCTCAAGCCTTGGGAGACAGACCTCTCCTCACCTATACACAGCCCCCTAACCTTAAACACATACCAGGAACTACAGACCTAACAACAGAAACATTCAAACAGGCATACACCCCTGCATCAGAGAACATTGCCAACTTTGCCCACATATCTGTGCAAAAGACACCATCATATGAACTATTCAAGCCAGCTGTTCCATCAAGGGCTCATTCACCTGCTCATCCACTAATGTGATTTATGCCATTGTGTGCCAGAAATGCCCCCACACCTTATGCATTGGCCAACCAGGACAATCCTTGCACAAAAGAATAAATTGGCACAAAACTGACATCAGAAATCACAACATGCAAAAACTAGTTGCAGAGCACTTCCATCTTTCTAACCACTCTATAGATGATTTAACAACTGTGCTTTAGAAGTCAATGGGACATCAAGACTTCAAAGAGAAACCACTGAATTATAATTGATATTCAGATTAGATTGTGTGAAAGCAGGATTAAATTGTGACTATGGCTTCTCTCTCCATTACAGTGGGTGATTTGACTTCACCCTCCCCTATGTGCTGTTTCCCAGTATTTGAATCTTGACTGCTCTGATTTGCTGTTACTGTATGATCTGATCCCATGTCTTACACTCCCTTGCATTTATTTTCATCTCATTTTGTAAGTTCCCCCATCTTCAAAGTGTCTGAAGTGGGATTTTCTCCCACGAAAGCTCATACAATAAATCTGTTAGTTTTTAAGTGCCACAGGACTCCTTGCTGCTTTTTCTTAACAGTCTTAACCCTTCCAGGCCTGGGCAGGTTCAGGATATCTTCACTTAGCTCTGACCCTTCCTAGGACAGAGGGGTGGGGTGGACAAGGAGCAGATGTGCTGTCTCGTGTTTTTCACAAGAGGAGAGAAGGGAGTAGTAGAGCTGAGAGAACAGCTAGGAGACAGGAAGTCTTCCTCTTCTGTTGGGTGTTGTTTCTCTCATCATCCCAAGGTGAGCTGTGGCACTCTTAGAAATCTTGTCATTCATGGAAAGAATTGTAAGAGTTGGTAATAATAGTGTGAGGTAATCCAGATGGGCAAGGTAGGCCAAGTAATCATGTTCACTAAATATCCACATGACTATTCTGTCTGTTTTCTAAAACTTAGAACACAGTGAGACTGGAGGGCTTGCAAACTCTTCCTGATAATTCCCAATTCCTACATACTATCTCTCCAAGTGAAGCTCTGGAGCATAGTCTCCTTTGTGCAGGAATTGCTCTTTATTTGTGGGTAAGAAAGTCCTAGCATATTAGTGACAATGCTTAAAAGCGAGCTGGCAGAATAACATGATTTAAAACAGTAGAACTGTTTTCTGCTTGAGATGATATATGCGGAGTAACTTGCAAAGGTCACTTCTGGCTGTCCAGAAACCTCCAAGCCTTATACCATCATGTATGGGGTAAGAAACCAAAAGTACTCCACATATGATTTCTTCTCTAAAGAGCCTTGCTTTATTTTTCACATGGATCTTTTAATACATTACTTCCATTAATCTCCTTTGCTGTGTTGTTTCATTAATCTGCAAATTTGTTTTTAAGTAAGAGAGACAGTTTTAGGCCTTCCACTTTTGAAGAATTGTTACATGAGTACTCGAGCCTTAGTAATTTGGATGAAAGAGATAAAAGGACAAACATTAATTTTAATAGGTGAGAAGTGGACTTTGAAAGAGACCCACAATAAAGCATGTGGTGAAGAGAAGATGTCCATGGGAATTTAAAGAAAGCCATCATTATATTATGACAAATGTGACTGGCTCATTACAGTGTGGTATAGGGTGTTTGCTATAACACATCATATTGTTTACAACATTGAGTCAGCATGTTTCTGGAACATGTCAGTGTAGTTGTGCTCTGATGTGCCTGCCAGGTGATATTCATATTTTCAAGAAGGAATGTTCCTTGCTCCAGAGCTTGTGTGTGTGTGTGTGTGTGTGTGTGAGAGAGAGAGAGAGAGGGTACTCATCTATGTAATGTTGCTCATTTTTTCACATCTATATAAAATATTGACATAGTCAATAGACTATACAGTGCCGACCCCACTAGTCTTACCCTTTCTCTGGGTCATTTACCCAGAGCTTAAAATGTGCCAGGGCTGAGCTCCCTCACCTCTAGGCTTGGCAGTTCATAGCCCAGGCACCTGTGAGCTTGCACCTCAGTTATGACAGTAAAATAATTGCTTGAACCCTGGCATCCCTTTTTTTTTTTTAAATTAGAAATCACTTCATTTGCTTATTTAAAAAATTCTGGGCACAGTATCTAATGTAACAGTGCATCTCTTCTTCACAGGTAAGCAAAAAAAATGTAATCTCTGCACATGTCGCTGTGCATTCTGTCAGGAAGAAATATGAATATGGAGGTGGAGCTCCTCTAGTTCACACTGTGCCCATGTCTCTGGCATTCCTGCTATCATGTTTACATTGGAAACATGTTAGGAGGAAAGCTGCATGCTACCATGCTCACTTTCAGAACAAAAGTGAGGAGCATTGCAAAATGTTGTGCAGGTAGGAAGTCTGAGGGGCTTTTACTAGGATAATTTTGCTCCTGACATACTAGCTTGACTAGTGCTTGTATGACCGAGTTCTGTTCCACAAATTTAAGCTTAGTAATGGAGACATATCGTACAATAATGCTGTGAACATACCCATGCCAACTAATATTGTTAAATTTTATATGGAACTAATTTAAAAAAGGACAACTTATTTTTAAGTCTCTGGGGGAAAATAACATACATAAAAGTATATTGCTTGAACTTAATTTCTTCCCTTGGAAAGGCTTTCACATGACTGAGATGAAAGATAGAAGGGCTTTTATAGTAGCAGAAGAAAGAGGAGTCTCCAGGGGTGTTAAAGATGAGAATTCGCTTCGTGCATATTGTGCTTGTAGGTTAATTCTTAGCTTTTTTTTTTTGTCTCCTCAGAGTTTTTCAAGTTGTTTTTCATACACAAACTCTAGTGTCTGAACATTGTTGGCTTAAAATATCATACTGACAAAAAACAAAACTACAAGTGCTTTAGGGTGCAGAATCTCTTCAGGTGCACACGTGCTGCAAAGACCACATGTGAAGTTGTTACAACTTATGTAAACACTAGTGACATGTTGCCACAGTTATTAAATAGCTATGCTCTTCTTGGGGACACAGTGCTACTGCCACTGGAGGTATTACCAAGAGGATGCACAATTGGTAGGAAAAATATTGAATATATTATTTAAAATTGCAAATGTCCAGGGGATACGCCTCTGCATTTATGTTGTGCCTGCATGCGAACTGCAATTGTATGAAATGCATTAAAATTCACATAGTGAAGGAACCTAATTTTCCTTAGTCTTAGAGAGAGTGACTCAGTTGCCTAAAAACTGTAAAGTTCATTTTAAGTACAATATGCTGATGCCTACTTTACCTTCAGCTGTTTGTGCAGCTCCTATCACAGAATGTAGGGGTACTCTGCCAAAGTTAAAATTATTCCTGGAATACAGATGAGGTCTCAGCAGACCAGAGTAGAACAAACATAGTATCTATCTTTAAAAACTAGAACAGAGAGGACACAAGGAACTATAGACTAGTCAGTCTAACTTCGACACTGGAATAAATTTGTAAGTACCTGGAGAATGTGAAGAATAGCCAGCATGGATTCCCCCCTGCCCCCCCCATCGCTAATACCAAACCAACCTAATTTCCTTCTATGATAGACTTACTCTGGTCCAGTAGATGGAGGGATATCTTCATTTTTAGTAAGCTTTTGAAAGAGTCCCACATAATATTCTCATGAGCACACTAGGGAAATGTGGTCTAGATGAAATTACTGTAAGGTGGGTCTACAAATGGTTGAAAGAATATGGTCAGGAGTAGTTATCAATGGTTCATTGTCAGACTGAGAAGTATATCTAGTGGGACCCTCCACTGGTCAGTTCTGGGGATATTGGAGTGGTTATAAACTTTCATAAAATTTGACACCAAGCTAGGAAGGGTTGGACGTATTTTGGATGACAGGATCAGAGTTTAAAATGACTTTCACAAAATGATCTGCATTCAGCAAGATGAAATTCCATAAAGACATGCAAAGTACTATGCTTAGGAAGGAAAAATCAAATGTAGAGCTAGCTACAAGAAGGGGAATATCTGGCTAGATGATGGTACTTCTGAAAAGGGTCTTGTGACTCCTTATGGAGGATCACCAAATTAAATATAAACAAAAAAGCCTAATATCATTCTGGGGGGCGCATTAATGGGATTTTCTGTATGCAGTACAGGGTAGGTAAGTGCCCCACTCTACATTGCATTGGTAAGGCTTCACCTAGAATATTGTGTCAATTCTGGGTGCCACACTCTAGGAAAGATGTGGTAAAATTAGAGAGTCCAGAGGGTAGTAACAAAAATTATAAAATGTTTAGAGAACCTGACTTATGAGGATTGATTAAAAACCTGGGCATGGTTAGTTTTAAGAAAAGACTGAGTGGTGACTTGATAAGCCTTCAGATGTATAAAGGCTATTATGGTCTGTCACTTGTTCTGCAGGTTATAGGTGGGACAAAAAGCAATTAAGCTTAATCTGCAGCAAGGGAGATTTAGCTTACATATTAGGAAATTTCTTATATCTAATGTATAAGAGTAGTTAAGCTCTGGAACAGGCTTTCAAGGGAGGTTGTGGAATCCCCCTCCTTGTAGGTTTTTAAAAACAGATTGGACAAACACTTGTCTGGAGTGATTTAAGTTTACTTGGTTTTGTTTCAGAATAGGGAGCTGAACTTAATGATTCTCTAGGTCCCTTGCAGCCCTGCAAGTCTTTATGTGATTATACAAAAATGTTTTGAGCAGTGGAGGAAGTGCAGATGTGTCAACCCCTAGACAGAAGGGGGCACTGTTGGGTTTGTTTTTGCAGCAATCTGTTCAATCAGCTGGTTGGTAATGCAGCAGGCAGCAAGTGCAAGTGGGTCCTGGTGTTAAAATTGTTGGAGGTTGTGATGTGCTGCTGAATCTTGTTAGCTTCAGACTTACATTGTGGTGGTGCACAGCATGACACATGTTAACAAGATGTTGGTGATGCACAGTGACACTGCTGGTAAACTTTAATGCAAGGTTTTTCTTGCAATAGACTCTTAATGTGTTTTCAAAGGAGAATTTAAGTGGTGTGTGCGTGTGGGCAGTTCAGTAGTAAAATGGATGTTCAGGAGAGGAATGTCCTTTAAAGAGGAATGTACCTTAACAAGACTAATCAATTAAAATAGCATTGTTGCTATTTCTCGGTCATTTGTAGTGGGATAATGCTTGGAGGGCTCTGTTGGGATCAGGGTCCCATTGTGCTAGGTGATGTGTACATATGAAGATGGTGTGATGGGCTATAAAACCCCACACTGAACTGAAAGGGGTAAGGGATCCAGAAAGCCTATTGTGTGGCACATGGAGGGGGAGACAGTAGTTATGAATTGGACCCAGCTGTGGAGAATCAGACAAGACAGTCAGGACAGCAGAGCCCTGGACAGAGGTAGTTGTGGATCAACTCTCTTTAGGAAAGAAATTATGCCTCCATGCCCCTCTGTTAGTGCTAGAATGAGGAGTGCTTCCACCTCCTTGACTGGATGTAGTTTCAATTATCTACAGGGCTTGCAGTTTAGTCCAATCACTGTCTGCACTCCTGCTAGAAAAGCTGTTCCATAACTGCTGCCTGCAGGAAGTGCTTGTACTTTTGGACTATCTTGAGTGAGAGAGAGAGAGGTCAGCTGGAGAAGGAAACCCCCTGAATCAGGGGTGAGGCAAGTCCTAAGGTCAGCAGCTCATGAGGAGTTGGGCTTTGTGGGGAACCCTGGGGCACAGCACTCTGGAGACTGAGGAAGAGCTCTGCAGTGCCTGTGAGAGGTGTGAAGACTGTGATGGAGTGAAAAGGTAAAGGTTTTGTTTTTTTTTTTGTTCATTTGTGTTGGGGCTAGATGGAGCACATTCCGAAGCAAGCAAAGGTGAATTTTGTGACAAATTCTGCAGATTCAAAATCACTGAGTGAAAAAGGCTTTGGATATAACACTGAGTCAGAGTTTAAAAAACCTGTGGCTCAAAAGGATTCTAAAAAGAACAATTTGGTTCAAAAGAGTTCTAAAGAGAGAAGATAGATTTCTCTGCCAGGAAATTTCCTGATCATGATTTAGTAATTTATGACAAACATTTGGAACAGGCATCCTCTTGTGTTGAGAGGTTACTCCTTGTGTCGTTAAAATGCTTATTGTCTGCCCAATTTAGAAAGCTGAATGAAGAATCTAATAGTTTGTAAATACAGCACGCCTAGTTAAACATGTTGTGATCATGGGATTTTGCCCTTTGCTGAGTTTCAGGTTTGATGGAAATCATAGGGAAGGGCTAAACTGATCCCTGAACTGAACTCTGAAGTCAGTGGGGTTGCATTAGGAGTATCTCATAATTTTGACTTGACTTATTCTCATGGCAAAAAAACCCCCAAAAACATCCATGGGTTTGGTCCTGCAAGGTGCTAAATGCCCTTGGCCCTAAGGTTAGTGGTAATTGAAGGTGCTCAGCTTTTTATAAAGTTGGGCCTATGGTATTTTGATGCTAACCCACATTGGCCCAGGCTAGCGTGAAAGCTTCATAAATCCAGCTGAACCTTTCAGTAAATTTGATCTGAACTTTGTGGTTAAAATGGAAATGGAAATTTTGAATAGCCCTACAAATAGTGTCGTGGCTAGCACCTCTGCTTAACATGCAGAAGGTCCTGGGTTCAACTCCCAGGGGGTTGGACTCAATGATCTTATGAGGTCCCTTCCAGCCCTATGATTTGATTTGATTTGAATTTGAGGTGGTTTAGGGCTTTACTGTGGAAGTCTGGCACAGTTCAAGTATATATACGCTACTGATCATTTGCCTTCTGATGAGATAGCGTTGAGGTATTCATGAGAAGGGCAAAAACAAGAATTCTCTGTCACCTTATAGACTAACAGATTTCTTTGGGCATATGCTTTCGTGGGCTCCAACGAACTTCATCAGATGCATCTGACGATGTGGGTTGAAGCCCACGAAAGTTTATGCCCAAAAAATCTGTTAGCCTATAAGGTGACGCAGAACCCTTGTTTTTGCAGTACACAGACTAACACAGCTACCCCTCTGGAAATTTCTACAAGGAGGGCAGGTGTTCTTATTTTGGATTTACACCCAGCTTTAATTCCTAGAAATACAGTTGTCTGACATTATATGATGACTTTGTTACTTAGCTTGTGGTTCATTGAAAGTGCATTTTGAAAACCTTACTATGAAGATTTCCATCACTTGGATTTCACTGCTTTTTGTTTTATATCTGATATTTTGAATTGCAGAGGGAACAATATCTTACAGTAATTGGGTGAAACTTCTAAGATAGCATCTCATGTCTGTCAGTTGTTTTATGATCTCTTTGTTAAGCTGATGGTTTATCCTTGTAGCCCTTCTATTCTGGGAGAAGTGTGTCAACTGTTTTAAAATATCCCTTTCATTTCATAGTGCATCAATATTTACTTGAATTTTGTATTTAAATCAAAGCAAGACTCCTATATATGATGCTTGGTTCCCTGCCATCAGATAAAATATTCCCAAACCTTGCACACCTACTCATATAACCCAGTTAGCCAGATCTCTGAACAAAATGCAGGCATCAAACCACAGAATAAATAACCAATAACCTATTCTTTCTCAAAGCTTAAGCTCATTTATGCTTTGCTTCTTTATTGTCCCCAAACACCTGAAAAATAGATAGGTTTGAGTGTCAACAGGGCCTGGCTGTGGGACACAGTGGTATGTGTGATGGGGGCGGGGGTGAATTCCAAAGTTCTTGAGCCCTTTGGTTAGTTCTGCCAGCAATATTTACTGCAGCAGGGTACGATGGAAGGAGAAGGAGGCTCAAGAAGGCAGGAACCAGGCAGTTTAACTCTCTATAGATCATAGGAGCCCTTCAAACTGTATCTAGAGGTTAACCACTATCTATGAAACCTCAGTATGATGCTCTTGGGGTGAGAGACTGTTGTTCATACATCACTGCTCTCAAAGGAAATTGACTTCAGTGGGAGCAGGGTCTAAGCAGCCATGTATGCTCTTCACGAGTTTACACTTCTAAATGGTGTTAACATGTGACACCTTGCTGAGTGCCTTGTAGTGTTCTCATGTTCTGCCAAAGAAATTAATGACTTTTGCCATATCTAGCCTAGTTGCACCATTTTAGTATTGTGAACTATTGAATTTTATTGCAAGTCTCATGATAGTGAATTTTTTTTGTTTAAAGCTTTCATTTAAAAAAATACAACTGGCCCTCATGGGTGTGGATAATTCTTGAAAATGTGACCCCAGTGCACCCTCCAGGCTCAAAAAACAGAAGAAAAAGGCTATGTCTATATTAGCCAAACTTAGTTCAGACTTCCTAGTCCAAAATAAGAAGTTTGAGCTTAATTTGAACTAACCAGGAACTTTTAGTTTGAACTAAGGCTTAGTTTGAGTCTTGCATGCACTTAGTTTGAACTAAGCGCATAAGTCCAGACTAACCTCAGTTCTTACTAGTTTGAACTAGGCATTCCCTGGCTTGAACTAAGAAATTTCTTAGTTCAAGCGAGGCAAAGCTTAGAGTACCCATGGGCTAAACTAGTTGGAACTAAGCCTCCTTAATCTGAACTACTTTTGCCAGTGTAGAGACAGCCCATGATTCTCTCTCTTTTTTTTCTTTTCTTTTTTTTTTTTTTTAATTACAATATTTTGGGGTCTGACTTCTGAAGTTCCAAAGGGGTAGCTGTGTTTGTCTAGTTCAGCAAAACAGATAAGAAGCCCTGTGGCAGTTGAAGACTAACATTTATTGATTGCATGAGCTTTCATGGGAGAAAATCCCACTTTGTCAGATGCTTTGAAGAAGGGGAAGCTTACAGAATGGGACTTGCATTTCCTCCCATTCTGGTGAAGTCGGATTTTCTCCACGAAAGCTCATGCAATCAATAAATTTTTAGTCTTTAACTGCCACACAATCCCTTGTGGTGCTTTTTGTTTGTTTGTTTGTTTGTTTGTTTGTTTTAACACTGGAGGATAGCAATACTGCAGATCCACAATGGAAGTAAAAGGTCATACCTTCTGGCCAAGCCTAAACTGCGGAAGAGGGAAACATCCTTATCACAGATGTAAGATGTCCTCTAAAAACCAGACCCCCAAACTGAGAACGAGATGCCTGTTCACTGGCTGAGTGGAGTCCGGTTCAGCAATACCATTCTGTTCTTTGACTTTGTGAGGGTTTGTTTGTGGAGACAGATACAGGTACTCCATTCCTCTGCATAAGGTGACCACCAGAAGTCCTAATTTTATGAGGACAGTCTCAATATTCAGGGTTTTGTTTTATACAGATGCCTATTACTTTCCACTGCATCCTGATTTTCACACTTGCCATCTGGTCTGCCTACTTGCACTCTAACCCCCACCCCATTATTCTCCATGCCTTGAGTTCTTCAACGGGTTTTGGTTAACCAAACATGTTAACCTGAATGATATTTGTACAGCAGCATTTCTAAGATGAGGACCATTAATGCTAAAGATTTTATTACAATTTTATTTTATCCCAGACTCTCAGAATCCAGCAAAGGACATATATATGTAAATCCAAACCAAATAATCTCTTAAATTTGATAGGAATAAACTTGATGAGTGAGTTTAGTGCAGCTCCCTGAAAATAGAATTTAACTAAGAAAAACTCCTGAACTACAAAAGGAAATCACCTGATAGCTGCATGTTTCCTGAAGGTAATGAATCCACAGTCATAGAATGTGCCAGGCATCTTGCTTGCCAAGTTCCTCTGTTGTCATGCCTCATCGTTTCTGCTGGGTCTGCACTACACGGCCAAGTTTGTGGAACAATGTGTAACATGTAAAAGGAGTGTTAGGTACACTCTGCTGAGAAACCTCATTCTCCATCAGTCATGTGACATTAATTACCAAAGACGTGTTAGAATAGTCTGAGTGCAGAGGACCATGAAAGCATGAATAAATAATGTCCCTAGTGATGAACTGTCAGAATGGCAAACACGTTGGTGTCTGTGGAAAACAGATGGATCCTCTGCCTGTTGTGATCTTTTTTCCAGCATAAGAATCAAATGTATTTTGTTTTTTTCCTTACCTAAGGATGTCTTTCCACATCACCTGAGGAGTACGCTAAGAGCAAACTGCTTGCATTGGTTCCCTCCCCCCCCACTTCACTCTTGGGTTTTGGGAAGTAGCCAACCTTTTATTACTTCCAGGTGCTAGTAACGAATACTACGGAGTCTCAAGTCATCTTTGGTGTCTCTCTCTTTTTTTTACACGTACACCTATTACAGAAAAACCACAGGGGTAGAGATCTTATGTTTTGAAGATGTACTTGAAAGACATTTTTTCTCTTTCATGGGAGCCTTTGCACACCACTGTGCCGGAGGAAGCACTGTGTTCCTTTTGAAAATTGAAATATCTGAAGCTTGAAGGTACCTGCAGTACCTTTGTGTGGGAGTGGGGGGGTACATGGAATTTTCTTTTACTTGCAGCTGTTTTGAAGACAGCAGGAGAAAGGCTGTGTACAGAGTGCTGTAAGAGGTGGAAAGCCACAATGAATCACAGAATCATAGAAACTGGAAGAGTCCATGACAGGTCATGGAGTCCAGTTCCCTGCATTCATGGCAAGGCCAAGTACCCCCCCATTAAACCATCCTTGACAGGTGATTGCAGGGCTGGCCCATCCATAGAGGCGACCAAGGTGGTCACTGGGGGCACCACAGAGCTGGGCTGGAGCCAGCAAGCCCATCCTGCCTTGGTCTGCATGTAGCCTAGGGCGGAGCAAGACTGGGATCTGGCCTTGACCCAGGGAGTGGCTCCGCTGTCGCAATTTGACCTGGCAGCCCATGTGGCACGGTCCCTGCCTGCTGCTTTGCCACGCTTGAGGGGTGGAAGGGGCCCACTGCCTGACCCAGGCTGGGGCCTAGGTGTTGGGGGGTGAGGGCCCCAAAATCTCAGGTGTCTATGGTGCCAAGAAACCTTGGGCCAGCCCTGGGTGTTTATCTAACCTGCTCTTAAAACCCTCCAGTGTAGGAGATTCCACAACCCACCAAGGCAACTTATTCCAGTATTCAATCACCTTGACAGTTAGGAATTTTTTCCTAATGTCCTAGGCTGAACCTCTTTTGCTGTAATTTAAATCTGTTGCTTCTTGTCTTCTCATCTGTGAATAGGGAGACTAATTTTTCTACTTCTTCCTCATAACCTTTTAGGTATTTGAAAACTGTTATCATATCCCCTCTGTCTCCTTTTTTTCTAGGCTAAACAAACCAAGCTCTTTGGTTCTTCCCTCTCAGGTCAAATGTTCCAGACCTGTAATCATTTTTGTTGTCCTTCTCTGGACTTTCTCCTGTTTCTCCACATCCTTTTTGAAATACAGCCCAACAAACTGGACACAGTACTCAGGTTAAGGCCTAATCAGTGCAGAGTAGAGTGGAAGAATCACTTCTTGTGTGTCTTAAAGTACTCCTGTTAATACACCCCAGAATGACGCCCCCCCCCCAAATTGAATTACACTGCTGACTCATTGAGCTTGTGATCCACTCAGGGATGGCTCAAGGGGCTGTGGCACCCTGAGCTGGGTTTTGGTTTTGTGGCCCCCCACTCCAGCCGGTTTGCCCTGCCCCACACCCAGGGTGGAGAACAGCCAGCCTGGGGGTGGATCAGGCCAGCCCAGAGACGGGACTTCCCTCTCCTGCCCCTCCCCTGCGCCAGCTGTTCCTCCCTAGAGGTGGGGAGGGCATGGTGAGAAAGCAGAGCCCGCCCCATGGGCTGGCCTGTTCTGCCCCTGAGGGCAGAGCGGCCGGCTTGGGAAGAGGTGAGAGTGCCATTTTGGCTTCTGAACCAGCCTGCCCTCATCCATCCAAGACACTGCAGCCACCCCTAAGGCAGTGGTGCCCAAAGCCACCGTTTTATTTGCTTATTGGTTGAGCCGGCCGTGGATCCGTTATGATGCCCAGATGCCTTTCTGCAGTACTCCTTCCTAGGCAGTCGTTGCCCATTTTGTATGTGTGCAGTGGGATGTTCAACACTAAGTGGAGTACTTGTATCTTTATTGAATATCAGTCTATTTATGAAGTGACAAGGCTTTCCCATTCTCAGGGGGATGAAGAGTAAACTGAATGCTAACAGGCTTCCTCTGTGCCAATGCTACGGTTTCCCAAAGAGGTTGGTATCTGTGACTTCACCCCTCCTCCACTGGTCCCTGTAGCTAAGCCATTGTGGGCAAGCACTGTTAAAGTGATCACAGCCTCATGTCTGCTGCATGTTGCCCTGGTGCATCTAGACAGACTCTAGCTGAATCTGCCACAGTACCTCCGGGGATTCCTGCTAATGCACACTGTTAAATCATGGCCTGTGATTTGGTATGAGACCTGATACAGGCCAAGTGCAGATATTGCTACACTTTAGGTGTAGCTTTATGCACTGGGGAAAGGAAAACACGTAGCACAAACTGGCTGAATGCTTGAAATGTCAGAGTAGTGTAATCTTAGTGCTCCTTCCACAGCTAAATGCTTTGGTTCCCATTGTCTCCTGTGAAGAGATTCCTTTTTATGAGATGATGCCAGTGAAAAGGGGGCTTAAGTGGAACCTGCACAATATGCTTGTTAAATAGGATTTTTGATCTGGTGAGGGGCTGGCCCATCAACTTCATTCTCTGACATATAAAGGCAGAGAAGACGCATGGTTGGAGCATGTATGGTGCTCCTGGCTATCCATCTCAGTGTAACAGCCCACAGAGGGCCATTACAAGCCAGTACGGTTTAGGACAGCCCTAGGACTGAGTTGCCTTTGCTCCACACTCTCTCCTGAATCCAGTGATGGAACAAAGCGCCACAAAATCTGGAGCCTTCATTTGTGGTAGAACCAGTGTTGATGATGCCCTTCTTTGCCTCTTGAAATGAGAAGGCAGTTCCCTCACATTGTATGGAGAACAGTTTATGGTATAAATGCATACAACTGGGACTTGAGCCTGACATCTGTGCTCCTGCAGTATTTGCAAATGGCTAGATATGATGCTGGTCTGCATATGTTTTTGTGGGTCTGGGTTGCATTTGCAAGCAGAAATGGGCTATTTCTTGATTTAAAAATCTGTTCTTTCTTAAATCTGCTTTGGCTGCAGACCTGATGTGCTTCTCATTTATATACACTTGTGGAATCTTTTAATAATTGTATTAAATTGATGTGCATTGCCAAATGGAGAAATGGCAAACTTTATCACTTTCATTCTATGGGTGAAACTTTTCTCTGTTACTGATACAGTACAGATTTAATGCTGAGGTCTGATCTGTTGCTTGTCTGAATTTAAAAAAAGAAATCAGTGTCAGCAACATATGCTTGCTAAGTTTTTTTTAAATTCCTTGAATATTCATGAGTTCTTTATAGATATTGCGGCTGCTTTAATTTTCTGTTATTACCTTTCTCTACCATAAATATTAGCTGCCTCCTGTGAGCTAAATTTTGCAGTCCTTACATAACTTTTATTCCAGTGTGAGTTCGGCCTGAGGGCCTGCTCCTGCAGACCCTTACTCACCTGAACAGATGTGGCCTACGTGATGTTGCAGAACTTTGCCTTTGGGAGATAGTTAATACTAATTAAGCATGTGAATTAGGCCCTATGTGAATTTGCATTAGGTTTCACAAACTGAAAGGAAGAAAGGCTTTAAGGAAGAATACTGTAGTAGAGCTACATATGGTACTATGTCAAAATCATGTTAATGCTGAACAATCACACACAACTGTAAAGTACTATATAAGAAATGTAAGGCAAAGGCCTGTAGCACAATTTGATGTGCACAGATTTTAATTGTATCTAAAACTATACAGAAAAAACAGGAAAAAATCTTGGCACTCCAAGGTGGATTTGGCAAGTAGAATCATTTGTTGATGGAGTCTCTGTACCTTGAAGTCTTTAAACTATGATTTGAGGACTTACGTGGCTCATAGGTTAGGGGTCTACTGGAGAAGTGGGCAGGAGGTTCTGTGGTCTGCATTGTGCAGGAGGGCAGACTAGATCATATTGGCCTCATCTGAACTTAAAATCTGAGTCCATGCACAGAATGAGGTCAAAGCTGTAGGCAGATACTTTCAGGTGACACTGCACATTACAGGTTTTTTGGGAGGGGAATTTTAGGAAAAATGGAGGGGAGGGGTAAATGTGGAGCCTGAGCAATTTTGAAGTATATCTGAAAACTTGGCAAACCAAGAGAATTTCATTGCCTGTGTATTTATAAATATTTTCAGGAAGGAGGGAAAAAATAGAAGGGGGTAGAATGAAGGTACAAGGATACTTTGCATTTGCTTTGTAAAATGAACAAGGAGTCTTGCCTGCGGCACTTAAGGATTAACAGATATATTTATTGCATGAGATCATGCAATAAATTAAACTAATAGATGTTAGTTTTTAAATGCCACAGGACTCCTTGTTTGCTTTGCTACTAGATAAACATGGCTGTCTCTTTTGAACTTGGCATTTTGTGTTTCCGCTGCAGTTTTAGCACTCCCCTCCTGTGGCACACCCTCCCCCCAGCTGTTTTGGCTGCTGTTTCCAACTATTGCAATGACTGAAACTACAGTTGACAAACTATACTGTAAATTAGCTAACTTAGTCTATTACTCTTCTAACACATCAGCCAGCAGGCCACCTTGCACAAATTCCAGTCTGATCTAAGATTGACTGCTGTTCTGTGAATCCTGCCACTGTGCACGCGGCTAGACTCTGCTAACAGAACAGCAGGGAAAAATGGAAAGCAGTGGGACACAGTTTAGCCACCTTTCCTTGGATCCTGGGCTTGTTTTGTTACATACAGTCTCTATCAGGATTTAACCTCAGCTTGATTTTGAAACGTTTATGCTAAAATAAGAGGATGTTAGTGAAAGCTGTTAAATTTGTAACAGTGCAATTCCCAAAAGAAGCCAAATGCTCAATGAAAATCCAAAACTAGTAAAGTAAATTGACTCTAGATCAGCCTTTTGTCTACAGCTATTGATTTCTGTGAAGTTGCAGTGGAGGTGGTAGCTTCTTGCAGTAATTATACCTAATACTTTGTGAAGTGCTGTTATAAACATGTACACACCTGAAACACTGAACATAAAGTGTGTATGTGTGTGTAAAACAGAAGTAAAAATATTCCTAAATACTTTTTCAGTACAATCTAGTCTGTAAATGTGAGCTGTACCTCTCTAATGGTGATTTCCAGAGTTTTGGTCCTCTGCCATGTACAGTTCTGCATTGTTGTGTATATCAAAATGTTCTCTTGATTTGCTTTTGGATCTGTCTCAAACCTAGTAACTTGGACATGAGAATATTCAAGACAATACAGGGCCAGAGCCTCATAACCTTGCTTATACTGAGCAATGACCATGCTACAAATGAATCCAGAATGTTTATAGATAAAGACATTCAGATATCTGCCTTTGAGCTAAAGCCATTTGAACTCAAGAACATCTGGTTACCACAGTGATCTCTAAGACAGCTGAATGAGGAAGGGGGTAGGGAGAAACACAGATGATGATTGTGTATTATTCCTTAAAGTGTCCTTGATAAAATGGGGTTTTAGGGGCTTCCTGCTTGTTTCTAGTCACGGTTTCACTTTAACAAAATAAAATAACTGCTAAACAGATCAGGTTCAGTGGGGTGTTTAAACTCTTTATTATAAAGGTCACACTAGCAGAATCTCATGAGCTTTTAACCAGGAGGATTACTGCTGTGAGGCCATTTGTCAATGGATGAGAGAGATTTTTAATGATCCATAATAATAAGGAGATGAATATATATATCAGCAAGACACAAAAGAATTTCTTGTCATTCTTTGCCTATTTTGTGTTTTATAAAAAGAAGAAAAAGGTAGCCTCACCAAGAGAGTGTTTCAGGAAACTGATGAATTTTACAGCATTCATCATTTCAAAATGTATTGGCTCATACTTAGCAACTGTATTGGCTAAAAAGGAGAAAACTAAGCATTTGTATACACAAAGGGTGTGTTTTTTTTTTTTTTTTTTAAGAAAAACAAAACAGCTGCACCAGTACACTGACAAAACTGCTACAAGTTATGATTTGCACTGGTGAAAATTTTGCATGAAACTGGGGGACGTCACCTGATGTGTCTGTGTTCATTCAGCCTCTCATTCTTGAGGCCGAAAGCCCTGGGATCTGATGTCTGTAAAGCAGCAACTTTATTGCAGGTTGCCACATGGTTGGTGGTGCGTCATCACCCTACAGGGTATACCAATATACTCCCCTCCCCGGGCTGAATCCAACCATCTCTTTCCAGCTCTCCACAACACGCTTACTATTTTGTGGTGACATAGTAATGTGTACTGACACAGTGGTTGAGAACCATTGCTGCAAAGAAGATCGGAGGGAAGTACCTGACCCCAGGTAGTGCTGTTGAGTTGACTTCCACGGAGCTTTGGAAAACTAACACACTAAATAACAAACTCCCACGACCTTCTACATAATGTGAATGACACTGGTTTAATTTTAATTTTTTAACAGTTCAGATATTCTTGAAAATTGTGCTGTTTATTACTCTTAAATTACAAGGAAAATTATAACTGATCTTGAAGGTGGGATAAATTCTGCACTCTTTAGTCAGATGAGTTGCACATTGTTTTGTACTACTGTTAGGAAAAGAGATTCCTAAATGCTAAAGAGGGATCTTTAAATACTCACTGCTTACCTAAATGTAAATTGAGATCTATGTGTAGCTACCTATCTTTGTAGTTGTGATGTGAATTTTATATATGAGTACTGCTGAGATGTCTTGAAAATATATGATAAACTGGTGCCTATTGAGATGTAGCATGTGCACGCATACACTTTATATATACGTGTGTACACAAGAGTGCACACAGAAAATAACGGAGGCATCAAGTGATTCCAGTGGAAGAAAACTCAGTATAGAGCCTGGTACCTCAACCAGGAAGTGGGTTCTGTTTAGTTGATCTTGGGGAGCTGCTGGCTGCAGAAAGTGAATGTAGTAGTATGTGTTAGAAGAAAGGATCTGGTCCAGTCAGGAGTGGAATGGGCATATGTTGCCTTATATCAAATCTGCTTCTTCCCTTTACACATCCATCCCAGCAGGAAGTAGCCACATTCTTGCCTGGACCTGTGTAAGTGAGCCCAGAATACAGAATTTACAAGACATATATACATTTCTAATATGCTAAATACAATGTGCATAATGCAACAGGTGCATGTATAATATAACAGGATACCTCATGCCTGCATTGTTTTTACTATACTTGTTATGCAAGTCAAGTAATTAAATTATACTTAATATACAACAGTGGTTTGCAACCTTTTTCAGGCTTGGGACCCCTTTTTAACCACAAAAAAAAAAAATCTTTGCAGCCCCCTGGCTGATTACGTACTTTGTCCTGTGCAGGCAGACTCTGGCCTATGCCACTGTGGCAGTGCCGCTGGGACAGCCAGCAAGTGGTGCTGTCACCACAATGGCCCATGCCGCTGGAGAACTGAGCCACAGCAGCTATGGTCCCGTGCCCTTGCCGCTGCCAGGGAGCCGCCGCACCCAGAGGCGTCGCTGGCCCGGGGAGGGACCCGGGGCATGGGCCCAGGCCTCGCCCCCGCCCCGCAGGCCCTGCCCCCTGGCCGGAGGCAGGGCCAGAAGCCGCTGCACCACCGCGGGTGCTAGGCCCTACGTCCCCGACAGGGATGGGGCCGGAAGCGGCTGCGGGAGGCTGGGCCCCGGATTTCCCTCCGCGGCCGCTGTCTGGATCCCCGGCCGGGGACGGGGCTGCCACTGCCATGGGCGGCCAGGCCCCAGATCCCCAGCTGGGGATCTGGGGCCACCGCGGCTGGCGGCGGCTGGGCCCCGGATCTCTGGCCTGATTGGGCTGGAGATCCGGGGCACCAGGGCTGGGATTCAGGGCACGTGCCCCGGGTGCCCAGCGCCAGCAACGTCTCTGGCCGCACCCCCATCGGCCTGTTGGGATCCGGCCACGGGTGGGGAGAGACAGCCCTGGCAGGGAGCATCGGGGCTGCAGCTGGATTCCAGCCCCAGTAGGGAGAGGCTTCGCGGACCCCCTGAGACATGTCCACGGACCCCAGGTGGGGAACCACTGATATATAGTCTACAATTAGCCCGCCCATGTTTACTGTTTACAGATCATTTGAATACCAAATATAGTTCTGACCAATGAAATTTCCAAAGCTCTTCTGCCCTCCTGTCACCTTGCCTATGTCACCTGCTTACCACAGCAAATTTAATGGCTTCCAAGCAGGGCTGTCAGAGTAGATTTTTACTACCTAACTGTGAATGGTTTCCATTCAACTTCCCTTTGTTAGCTGTACGTTGGTGCTTTCTAGCCAAGTTGTTTATATTACATCATAGTCGTAGTGCCACAGGTTCAATAACAGGTATGATTTCTAGTGAATCCATTGGCCAGTTACTCAGTTAATATAAAGCATAAATCTCCTACAGTGTGAGCCACAGATGGGATAGTGTGTGTGTGTCACATATGCACTTAGCAAGCTTAGCCACAGCATGAGGGCTCTGCTAGTGTTTTTAATTTTGCATAGTATCTCATCACTGTCTGGTAGGCAGATGACTGGTGGGGAGCACTATAAAGTATATGGTGATAATCACATTAATTATTACTCTCTCCCTTAAAAAAATGCTCTGTGCTTTTTTTTTCTAGTGGCATTTCACTTTATAGCTGGCTGGTATGCTCTCTCAGTGCTTTCTCTGCATATAGTGGAAAGGACTTGCTACCATTTTCCTCCTCATTAAAAATGAATTTGATTACCAAATGCTATTTTACTGTACTTTTTCCTTTGAATGTTCACTACTAGTTAGATATTTTGCCAATACATCTAGGAGTATGTGCTCTCACTCTTCATGTATGTTGAACCTGACAGCAGTGCTTTGTGGTAGGAGAAGCTGTGCCTGTAGCTACAAGAGAAGAGAGAGAAAATGTTGCTAGTTTAACCATCAGTGAATGCAGAGTTGCTTGTCTTCTTTCACTTACTAGTATTCTTCATAAGTGCTGTTTGATGTCTGCAGCAGGCTAGTATATTTTATCTTCTGCTTCACAAGGAAATGCAAGGTGACTGCGAAAATGGGGTACCCAATTTTGTACTCAGACAGGCTAGCAGGATCTACCTGACTGTGTCTGTATGCCTCAGTTGTTACGAGCACATGAAAAGGCATCTTGTATGTGCTATAGCAGAGAATAGTTTTACATCAGGTATAAATATCCTATTAACACACCCATGTTTTAAAAGCAGGGTCCAGGATTTGCACCTATTAAAGATGTTTGAAATCTTCCAGACTTTGATTTTTTTTTTTTTGGTTAAATTTCATTTTTTTAAAAACTTGGAAAACATGGGTATTTGACTAGCATTGTGATTAATCAAAATGGTTCCTTTTCCAGAAATTTTAATACACAGGTAAATTCCTATGGAAGTTCAGTGTCTTAATTTTGATCAGCTCTAATAGAAATGTTTAGTCTGTAGAATCATTTTTTAAAAGAACAACACATGGATAAAATAAAAAAGCATGAACTTTTTTCTGTCCTTATAACCACAAACATACAGGGTTGAAGGCCCTTTTCTCTGCTTAAAGCTTCAGTTCTGTTTTCAGGCAGTTAATGCCATTCATTCCAAGCCAGCAGTCTAGGGGTCACACCTTTGGATGTTTTTACAGTCCAGTATCAATATATTTTAAAGCCATATTGATTTTTTGAAATGGCTCAAACTAATATAAATCACGCAGATTGCATTTGAGTCAGATTAAGATGCCTTTTAGACCACGAAGGAAGTGAGTGATATAACACTCCATGGGGCCACAATCCTCTTATGTAGTGCTGTATATTAAGTCACTTCTGATGCTTATTCAAGCATTACATTCCCCATTAGTAAAAGTCAGACTGTCAATAAAGACTGATTATATCTTTTTGGACCAAATTGACCCAAACTCCTATTAATTAGAAAAATGAATAGAATCTAATCTCAAGCAAGAAGATACTGCTAACTGTGCCTAGACCACTGTGAATGGGTAATACCTAGTGATACAGGAATAGTTGGTTTGAAGAGCAGTACATTCAGTCAGCTGTTGGTATACCTCAGGCCAGGATTTGGCTGTCCCTGAGAAGAAATGTAGTTGAGACTCTGAGTAGGCAAAAGGGCACCTGTAGTTGTTAAAGCAAGTAACATTAGGGTGTAAAACAAGAGGAATGGTAGTCCTCATTGGTACAGTTAATGAATATGGCTCCTATTCATTATGGTAATACAAATACATGTGATTCCCCGCCCCCCCAGTGAGCAGCCTGGGATCCTATTTCCATTTTATGTAGAGAGGCAAGCAATCTTTCCCTACTTTTACAAACTTCTGCTGCTTCAGCAGATGATTAATTTATCTTATCATTAAATGTAACTATGAACCTTCCAAAAAGGGCTGCAACTGCTTTTTCAAGGCTAAGTTTGACAAAATGTATGGTTGGCTTCAATGAGATTTAAGTGTGTGCTTTTATGTTAAGCACATATTTAAGTGCTTTTCTTAGTCAGGGCTGAGTCTGACAGGGTCCAAATATGGACCCTAATCTATGGATTTATTAACTGCATATGGGTTTTTGAAGACTGCTCATTTCAGAAAGCAGTTAAACAATTTAAGCTCATTTTTCAAAAGGGGTCACAAAGAACAAAACTGAAAAACTGGGATTTAGTCAGGTAATTAAGAAAAGCAGACAAATAAAACTCCATCTTTTTTAATTGACCCAGAATGCCTCCTTTTTATATTGATCCAGCAAACTAATACACATCAGTCTTCTCTGGAAGCTGTGAAGATTTATTTTGGCTTTAATAACTTGGTGGCTCTTCACTGAAGCTTTGAAGAGAGAATTTATTTGTGTTGGCAAAACTTCTGCCAAACTTATCCTCTGTTAAGCTGAAACTCCTTTGACTGTTTAAATTGTTTTCTTCCTTAATTCTAGGTGCTTCTGCTTTTTGTTTTAATGCACTATTAAGATTTTTCCCTATGAAATGCACCTTTAATAAAACAATAAATTGATTTAGTCACTTTCTAAGAACTGTCAGCATGGTTGATCTACCACAGAGCATTATGAGACATGTATGTGATAAAGGAAAGGATTCTGAGCTTTTGACTATTTCACATGACATCTTTCCATCAGCTTTGGGCCTGCTTTTAACTTTCTATACATCTGAATCTTCAAGCATCTGAGAATGTGGTATTTTCTGCCATGAAAGCTCATGTGATAAATAAATTTTAGTCTTTAAAAGTGCTACAGGACTTCGTTTGTTACACACCTGAATATTGCTTTTGTTTTAAACTACTTTCATCCCTCTCTCCTGCAACTGTGGAATACTTCTCCACCTGTAATCATGCTGGCCTAAGTTTTAGGGTGGACAAAATTCATCCTGAATCAGGGCTTGCTGTTCTGTATATATATATTTTTTTTTTAAAGAAACAAAGATTTATGAGTTCCAAAGGGGCAGCCATGTTAGTCTAGTAAAGCAAAAAGAGCAAGGAGTCTTGTGGCACTTAAAGACTAAGATTTATTTATTGCATGAGCTTTCGTGGGAGAATATCCCACTTCCTCAGATGCTTTGAAGAGGGAGATCTTACAGAAGTGGATGAAAATAAATGTAGGGGAGTGTAAGTCATGGGATCAGGTCACACTGGCACAGCAAATCAGAGCATTTGTAATGATTCAAACTCTAGGAAACAGCATACAGAGGGAGGATGAAGTCAAATTACCTGTTATAATGTGAAAAGAATCCATAGTCACGATTCAGCCCTTCTTTCACACACTTTAATTTGCATATTAGTTTAGTTTAGACTGTTTCTCTTTGAAGTCTTGATGTCCCGTTGATTTTCTTGATGACCATTGTTAGATTTCTGAGATGATGAAAATAAGATTATATAGTTTACATCATGGTTGAATTTGGTCCATAGCGTTTGTAGATGCTAATGTTTTTACCACATACTATATCTCTGGCCACCTTACTCGTCAAACTTGCAGGTCTGGACCCCTTTCCTGGAGTCCAGTGGCTGCTTCTTTTGTCGTCTCAGATGCAAAGAGTAAACTGGATGGAGGAGAGAGAGAAGTGTAGTGAAGAATTTTGTATTTATGGGACTTATAGAATAAAGAGGTTTGGTGCTCTTTACTGTAGCTTTATTAAACAGGTCTAGAACCAGACTAATAGATTTCCCCAACAGGTAAGACAGCTTCCTGCATCTATTACTGTGACAACCCCAATCACACTAATGTAACACAAAACATCATGTATCTCTTCGCCCTGAAAAATGATACCCCTCCACTGTATTTTCTGAAAGAGTAAACACTGAACTGGGAGATGGACAGTCTATCCTCCATCTCCTGGCAAACTTCCCCGGGGATTACTCTGACCCATGACACACGTTCTGAGGGACTGGAGTGTCCACAATAGCCATTGTCTTTGCCAGAGATTTATGGAGGCCAGTGGCATCATTTATATCTCCCAAATATTCAACTGAGGGTTGGAAAAATTCACGTGTCTCAGTGAATGCATAGGCCATACTCTGCTCCTCTTTGTGGAGTAGCCTCCAAGATTGTAAAGTGCTCTTCTTCAGTCTTGCCAGTGCCAGGATGTGATAAAGATAGTACTGTACTCCTGTTATCACTTAAAATCTCATCCATGGCCCTCTGGAACAAAGCCAGAGATGAAATAATTTTCCGAAAGGCAAGCAGCAGTATTTGTACAGCCCCTTATGCATTATGATAGTCAGCAACCCTTGAGATTCTTCTTTGACATGCATCTGTAAGTTCACTTGACTCAAATCAATCTCGTTGAATTTTTGTCCCCGACCAAACTTGTGAAGATGTCCTCGATGTGAGGAAGAGGGTATTGCTCTCCATGTAATACTGGATTAACAGTGACCTTGAAATCTCCACAAGTCTGAATGGAGCTATCCCTTTATTTGACAATAATAATAATAATTAATAATAATATAATAAAAAAAAAGAGTGGTGTTGCCCACTGGTTGTGTGTAACAGGCACTAAGACTCCATCCTTAACTAGGTGCTCCAAGTCTGCTTCAGCCCTAGATCTGATGGCAAGCATAATTCTGGCCTTCAAACATTTTGGCTGGCAGTCAGTTTTAATTTTTAACTTCACAGTGATTCCTTTCAAGCTGTCTAAGACCCCTCTGGAAACAGCAGCATGTTTTGCTAGTACCATAGCCAGACCTGATTCTTTCTTAGTCATTTGCTGCACTTCTGCCCAATAGGGTTGGATCTTCTTAAACCAATACCTTCTCATTAATTCTGGGTAATTACCTCTCACCATAAACAGTGGCAGCCTTGCAGTGTGACCATTGAGTTGTATTTTTGCATCAATAGTACCCAAAATGAGGGGAGCTCCTCCCATGTAGGTCTTCAAAACCACTACTGTCGGCTTAAGTGTTAGATGCTTTAAGTCCTTCTCATACACCGTGTTCGAAACTAGTGAAACTGCTGCGCTGGTGTCCAGTTCCATTTGTACAGGCTAATCTTCCAACAACAGTGTCACCTTGAATTCACGTGGGCCAGTGGTCATAGACAAAACATGGAGTTACACTTCATCTTCTGATCTTCAGACCTGTATGCAGATTTTTCCCTTTTGGCTTGCCAGACCACAGGCTGGTTTTTCACTCATCTGCCTCTTCTGTTGGGCTCATCTGTCTTTTGTTTGCAGGCACCTTTGATGTGCCCTCTCTTTCTATTTTGTTGACACAGGAGTTTCTTACACCAGCATTGCAGTGCACAATGACCCGGTTTTCCACACCAGTAGCACTCTGCTTCCCCAGTGCCTTCTTTCCATCACTTGTATCATTAGCTACCACAAAGTTCTGAAAATGTGTGATTATAAATACACCTTGTATCTAAGAATTCATGATGGCTCCTGGGAGGGCCAGTGAGTGAAGCCATCGTGGTTCATCTTCTGTCTACTGCCTTTACTCAGCAAGATACCAAATGTCAGCTTGTAGTTACCAGCCCAGCCCCCTTCAGGTAAACAGCTCAGTTCAGATTTTCAGCTACATAAACAGTACGAAAGAGAGCTTGTTTTTACATTGACTCAAGATCTTCTGTGTTGTCAGGATAGTCATTTCAAAATCCCTATCACATTGCCAGGTGTCGTATAGAATCTTGTATGTATGGGATTATAGAATAAATAGGCTCAGAGCTTTTTACAGTAGCTTTATTAAACAAGTCTAGAACCAGACTAACAAGTGTCACTAACAGGTAAGAGAATTTCCCTGATCTATTACTATGGCAATCCCAATCATACTAATGTAACCAAAACTATTGCAAGGAGTGTCTTTGCAGTGTCTGTGGCTCCCCTTCAGAAAAAAGTTTATCCCTCTTTTGAAAAGCATTTCCTGCTGATAACCAAGAGACTGGGGTGGGGTGGGGTGGGGTGTGTATGTGCATGAGTGCAAGTGCGCATACACATGTGGGTTTGCTGGTGGAAGGAGACTTCATGCTAGTTCTCTGATAAGATGGAGGTCTCTCTCCTGCTCTTGTTCCTTGCTAGAGAATGGATACTTGATAGGTGATAGCCTGTCAGCTTTGCTGACAGCTGGCTGGGGTGTAAGCTTGCCTCCCCTCTCTGAGGGAAATACATCAGTCATGGTTTCAGCTTATGTTGATAACCTCACACACAACATTGTATGTGCACTTTCTCTCTATTACTCGTTGGCATGTTATGAGCTTCCAAATGATACCTCCAAAGGCATACCTTGTACAAAGATTATTACAACAGCACATGGTAGATGGATACAGCGGTGCATTCCAGTAAGTCTCTTTGTGATAGCATGCTAGTATCAAATGGTAGTGGACCACCAGATTCCTGGCACTATGGAGGAGTTGTCTATTTTTCCTCACCCTGGGCTGTGCCTCTTCAAAGGGATGAGTAGCTTTTCAGTCTGAGAGAATATTTTGGAGGACTTCTCCAGAGAAGAACAAACCAGGCAACAAACCCCAATGCCAACTCTGCCCACATGTCTACTCTAATGACACTATCATAGGACCTAACCAAACCAGCTACTCTCTCATAGGCTTTTGCACATGCTCAACTACCAGTGTGGTGTTATATCATCATGTGCCAGCAATGCAATGCCCCTCTGCCTTATACATTGGCCAGATTGGACTGTCTGTGTGCAAAAGAATAAATGGACATAAATCATTCATCAAGAATGGTCTCATTCAAAAACCAATAGGGGAACATTTTCAACCTCCCTTCACTTTCTGTGAAAGACAAGAGGAGGGTGGTTCAAGAGAAACACTTAAGAGCCCAAAGGGAAGCTGCAGAATTAGAATTTATATGCAAATTTGACATTAAATTCAGTTGGAATAGAAACTTGGGCTGGCTATCTTATTACAAAAGGGGTTTCTCCCACCCCACACTTTTTTTAACCCTCCCACCTTTTTATCTGTTGTTCCAGACTGTTTTTCAGCAAATCAAGCAAGTTGTTCTGATTCAAAGTCTGAACTGACTTTGTGACATACCCTTCCCTGCATGTATATATTCCCTCATATACTGTAGTTTCCAACTCATGTGTCTGATGAACTGGGATTTTATCCATGAAATCTCATATGACAGATATTTGTTAGTCTTTTAAAGTGCTACACAACCGCTTATGGGTTTTTTTTTTGTTTGTTTTTGTTTTTTTTGCTGATCTAGACCAACATGGCTAGCCCTCTGGAACTTCTGCAGAGAAGTTGCCTTGCTTCCTTAGGACAGTGACTTAAACATGAGTAGGTTGCTATTCCTGGTGCTTGTGCCCCAGTGTTGTCTTTCTGCAATTTTCTTTTACTAGGAACCAATAGAAACAATTGTTTTCTCTGTTCACTAATGAATGGCCTTCTGCGCTCCCCCAGCCCATCTAAATTGCTAAGCAGACTCTGGTGTCCATTTTGCCATGTGCTGGCCTAGACAAGAATTACATAGACTCTCTCATGGCTTCATTATTTTTCACCCAGCATGAATAAGTATTAGCAGTTGTCAGGAAGTTGGTTCTTTTGCGATATCTTAAACATTTTAAATATACAGATCTCATAAAATCCAGTTAGCGGTGCCTTTCTGCTAATGATGCAGTATGGCAGTTTGCTGTGTCACTGAAATAGATGATGATTTCTTGTTTTGGATATAGCACCAAAAATATCATGGTATAATTAGATGTGTATGCATTAGAAGTATAAAATAAAAGTGAGAAACTCCATAGGTCTAGGGAATAGAATCTTTTGTTTTTGGGTTATTCATTAAAATCCAATCCTTACTAGCAATGGACAAGTTTTACCATTTGGTAGTGGTCCAGCATTTTGGGTGAAACAGCTTTTTGGGTTTCAGCCCAGGTTTTAACAACTAGGTGTGCCAAACACAAGAATGCCCACCACAATTAGCAGGCGTATGCTGAGAAGTCAAGGACTGTGTGGATCTGGAAACTGAACTGCCCCTTTTTTTCCTAGTGAGGATTCCTTCAGCTCCTTGAAGGTGCAGTGTGGGGAGGCTTATGCTGTATGTGGTCTGTGTAGTGTCTATTGGGGATTTAGATTGTTGGTTAAACCTGGGGGAATTTTTCTCTCTAAATCTAAGGCAGGATGGTGGTGATGAAAGATTAGGTTATAGCTGTCTGCTAAAGCAGTGGTTCCCAACCTTTTCAGTAATGCAGCACTCTTCAGTGAGGCAAACAATTCCATGGCACACCCACTTTTTTCAACCGAATCGATTGCTCATAAATGTCACATTTACTATGATTATGGTCTTACTTGAGAGCTTTGCAAAGCAGTGTATACAACAAGTTAAAGAAGGATTAAATGAATTGCTTCAAATTTACTTGGGGGGGAAAAATCACCTTTTCTCAATTTTTGCTCTTTGGTCTCCTGTGTTTAGAATGTTCACATTTTAGAATTGAAAAACCGATACCTTGCTTTTAATTTTCATTAATTTTATGAGTTGTAACTTTGGCTGGATAGAATATTGTTTGATGAAACAATGTTTGTTTTATGTTGACTTTTCATTACCTTTGTACAAAATTTCATGGCTCAATTGGACAGTTCATGGCACACCAGTGTGCTGCAGCATGCTAGTTGAAAACCATGGCGCTAAACCATTTGAGTTAAGATTCTGGTTGCTGAGCAGATGAAGAATTAACCTGAGAGAGGGGCACCAAGGAAGTATGTGTGTCAGGGTCACAGAAAATTTAATGACAGCTGGAGCAACATTGTTTGCTCTTCTTTCCCAGCTCCTCACTGATCTAGTCTTTATTCAACAAATAAGAATGCAGAGGTGTATCTGGCAGAGCCAGTAGTAGAGCTGGAAACCTCTGCAGCACTTTTTCATTCCTGAAACAAACATGCTCAGCTAGTGGGAGGAAGAAAGCTTTCAAGCTCTGTGCTTACTGTAGGTTGGAAGATACTTGCTGCAAATTTCAACCTGATCTGCCCTTCACCTTCACTTGTTGACATGTTAAAAATGCAGGAGCAAGCTCCTTGTGACATGAGTAGACATAGGGCTCCAGAGCATAGCAGGAGGAGACTGCTGTTCTAGGCACATTCAAGGGATAATTATCCTCACACATGGCTCAGCTGGGGAAGTTTCAGGCTGCAGTAGCTGCTCTGAAGCATGATCACCTGGACTCTCTCTTTACTGTCAAGAAATAGGCATGTGTGTGTTGTTTCACCACATATACTGTTTAAATTACACACAACACTTTCGTATTCTCTTGCCCCCCAGCTCTTCAAATTTTTTAGTGGATGGCAGTACCCCCTTTTATTCTACTATTTAATCACACTTTGTCAGAATCTTTCTTTTGCCTACAATGGGCTTTGGTTAGGTCAGCTTATCAGGCAATTAAACATGGGTAATTACATAGGCAATTAAACACAAATGCTGTCAGTGCCTTGATCCTATCAAATCTCCCCAGAGTTGCACTTTTCTAGGAACTTTTTCCCAGGCTATCCTTTGAGGAGCTGCTGATCCTTTATACATGCAGATACAAGCAACTGCTGTCCTCAAACAGCTATATTGTAGCTGTATGTTCTTCTCTTCCAACTGGTAAGTAATCTTAGCTCCTTTTGTACTTACTCTTTAATATTTCCAAAGGTGGGTGAGTCTCTCAAACTTGAATATCTCAGTGAATTTCATTGAAGTAGTATTTATTCTCTCAAATCCTTACAACACTGCTTTAGAAGCTGCCTTTCAACTTAATTCTTTGTATTTATCATAACTATTTTTATAAGAATGTCAGTGTACATAAAGCCAAATCACCCTGAACAATTTTTTAAGGTTTGGCTGCCAAAATTCAGTATAGATCCATGCTGCAAATGTCCATCATTTAATTACACTCTGTGATACTTTTTTAAGCATTATTTTTAGAAGTTTGGTATCACCATTATTTTCAGGCTGTCATTAATTTCATCCTCTCCATTTACTAATTGATTTCCTTGCTCTCTAATATGACTCCCACCCTCTTTACAAACTTTTAACTATTCATCTTAACCACGTATTTTATATCAGTTTATTTCTGGTGGCGGTGAAAGGTCAAGTTTAAACACACAATCTGAAATATTCTTCATGATGGATTAGAAAAATCTCCAAAAATAGTCTAGTGATACATAAACTTGTTAGTCTTCATAGTGCCACCAGACTCCTTGTTTGCTGTGCTGACTTTGTATACAATGGAAATCACTTTAAGATAGGGCATGCTGAGCCCCCTAGCATCTTTAGTTCTAGCACCTGTGACTTCATTTTATTTTTTTAAAAAAGTTATATTACTGAAAAACCCACACCTTTTTAAGAAAGGCAGTTGTATCTGACTGAAAATAGCCTGACCCATATACCTGTGCAGTGCATGCAACCTAAGCAATAGAGCAGTGGTTTCCAAACTTAGGGTTAGGACCTAGTACTGAGTCACAGACTCTCAGGCACTGGGCCGCAGCACCCCCGTTAGACTATAAGGTGCCACAGGACTCTCGTTTTTGCGTAAAATGATCATAACTTTTATTAACTCAATTCAGTGCACAAGTATCATATTATGATTTTCCTGGGACGTTCACATGGTCTCTTGACTTTTTTCTTGTATGGACAACTCATTTATCCGTTTTGATAAACAAAAAGGCATTTAAGTAAATAAACCATAGTGGAGTTGGCATGCTGGTCTGTTGAATCATGATGGTCTTCCATGAAAGAGAGAGGAGAGAAAAATTGTAAATGCATTTAAACAGACATTTTCCCTACTTTAACTTTTCCCAATAGTTTTTCAGGCTAGTAGTCCTGACTCAAAATCTATTGAGGTCAATAGAAGACATTTGTCATTAACTTCAATGAGCAGAGGTCTAGACCCATAGTTCATGCACTAATTTATTGTAAAGTCTCTGAAAAAATATTCCGTAGGTGGGCTTAATAGCCTGAGAGAGTCAAAATTGCTGAACAGGCATGTATTGACTTACCTGACACAGAAGATAATTTTTATATCTTGGGAGAATTTCTAGTAATCAAGGCCTGGGGTGAGCGAGGAGGAAGGTTGCCCCCCATTGCCCCCATCCCCAATGCTGGGGTGTGGGGTCAGGGGCTTGGGAATGGGTGGGGATGGGGCTGAAGCCAGTGCTGCTGCGGGCTGGCACTTGTGTAGGGTGGGACTATGCTGCTGGCGGGGGGGATGAAGGTCAGCACAACCCGGGGTCTGGGTAGGCAGGCTGAAGACGAGATGCAGCCTGCCACTCAGACTGTCTGGGCTGGATTTTTGGGAGGCTGTGGGGTCCCGCCCTTTAGGATGGGGCCAGAGTTTGCAGCCCCTAAGACCCCTGTCTTAATCTGGTTCTATTAATGATGACTGCGCTGATGGCCTGTAATATTTGCTTATCTAAAACTGTTACATGTACCTAAGGAGAATCTGACCCTTACCAGTGCTTGGTGCATTACAAGAGGTTGCAGAAGAAACATTTACAACTCCTAGTCTTAGGACTAATTTTCCTCTAGCCTGACCTTTCGCTTAGTTCACAGCAGCCCCAGGGGTGCTGTTGCTGCCTTGGGTAGCAATAGTCAAAAACTTAAAGAAATCCTCTGGCCTTGCCATTTAGGGCCAGTTCTGTCTGCTCACTCCATGGCATGCAGAAACAACTTTTCAAGGAGAAGCTACATCAGGCAGGCACCAGCACAAGGGGAGATGAGACACTCTCCCTACAAGTGCGAATTGCAGGAAAAATGTTGCTGTTTAGATAACTTGAGTATACTGCTGGTGTGTACATAGTGGCTTCCTCTTAAAGCAAGGTCTTATCCTGTCTGAACAGACTTCAGGTTAAAGGCTGATTGCCCTCTTCAACCCCATGTGTGGTTGGTAAGTGTGGGGTGAACAGGATGCATTTCAAGCTCCAATTGTTCTGTTGAAACATCTCATGCAGACTTTGAGGCATAACTGAGGTAAAACCAGCTCTTTTAAGTTGGAGACAGCACTGGACACTGACATCAGAAGCTGAGGCAACTATACATGTAGCGAGTCTGTGTTTGAATTCAGAAAGCTGTAGCTAATCATCGTGCAGCGAATTATATCCACTGTTGCTGAAAAAGACTTTTTTTGTTTGTAATTCTACAGTATTCCTGTGCTTGAGCAATTTCAGCTTAGCTACTGCAGTGACTGGCGGTGTTACAAAACCCCAAGACAAGGTGAGAAATCTGTGTGGTTTTTATGCATAAATTGTTCAGCAGTCCTTACCTCTTCTATAGGTACGCGTAGTTACTACTTAAACCTATCAGACCTAAGGGCATAGAGTTGTATCAAAAAGTGCACTGTTAACTGAACTGTGCTATTACTGAGCCAACTGCACCACTGATGTTTATCTGTCTTGTGTTTGCAGAATGGGCTGGCTGCCCAAGTACTTGAAATGTTTGCCCAAGATTCACGAGTGCCTTCTTTGTAGCAAACAGTCTTTTCTTTAGTGGTCGTGTTCATTTGGTTAATCATCTTACTGTACCTGTGGTTAAAATTATTTACTAGTATAACTGTAGGAACTGGAAAGAGACCTACAGATACCAGTGGTTTAACAGCAGGTAATCCCAGTGTGATCTCTCTCAAATTTTGTGTGTGTTAATATTGCATAATTCTTAGCAAATGTTACATTAGATATGTGCCTTTTTAACCACTAGAAGGCACCCTAGTATAGAATTTCCTCTGGTTTTAAGGATTGTGAAATCTGCATCTAAACAAGAGGTGGGGGGGGGAATAAAATAAACAAAAACATGCCTGGGTTTAAACAGACTCTCTGCAAGATAAGCATGTTCATTTATGTGAAACCATAGCCTCATTATTATTTCTTAATATATATTTTTATTTAGAAGGTGCTCCAGACCTGAAACCTTATTCATGCATACTATATTCATGCACCTACACAAAAAATGTTTATTTTAACATTTATATTAGAGCAGTGCCTAATGGCCCAATCTGATTAAGAGGGTCTCACTTTTCTATGTTCTATTCAGACCTATTGTAAGCAAAGGTCCTGCACCAATGAATTTACAATGGGATTTTTCATTGGCCTAGTTTTGCTCCCTTACTGAGTCTTAAAGTTGACTTCAGAAGGTGTAGTGTTACCTTAACCGTGAGCACCTGTGAAAAATCCACCTGAAATGCATCAGCTTACACTAATGCAATGTTAAGACTCTCACTGAAAATATAAACAAGTTTAGAAATATGAAAGTTCGGGTTTCTGCAGCAACAGCGTTTATACGATGTACAAATAAGGTGTAAGACTTATCAGCTTCTCATCAATGGTTATTAATGCCCCACATTTATGCTGTTTGAATTAAAAACAACTTGTTCATTTCGCTAAAATATACCAACACGACTAGCCTTCTGAAACTGTTCTGAATTGACCTTGTGATTCACCCTTCTCTGCTTGTGTATATATACTAAACATACTGTAATTTTAATTTCACGCATCTGAAAAAGCAGTTATGCCCATGAAAGCTTATGTGTTAAATAAATTGTTAGTCTTCAAAAGTGTGACAGGACTCCTTGTTTGTTTTGCTGAAGTAGACACGTGGCTACTCCTCTGGAACGTCTGTTATGTTACATGTACAATGGGTGCACCTAAAAGGTGTTTTTTTTTTTTTTTGTCAGATTGCTAGTTCTGTTTTGAATATAGTGTTTCAAGACTGAAAACTCTGAGCATAACAACCAAATAGAATGTCTTGTCTGTTAAATGTTTTCCTGTGTTTTTTTTTTTTTTTTTAAAGCATTGCAAATTCTAGATCTGCACAAAATTAGTGAGTTCCTTTTAGAAGGAGAGAGAACTTTAATCTTGTAATTACATTTGAGGGTGTCTTGTGGTCCCAAATGTTGCTTTTGGAAACTGAAAAAGTTGCTTGTTGTATATTAAATTGGTACCCCAATCACACACTAGGCTATGGAGCCTGAAGGAAGATCTCAGCCTTCCAGGAAAAGCTAACAGTCTTTCAGAAAGAGCCGACTTTTAAAGTTAACTTAACTATGTTTCAGTGGACAACTTGATAGTAAAGCTAGTTTTCAAATGTCAAACTTGAAATTTAAAAAAAATGTTGACAGCTTTGACTCAAATAATGTTACCATTTTCGTGCAGAAAATTTTCCAGATCACATGGAGAAATTATTTTCCCTAGCAGAGACAGAGCATATGTTGATCGATGCTTGTGTTTTGCCAGTTGAGAAAGTCAGAAAATTATTTTTAAAGTGAGAACTAAGATTTTGCAGAGTGTAGAAAAATTTCAGGAGTCCTTCACCTCATGAACTCAGTGTTTTGTTGTTGTTGTTGTTGTTGGTTTTTGTTTTGGGTTTGTTTTTTTTTTTTGACACCCATGGTTTTTTTTCCTCCTTCTTGATGTTTTATGGAGCTGACTTTGACAAATTGCATTTCACTCAGATATTGCAATCTTCCTCCTGCAAGTGGTCCCTGAAGAAGTCTGACAGTAAATAATTCCTGTCCTTTCTGGGCACATAGTCAGGAAGAATGGGTTGTATCTTGTTGGAAGAGATCAGGGCTTCACTAGCCAAAGCTACAGCTAGGAGGAAACGTAGAGTTGTGGTGGTTGGGGACTCACTTCTGAGGGGGACGGAGGCACCCGTCTGTCGCCCTGACAAGATCTCTCGAGAGGTATGCTGCCTGCCAGGTGCCCGCATCCGAGACGTTACGGAGGGATTGTCGAGAATCATCCGCCCCTCTGACTACTACCCCATGCTTCTCATCCATGTAGGAACCAATGATACTGCGAGAGGTGATCCTCGGCAGATCAAAGGTGACTTCAGGGCTCTGGGAGCGCGGGTGAAGGAGTTTGGAGCACAGGTGGTGTTCTCCTCGATTCTTCCCGTCAAGGGTAGAGGCCTGAGCAGAGACAGATGCATCCTGGAGATGAACGTTTGGCTGCGAAGATGGTGTCGTCAGGAGGGCTTTGGCTTCCTCGACCATGGGTTGCTGTTTCAGGAAGAAGGACTGCTAGGCAGAGATGGACTCCATCTTTCGAGGAAGGGGAAGAGCGTATTTGGACGCAGACTGGCTGACCTAGTGAGGAAGGCTTTAAACTAGGTCTGAAGGGGGAAGGAGACCAAAGCCCACAGGTAAGTGACTATGTGGGAGACCAGGGGGATGGGATGGAACTTGGGGGGTGCCGGGACTGTAACTACAGGGATAGAAGAGAGGATAATTGGAACATGCGGGGGGAATCAAATAACTTTCTTAGATGCTCTAATGAAGCCCTAATGCCTGAGGCAGGTGGGGGAGGTCAACACCAAAAGAAAATCCAGGGAGGTAGATACAATAGAATTGAAAGTCAAAATGGGAAAGTAGGGCAATCAGCTGGGTCTCTTAGGTGCCTATACACAAATGCAAGGAGCCTGGGAAACAAGCAGGAGGAATTGGTAGCACTAGCGCAGACAAAGAACTATGACATGATTGGGATAACAGAGACGTGGTGGAATAGTTTGCATGACTGGAGCTCTGCAATAGATGGGTATAGACTGTTCAGGAAGGACAGGCAGGGAAGGAAAGGGGGAGGAGTAGCACTATATGTAAAGGAGCTCTATGACTGCTCAGAGCTCCATTATGAAAGTGGAAACAAGCCAGTTGAAAGTCTGTGGGTTAAGTTTAGAGGGGAGAGCAACAAGGGGGATGTTGTGGTAGGTGTCTGCTACAGACCACCAGATCAGAAGGAGGAAGTGGATGAGGCATTCTGTGTACAACTAACAGAAGTTTCTAGAGCACAGGCCCTGGTTCTCATGGGGGACTTCAATTACCCTGACATCTGCTGGAAGGCCAATACAGCAGTGCACAGGCAATCCAGGAAGTTTCTGGAGAGTGTTGAGGACAACTTCCTGGTACAAATGCTGGAGCAACCGACGAGGGGCCTTGCGCCTCTCGATCTGCTGCTCACAAATAGAGAAGAATTTATCAGGGAAGTAGAGGTCAATGGCAGCCTGGGTAGCAGTGACCATGAAATGATTGAGTTCAAGTTGATGATTAAAGGAAAGAAGGAAAGAAGCAAAACACAGACCCTGGACTTCAGAAAAGCAGATTTTGTCTCCCTCAGGGAACTGATGGGCAGGATCCCTTGGGAGGCTGATCTGAAGGGGAAAGGTGTCCAAGAGAGTTGGGTGCATTTTAAAGAAACCCTGCTAAGGGCACAGGAAGATACAATTCCGATAAGGAGAAAGCACAGCAAATGTGGAAGGCGCCCACTGTGGCTTAACAGAGAGCTCTGCACTGAGCTGAAGCATAAAAAGGACGCTTACAGGAAGTGGAAGCTAGGACAGATGACTAAGGAGGCATATAAAGACATTGCTCGGGACTGCAGGGATAAAATCAGAAAGGCCAAAGGACAAATGGAGTTGCGACTAGCAAGGGATGTGAAGGATAACAGGAAGGGGTTCTACAAGTATATCAATAACAAGAAGAGGATCAGGGATGGTGTAGGTCCCTTACTGAATGGGGCAGGCATCCTCGTGACAGAGGATGAGGAAAAAGCTGAAGTGCTCAATGCTTTTTTTACTTCAGTTTTCACAAGCAAGGTCAGCTCCCAGCCCACTACACTAGGTACGGTAGACTGGGGAGAAGAAGAGAGGCCCTTGGTGACAGTAGGTCAGGTTAGGGACTGCTTAAAGGAACTAGATGTGCACAAGTCCATGGGGCCGGATGAACTGCATCCGAGGGTGCTGAGGGAGCTGGCTGATGAGATAGCAGTACCGTTGGCCATTATCTTTGAAAACTCGTGGCGAACGGGGGAGGTGCCAGAGGACTGGAAAAAAGCAAATATAGTACCTATCTTCAAGAAAGGCAAAAAGGAGGATCCAGGGAATTACAGACCTGTCAGCCTCACCTCAATCCCTGGAAAAATCATGGAGCAGCTTCTCAAAGAATCCATCCTGAAACACTTGGAGGAAAATAGAGTAATCAGGAATAGTCAGCATGGATTTACCAAGGGTAAATCATGCCTGACCAACCTCATCGCCTTCTATGATGAGATGACTGGATTTGTGGATGCGGGAAGAGCCGTTGATGTGATATACCTTGACTTTAGCAAGGCTTTTGATACGGTTTCCCACAGCATTCTCATTGGCAAATTAAGGAAGTATGGGTTAGATGCATGGACTGTAAGGTGGATAGAAAACTGGCTAGAACAACGGTTTCAGCGTGTAGGAATCAATGGCTCCATGTCAAGTTGGCAGGCAGTAACAAGTGGTGTGCCCCAGGGGTCGGTCCTGGGGCCAGTTCTGTTCAATGTTTTCATTAATGATCTGGATGATGGGATAGATTGCACACTTAGTAAGTTTGCAGATGATACCAAACTGGGGGGAACGGTAGACACCCTAGAGGGCAGAGACAGGATTCAGGGAGACCTAGACAAACTGGAGCAGTGGGCCAAGAGGAATCTCATGAGGTTCAACAAGGATAAGTGTAAAATCCTGCACTTGGGACGAAAAAACCCCATGTACTGCTACAGGCTGGGGAGTGATCAGCTAAATAGCAGCACTGGAGAAAAGGACCTGGGAGTCATGGTGGATGGGAAGCTGGATATGAGTCAGCAGTGTGCTCTTGCTGCCAAAAAGGCCAATGGCATACTGGGCTGCATCAGAAGAAGTGTTACCAGCAGATCAAGGGATGTGATCATTCCCCTCTATTCTGCACTAGTGAGGCCACATCTGGAATACTGTGTCCAGTTTTGGGCTCCCCACTACAAAAAGGACATGGACAAATTAGAGAGAGTCCAGAGGAGGGCAACCAAAATGATCAAAGGGCTGGAGCACAAGCCCTATGAAGAAAGACTGAAGGAACTAGGCTTATTTAGCCTGCAGAAGAGAAGACTGAGGGGGGATTTGATAGCAACCTTCAACTACTTGAAGGGTTGCTCCAAGGAGGAGGGAGCTCGACTGTTCTCGGTAGTAACAGAGGGCAGAACGAGAAGCAATGGTTTCAAGTTACAGCTGGGGCGGTCCAGGCTGGATATTAGGAAAAACTTCCTTACTAGGCGAGTGGTGAAGCAGTGGAATAAGTTGCCTAGGGAGGTGGTGGAATCTCCATCTCTGGAGGTGTTCAAGTCCCAGCTGGACAAAACACTGACTGGGATGATCTAATGGGAGTGGTCCTGCTTTTTTTGGCAGGGGGTTGGACTAGATGACCTTGTGGGGTCCCTTCCAACCCTATGATTCTATGATTCTATGATTCAAAGAAACTTGCAGGTGGCTACCAAGAATACCAAGAACTTATTGGTCAATGTCTTAGAACTCAGTGGGTCAAATGTTAAGCCCTATCAGTTTATGTCAGCTGAAGGTATTTCCCCTGATATGCCCAAGGTGGAAGGTTAAAAGATAAGCTTTTTGTTGTTTGCAAAGGGGAGAAAGAAAGAGTCTGGTGTTTTATTTGAGAAATTGGAAATACAGAAAAATGAAGTAAGTGTATGGAGGCAGGGCAGGAGTCAATAAAAGAACATTGAAAGGATTTTTTAAACATTTTAGGTGAAGTTCACAACATAGAACATTTCAGATGCATGCACAAAAGTTGTAGAAAAAGGACAAACATTTAAAAAAGGAAGTGTGTAATGTGACTAGTGGGAGTTCCAGTTTTAATGGTCACTGACTGCAGCTACAACAATTCTAAGAATATTAGCCTTAGGGGAATTTGGCAATATTACCTACTACCCAGGAAAAGCTTCCTTTTGCTGCTTTAAGGAATGGATTATACTTTGGTTGAGAGTTTGGAAATGGATAGCCTTTTTAAGGGTAAAGGCCTTGGTTTAAACTAACAGAAGGAAGGACAATAAATGGTAAACCTCTTCTAAGGTCATTAGTTATTGCACACACCTCTAAATAGTTAAAAAAAAACAACACATGGACATAATATATCTACTGCAATGTCTAATAAAATGAGAGACTTGTACTGGTGATGGTTGAACTGAATTGGCTGAGGCAAAACCTGTCTGAAAACAAAATGTATCAAATCTTGGTGATTTCAAAAAGGCTTTTTATAGGGACTGTGAGTGAGTGAGTCACTTTTTGCATATTGCATACTTCTGGATTTCTGTCTGGGCTGGAGGCAAAGTTGTCCCCCCCCCCCCCAAGTTTACTTTAGCTGCTTTTCTACCTTAATGGAAATCTTGTGGGCAGTCTCATTTTGTGCTGTTTCCAAACAAAATGCTTTGTGAAGAAAAAGGATTGTTACTTTTCTAATAAGGCTCTGATTGTTTTTGTGTGCCTATTAGTATTAAACCCCTTTGAGATTAATCCATCCTTGGTACCATGTCAACAGATGATGCTATTTGCTCACAAACCAAAATATCAAGTATTGTCATCATTTAAAGCCTTACACTAATTTATTTTGTCTCATCTTTAGTTTAACAAAAAGTTAACATCTTTGCTCTGGATGAATATGTCCTATTGTATGTAGGGGAGAGACATCGTTTGTTTTCCTTCTTTACAGACCTGAGTGCACTAAAATAGCCTAATGGCATACCTTCACAAAGCTATCTTTTTCTATAACTGGATCTACAAAGACAGGTTTCTGTTTAGACATCCATTAATTAAACATAATCTCTTTCCAAACTTATTATCTTCAACCTACTTAGATGCTGTCAGTTTCATTTAATTCCCGTGGAACACTTCGTGAGATGATATAAAGTTGAAATCAAAGCTCTAGTGAAAGGGTAGGCAGGCATGGAAGGAACTGACATTTAAAATTAAAACAGCTCTGAAAATCCTTGTTAAAACTATTTGAAGTGCAAAATATACTTAACACAAAGTGCAAATGATGAAATACTAGTTATTTGACAAGAATATACTTCAGATACTATTATGCAGACCCAGAATAGTGAAATCCTTGGCAAGCTCATTAGCCTTTTTAAAATGTGCTTATCTTTAAGCACAAGAGTAGTTCAATTGACCTGAAAGTTAAGCATGTAGGTAGGTAGGTGATTTGCTGGATTGGGATTTGAGGGCTCAGCACCTTGCAGGATTGATCCCTTTTTGAGTAGTAAGGTTATCTTAGAAGAACTATGAAGCTATGTCTCAGTTGAAAAAACAGACCAAGATCATTTCAGGATAGGACTCTGTCTGCCTCTGAATGGATATGCAAGAATTGGAGAGAATAAGTCTAGATATGAAGGCATTTGATATGGTCTCAAATCACATTCTTATTAATAAACTGGGGAGGTACAAACTATATGGAGCTACTGTAAGATGGGTGAAAAAACTGACTAGATAATTGCTCCCAAAGAGTAGTTACCAATGGTTCATATTCAGGCTGGAAGGACATACCAAGTGGGGTGCTGGAGGGATCTGTCCTGGGTCCAGTTTTGTTCAACATTTTTTTATCAGAGACTTAGATGGTGGCACAGATCAAATCCTTTTCCGACTGACAATAGTTAAGCATCATATGCCCAGAAAAGGAAGCTGAAAATTATCTTTGTTTATAAGATCTTTAGAGACAGTGGAATGAGAAAGAGAAGCTCCTTATTGTTGAGGCAACTACACACACATCTGTGTCGGTATGTAAGAGCAGGTTAGACAAGCACCTGTCAGCAGCTGTTAAAATAAGCTGGAATGTTATGGAACGCAGTTCTGAGGCACACTAGTTTTAGTGGATCAGCGTTCCAGGGCCCCTAAAAATAGAAAATGGAGCTGGAATGCTTTGTTTCAGGGCCCACCATTTAAAAATAGCTGGCCTTGGATTGCAGCATTCCTTCTCCATTTTCTATTTTTAGGGGCCCCGATGCTGAGCCCCTAAAAATAGCAGGCCCCAGAACACGGTTCTTGTGCATTCTGGGAGGCAGGGAGCTGCCCGGACTGAGGCTCTGGCCTAAGCCTGCTCTGACTGAGCATTCTCAGAGCCTCAGCCTGGGCCAGGGCTGCTCCAGTGACATGGTGGCCAGGTAAGGGGGCCCTTGGAGGGGGGTCAGACAGGCAAGCTGGCCTGGCGGGGAGAGGGCAGAGGGGAGGGGGTCTGCCCAGGGCAGTGGGGGAAGACTGTGTGGCATGGTTGGGGGGTACCAGCAGTGAGATGGGGGCCAGGGGCAGTAGCTGGGGTGGCGGGTAGGCATGTGGGGAGCAGTAGCTGGGGTGGGGGACAGGCGTTTGGAGGGCAGTAGCTGAGGTGTGTGTGTGTGTGGGGGGCTGCTAATTTAGGAAGGTTCCAGGGCCTGCCAAATTATACTTTAACCTCTGTCTGTGATGAATGGTTTAATGGGGGTCCTTGATCCTGCCATGAGTGCAGAGATCTGGACTCAATAATCTGTCATGGTCCCCTACAGTTTCTATGATTCTGTGGTTCTGTAAGGGGTTGCTGGTATGCCTGTGCTTGTGCTGCTTGAGTGCACAGTGAGGAGGTGGGCTCTGGCAGTCCCTATCTAAAGGGTTGTAAGTGGGCACCATCCTTCCATGCACCAGAAGACTTTCAGTCTCTGGCTCTGAAACCACTTCTGCACCCGCATGTTCATAGTAAGTAAAAAGTTTTAAGATCTGTGTCTAAGTTCCTTCCTTACCATTGTCCTTGGAGGTCTTCTATTTTCCTTAGTACATTGGCAGAATGTTTCAGACAGCTGGAAACTTTGGACTTGCCATCCCACTGGAAAATGTACCACAGAATGAATTTCAATTCTTTTATTTAGTCACACTCCTGAAGGCTAAGGCAATTACTCTAAGAAGATATAGCAGCAGAGCAGTGGAGAGAGTGCCTACATTGATGAGAGTTTGATGGCTGAAGTTTTTACAGGTCCATTGCATTAAATGCTGAGGGAAATTATCGTTTCTTTAAACTCAGATGACATGAAACCAAAGAGAGCATAGTTTGTACTGCCAGTTAGTTCTGTTCCTAGCTATATGTGATGTTAGTGTGCTGCACAAAACCACCTCCAGTTCACTTTTTTGTTTGCACAAGTAGCTTGTAAAAATCCTGGTTTATGTGTCTGGTGGAGATTCTTATAAGGTTCAGGTTAGACATGTAAAGAAACAGAAGAAAAAAGTAAATTCTTAAAGACAGGAACATTGACTCATAGCCACCCTTTTAAGAAAAGAGAGAACTACCAAAAGATTATGACCACTTTGTAGGTGAAGGCAAGCAGACATCTCTTCAGCCCTTTCACCAGAACAGCTGAAGTGTTTCCTGTGTGAGGTTGGGTGTTCATAGAATAAAAATGATCACCATATTGCCTTTTCTGCACGGCTGTGTCCAAATATTCTACTGAGCTATGCAGGAGAAATGCACTAGGAAGACACTTTGAAGAAATCTTTGTCACTCTGATAGAAGTACTGGAATTTTTGAAAAATGGGAAAAGTCCCTCCATACTCTAAGACCACAGATATGCATCTGTCTGCAAGGGTTGCTGAGCAAAGGTAAATCTGGCTGTGCTGAAGACTGAAGTCTTGCTATAGACTTCATGGGGGGAGGGCTGGGATTCCACCCCAGATCTTCACAAATGTAGGTGTCTTCAGTAGCTACAGCAATATTTAGAAGAAAGAGTATTTTAAAATATCAATTTTAAAGTGGCTCATACTGGTCACTAAACATACAGTTGTTTACCACCAACTTCTCTGAATGTTCACTGGTCATATTCCTTCCTGAGGTCAACATTAGCTGAAGACCAATTATGTTCATGCTAAATGACCAGCATCTCACTGATAAATCTGAAAGAGTTTCATTCATTTTTTCTTGGAAAAAAAGAATGTATATTAGAGCGTAGAGTTGGAGGACTGGTGCCTGCAATGTATAAAATTATCTATTATTGAATTACCTTAAAAGTGATGGGGAATCAATATTGTTCTGTTCCACAAATTATTCAAAATGGGAGTGATCCCAGACTGGGCTATTACAGTTTGGGCCTGGGAAGACAGGAGGTAAGGGATTTTATACTTTTTGGGCCCGATCTTATGAGTCTTATAAAACTTAAGAGGATTGAGGTGTCTCAACTCTTGCAGAAGGTAGAAAACCAGCTTTCCCCCTTTTTAATATTCAGTCTTGTGTTATTTTGTGTTTGGAAGCCAGTAACAATTATTTAGCTATTTTGGAACATTCTCACAATTCAGGTATAAAACCTGTGTTGGTGGATATATTTTTTCTGAAGACATAAATGTAAAAGCATAGTAGTTGTGGATAGATTGTAGGTTTGCAATGGACTAAGGAGCAACCACATTAATACTTTTTAACAAATTTCCATAACAGTTGCTGTAAACAATTTGTATATTTATGTCATACTGGGATACAATCCAGACCAGTGAGGTGGTGTGTGGGCGTGGGGGCAGCCAATTATATTAAATCTATTACTTATTTCAAGGAATAATGTACATTAGCCTGTTGTCCTAAGTAGAGTTGCCCAGCCATTTCAACTTAAACACAATGGGTTTGAAGAAATAATAAAACAACGCTAACTACAAAAAGAGATTTTAAGTGAGTGAAAGTAATGAGGCATAAAAGTCAAAACGGTTACAAGAAAAATAAAGATAAAATGCTTCCTAGTGCCTAATTTAACTGTATTAGATTAAGTAGAGTTTTTCACCACATGCTTTCAACGATGTTACTGAACAAACTCAAAAAGTCAAGATCCCTCAACCCAGAGTCCAATGGCTGTTTCCTTTGATTTCTTAGGTGCAGATAATGATACAGGCAGAGAGCCACAGAAGGGTCTTATGGTGCTTGCCCCTCCTACTGAGTGTTTCAGTTTCTCCTTGAAAAACATGAACATCTTTGAACCTATTGAAGAACCTTTGCTGAGAACCATAGAAGGAACCCCTTTGCACTAACCCATGCTCTACTTCTTCTCAAATTCTGCATTTGTAAGGTATGTCCACCCCCAGTTCTTACCTTTTTTCTTGATAATCTCTCAAAATCCATAGTAAATCATTAAAATAATTTTAAAAACCTTGCTTACTATATATTCTGATCTGATTGGCCATCCTCTGGTCATGTCATGCTATTTAGAGAATTTGTTTCTCATCTAGATGGATTAATCAAAAATGATGTATTGTAAAGAAGCATGTCTATGTAGTTTGTTTACATTCTGAAACTTGCTACGTTGCCCAAGGGCTTGAGCATCTAGATGATTAATCCTATGCAGAAACCTCACAACCATGCATGCACTCATGCCATAGCTGCACTCAATTCTGAGCAAGCTGTGTCTGCCTACACATGCACATTAGCCTTTGAAAAGAGCAACTGTACTAGGTAGTCAGAAGAAAGAACACCACTGTGTGCACATGCAAGATTGTTTGAAATATTCTATCAGATTCACATCTATTGAAAGGTGCTACAAAATTATAGTAAAGAGAATTCAAAAGTGCTTTTGAAATTAATAAAACACTGATGTGAAAAAGAGCTTTGTGTAAATCTGAAAGCTTGTTTGTCACCAATAGATGCTAGTGCAATAAAAATGACCTTACCCACCTTGTTACTCTAAAATACAATAGAAATTAGTAAAGAATATCTATAGATTTTTTTCTTCTATAGAATTTACAGAAATATAACCTTGTGTATTAAATTCTTCAGAGTTGTTTTTAAAAATCTATAAAAATAGTTTATAGAAAATTGGCTTATACAATTTTACATTTAAAAAGATGCTGATAGCTGACTTTTTATACAGTCTTTCTCTCTCTCTCACTTTGAAAAATCTAGTGTTTTGGGTTATATTATAATTTTGAGACGTTCTTGTGCTTTTTATTTAAATTATGACATTTTTTTTTCCTCCTCTCTTCCCCCACCCCTGATCAAATTTCATCTTCTCAGTCCTTCCATTATTTGATCTTGGCTATCGTGTTTACCTTTATCATTGTTCTTTACTTCACTGAACTGCATTGCTTTCTATTGTCATTTTTGACATTTTATAACTTACAGTAATAAGAACAAACACAGATTTCATGTCCTTAATTTCTTCATTAACTATTTTTAATTGTTTTCCATATATTTTTTTGAAGTGTAATGGTTTCCAGTGAGGTTTCTGCAAATTACTTCATGTTCCTTCAGTTTATCACTTCAAAATTTAATACTGGGTGGCTTGAATGTGCATTCATGTATATCTCAAATTTCAAATTAGGTTCACTTACTTTTGGATATTAAACAACTTGAATTTTACAGCCAGGGCATGTTACAGGGATACACATGAAATAATCTCATCATATTGGTTGCTCAATAAGCCATGTAAGAAAACAGCACTGTTCACTTTCCAATAATATTAGACTTTCTTTATCTATTAAATAAATCTTACTCTAGCCACATGTCAGGGTAACTGATATCCCTTGTATCAGTGTATTGGCTTAATTTTACAGATTTTCTGACTGTAAAATGCATCGTGATTTGTCACTGTTCACACCTTCCACCACCCAGAATTCCCAGAATCCCTTATTTTTAATTGTTCGTCTCAATTTGTTTCCTATTCTGTTATCTTTGTTCTATGCATGTAAATTTTATTTATCCTAAAGACCTTTTCAGTGAGGCATTTCTTCCTGGCCAGCAGAGTTATTTTCTGTACTTGAACATTTGTGCATATTTAGTGCTGATGAAAAGTGCTAGAGTGACAGATCAGGAGACTTCAAGGTGTAAAAATCCGAAGTGGAGGTGTGAACTTCTCTTTATGTTTTTATCATAGTATTTCTTATGTAATTTCACATTCAGGGCTCCAGTTCTCTATGATATGCCTCTTTTGTCTTGGATAGGATGTATACGTCCTTCCTTTGTTATACTGTGCCCCAGCATTGCATAAGATTGTTTTGCCTTGATGGCCTCCATTACCCATGCACATACCACCATTAACTGTTTTCCTTTTGTCTGAATGCCGCAACCATAGTAAGAACAAATATGCTAACATAAAGACAAACTCTGACAGAGGCATTTGGATGGTTCAGTACTTTATTCATCAGATGGAGCCTTTCAGCAGTGCTCACACTTCGTAGTCTGGTCATGCTTCAACACCACAATGTGGTGACTTTGCAGCATCCCTCAGCAAAATGAGTGGGTGGTCTTAGGCCAGTGTCCATGGCAAAACCTGTCAGATAGCTGAAGCATTCTTCCTTTGCTCTGTGCCCCATTTCCACAACAAATGGTCCTTCCCTAGCAGACGAATATCTGGCCCCCTCACAGAGACTGGGGAGAAGGACATATGCTGTGACTCCAAGACTTTTCTCTTAATTTCTGTTTCATTGCATTCATTTGGGAGTGGAGGCAGGATAAATGGTGTATAAGGATTAGAGGAGAGAAAAGGTGGGGTTTTTATCTGTATGTAGGGAGGGAGGGTGGATAATTGTATGCTGCAATTTCATTGCTGCAGGGAGCTAATAAGAAAAAACTGTGGAGTTGCAAGAAGCAGTCATAAGACTTGGTCACAGAACTGTGCTTTGGAACTTGACACAACTTCCTTCTGCAATTGGTAGAAAGAAGTTCTGCCCCTTTAAATAGCTGACTACAGTAAACTCTTTAAAAAAAAATCCTTTTCCATTTTAAGGATAAGATGTTTCTTTGTTGCCAGATCCAATACTGCATCAAGGCTAATGTCTTGCAGAGTTATCACCCCTTTTCTCTGCAGTGCACATCAATAGGGAAATCAGGGGAAAAAAACATTTTCAACAGCAATCAATGTTTGTCAAAGAGACCAAGGAACTTTATTGATGTGACACTGATGAATGCATACAAACCCTATAAAACCAGTACTGACCTAGGAGAATGGGAAATTGCTATTAGGGAGGGTTTGTGTGCTGGTACAGATGATTGCACCAGAATGGATGTCGTCATTCTAATATCACAGGCATCTAAGTAGTAGCTGTATTTTGTTCTAAATGGAAAACCTAGTGTGTGTCAGTTCTGTCCAGATTCTGCCCTGCTTAGACCTTTGTGCACACAAGTTGTGCCATTTTAATTACACCAGGATCATTAAACTGGAACAGCCTCGTAGAGTGGACAGAGTTGTATTGGTGTAAAAGTGCTTATCCTGCTATTTATTCCCATATAGGAATGGGAATAAGCTATATCAGTATAAGATATACCAATATGAAGGTAAGTATGTTCACAGTAGGATTTGTACTGGTATATACCAATCAAATAAAAAATTATCCACTTCCCTGCCCTGCAATCAATCAAACTGTTCAGTGAGTGTTGTGGGATGTTTAAGGGGGTGGGAGGAAACATGAAGAGAAGTGACTGAGATGGACATACATTCCTGTGCATTTAGCAAAGACTGATGTAAAATCCAATCTGATATTTTTTCTCTCTCCTCCCCCTTTATAACTGCATGTACTGGTTTGAAGGAAAAAGTTACCCTGAGGTTTTTACCCTGCATGGGTCCCACCGACTTTTTTCCAACTCCAGTCACTCACTTGCAGAGGCGTCAGCTGTTTTTTTCACAAGTGTTGCAACATGGGGTTGGGTGTTCTTTTTCTTTTTCTTTTATCCTCGTGCTCACAATTCCTGGTGGTAAACTTACAAACATATCTGTATTCAGAATGTTTTCTGCGTCCCATGACTGACAATGAGACTGAAGCCACAGGCTGCTTGCAGTCAGGAGGACTGGTTCCCTACATTCTGCATAAGATGGCTGTCACCTCCCATTATTTCTAACTGGGCTGATCCAAGAGCTAATGAATCAATTCTTCTACCTTCCATCCTCCCACCCACATGCCAGAACCAACCCTGTAGGAATCAGGTTCCATTTTACGGATGGTCCTCCATGTCGATTTCCTACTTGAGTGAATCCCACAATATGCGTCACTAAGTGTGTCCCTTGCAGCTCTGGCCCACACCTTTTGGTTTTTGGGGAGATTCTGCAACAATCTGTAGTCTCTGTAGAAATCTGCCTCCTCTCCCTCTCCCAGGGGTCTTGGAGTCTCTGCCTTTCCATCCCCAAATGACACGACAGCTTCTATGCGTGATGATCCCTTAGTGCTGGCAGAAGCTGCCTGTGTCAAAGGGAAGCAGAGCCCCTGTGAGATGGGGCAGTTTGGCTGAAGTGTAATAGGTTTAGGAGTAAGACCCAGGAGGCACTAGGGGAGTGATTGGTGGGGGGTCAGAATCCTGGCAGAAGGATGGAAATTGTACTCATTAAAGAATGCTTTGTTGCTGTGTGCTGTCCTCTGTGCGTGCAGAGCCCCAGCATACCACATACAGGCAAGGCAGATCTTCCTCCTTCCCTATTCTGCACAAAAAAAGAGCTGGGGCACCAGACCTTAGGGTGGAAGATGAGCCCTGGCTCCCCACTGTTGGCATTGCTTACAGAAAGGTAAGAAATACCTTCCTGTTACCTCACTCATAGAGATTGATGCTTCCTAGTTACCCTCTTGCTGATGGGTTTTGATGCTGCAGGCTGCTCTGAGCCAGAATGATACCCATCTTTAAAAATGGGAACAAAGGGGACTTGGGGAATTAGCCCAGTCAGTCTAACTTCAATACCTGATAAGGTATGGGAACTAATTGCGACAGACTGATACAGAGATAATAGCCAGCATGGCTTTGCCAAGGACAAAACATTCCATACCAACCAAATTTCTTTCACTGACAGGATTATTGACTTGCGGGATAGCAGACATGATGTAGCTTGATTTTTTTTATTAAGGATTTTGACTGTCCCACATAACATTTTCATAAACAAACTAGAAAATGTGGTCTAGATGAAATTACTCTAAGGGAAGGTTCACAATTACTTTGAAAGAGTCCACTCAGGAATGTCTACAAATGGTTTGCTGTCTAACAGAGAGGGAGTATATTGAGTGGAATCTAGTATCATTCAATATTTTCCGTCATGACTTGGATAGTGGAGAATGGGCTTGTAGAACTTTTGAGTGATACCAAACTGTTAGGGATTGCAAGCACTTTGGAGGACAGGATTAGGATTCAAAACAACCTTTTAGAAATAAGAGAATTGGTCCAAAATCCAGTAAAGATAAGTGCAAAGTTACTACACTTAAAGAAAAATCAAAAGCACATGTACAAAATGGGGATTAATTGCTTAAGTCATAAGACTGTAAAAAGGATCTGGGGATTACAGTGGATCCCAACAGAATGAGATAAGTGTGGTGCATTTGTGGCAAAGGCTCCTGTCATTTTGGGGTGTATAAACAGGAGTGTCTAAGATCCAGAAGGTAATTGCCTCACTTTAGTCAGCACTGGTGAGGCCCCAACTGGCCTGTTGTGTACAATTCTGGGTGCCACACACTGGGAAAAAGTGGAAAACTTGGAGAGACTCCAGAGGAGAGCAAAAAAAATGACAGAATACTTAGAAAACCTGACTTATGAGGAAAGATTAAAAAACCTGGGTATGTTTAATCTAGAGAAAAGTCTGAGGAGGTGACTTGATAGCTCTTAACGTATTTGAAGATGGTGATAAAGAGGATTGTGATCAATTGTTCTCCATATCTACCAAAGGTAGGACAAGAAGTAATGGAGGATTAATCTGCAGCAAGGGAGGTTTGGATTCAATATTAGGAAAACCTTGCTAACTATGAGGCAAGTTAAACTCTGGAAGAGGCCTCCAAGACAGGTTGTGGAATTCCTGCCACTGAAGGTTTTTTAAAGAACAGATTGGAAAAGTTCCTGTCAGGGATGGTCTAGGTTTACTTGAACCTACCTCTGCACGGGGATCAGGAATTGATGGTCATCCAAAGTCCCTCATATTCTTGGAAATTTCTTCATTGTGCACCCATACATGGCTTTCCTCTGTCTTGCTGGTCTCCTCATTATTTAGCTGTACTTGCTACCTAAGAAAATTTTCCTTAAAAAGAAAAATGTGACACCTTTACTAGATTGTGCTGTTAGACAGGTATCCAAACAGACGTAGAGCTGCATGGTGGAATTTTTGAATGGCCAGACAATCCAAGAGCACAAAAGATAAGTTGTGAATCTGCATAGCAACGTATTTCTTTTCTAACTTAGCTGGAAAATTCTGCTTTGAGATCCCCTTGGTGGTTCAGGTCCTGGGGCTTTTTCTGATCTGATCCTGACATTACACTGGTGTAAGGTCAGTGACTCTCCTGGACTTGCTCTTGGTTTATTTCAACTGGTTAAAGAGAGAGCCAAATTCAGTCCTTTGATTCTGGAGTTCTACTCTTCTGATGTGTGTGGAGCTGCCATTGGACTAGAAGAAGACGGACATCTGAGATCCATTGCTTGAGTCTAAGGTCCACATTTTTCCATGAGCTAAACAGAGTGCAGGGAAAAGTGTACTTTATGAGGGAAAAGTGCATTTGTCCAATGGAGAAAAGAACAGTTCTCAAATAATGTAAAAATATGTTTCATGGGCCTTTTTGTCCAATTATTACAGAGAATTCTTTCTTGGGTGTCTGTCTGTCTGAGTCTTGCCCCACATGCTCAGAGGTTAAATGATCACCATATCGGGATTGGGAAAGAATTTCTGCCCCAGGTAGATTGGCAAAGGCTCAAGGTTCTTTCATCTTCCTCTGTAGCATGGAGTATGACTCGCTTGTAGATTCTCTGTATCTTTTAAAAGTCTTTAAATCATGATTGGAGGACTTGAGTAACTTGGTCAGAGATTAGAGCTTTATTGCGGGAAGTGGGTGGTGAAGTTCTGTGGCTTGCATTGTGCAGGAGGCCAGACTAGATGATCATATTGGTCCCTTCTGACCTTAGAGTCTATGAATCTGAGTCTGAGGTTAGCTGTTGATGCATATTGCTCTGTGTACTGTATATTGATCAGTTGTATCTGTCGTCTTACACACAGCAAGGTGAATGACATGCACTGGAGCCTGGCACAAGGATTGGTTTAAAAATGAAAAATGTGGTTTCAGGAATTATAGCTTTGTCACAGTAATCCCCTTTTTCAGTATCTCTGTCTGATTCAGTATAGTAGCAACAAAATGGCTCCTTTTGATCATTCTTTTATCTAGTTTCCAGCAGTTATGGACAACTAGGAGTGCACAGGCAAAGGCAGAAGCCTAGGTGAACAATCAACATGCTACCTAACAACTCACACTTTAGGGTCAATAAATTGAATGACGTGCCTCATCAAAGAGGAAACTTCTTTGTGGCAGGATCAGTCTTTTTTGCTACAGATGCGTGAGAGAGCTTTATTTAACAGTATATCTCCTTTCACAACCTATGCTGTCACTAAGCTGTGGCCAGATGAGAAAGTACTCACTAACCCACAACACAAACTGTTTAGAAGTCCTCTTGGATTTAAAAAAAAAAAAAGTTTTAATATAAAGCGGTAGCTGTGAGTCCACTATAATATGCTTTCATGCCTTGGCTGAGCTGTATATTTCCTTCCTTGTTCTTGATTTTTTTCCAACATGGTATAAAAGACTATTTCCCACAAGCTACAGTATAGCACCTTCCATTATTCTTTGTGGAAGTTACCATTCAAGTTTCCACAGCTGAGCACTGTCTTTTAGTGATCCTCATTTTCATGCATCCCTAGCTCCAATTGTTTTTTATCAAATCCAAAAGAAAATAGAAGGGGGTGCTTAACCTGACTGTTAAGTGGTAGTAGTCACCCTTTCATCTTTGAGAGATTCTAGAGAAAAGATGAATTTGAGGGAATCATTAACTTATATGAAAGTACTGCAGTTAGTGTGATGTGCAAGAAAGATTAATGTGAGGGAAAGATACTATAATGGAAACAAAAATGAATAATCAGGGTAAAATTGTATGAATAATCTCAATAACAGTAGAGCTCCATTAGGTTTTTAAATGATTTAGGTTCTCTGAGTTCTTTGACATGCTACAATATCATCTCACACAGTGCAGTGAATAATTATCAGAGGATGCTGTTGAATATCATAGCGCTAAAGTCAAATGAAAGATGCTGTTCAGAATGCAGCTGGAATAGAATGCAACTGTCTACATGCTCTTTGGTTGCTCCTATCTCCCAGCGGAACATCCTTTCACAAAACAGCTTGTAAAGTTTATTTTCTGTGAAAATAGGCAACAGAAAAAATAAAATACTCTGTGTTACTCTTTAAAACTTGTTGGATCCTGCAATTGTCTTAAAAGCGTCTGCTACTTTGTAAATGAACATTTATGGCCTTTTAATTGAAAGCTAAGTTAGGAGCCCATTTACTCTCTGAACATACACATTTCATTGACATTAAATTAATTATAGAGTATGTTGCAAGCTGTGATTACGAAGGGATGCAGTCCTGTAGCTCAGCACCAGACATGTCCCTATCATAAAATAATTGTACTGTGGAAAAAGTCGTCCACATGTGAGTGTTTAATGGTGTTTCTGGTTTTTGCTGCTGTGTGCTCTCTATTGCTGTATAGCTAGTAAGTGAACTGTCAAGGATGATTCCTGCTGCTCTCCTGATATTGCAAAGAGAGAACGACACAAATAATGACTTAAAATAGATCTAGTTTGGCTTTTGTCCATTAGAAAACAGAGCATGCCAATTAGTGGGCCAGGTAATGTTCTCTCTCTCCCTCCCCAGTTGCAGCAAGGAAGCATTTCTCTGTGGCCCTCATTTGACCCAAGTGACCTTCTTGGGAGTTGCCAAGGCTAACTGTCTGGGACTCCTTTGTTCTCTAGGGGACTGCAGTCCACACAGAGGTTGTGGGCTGTGTTGATACTGGATGCTTAGTGATCAAGGTGGAAACTAGTGAAACTGGGCATGCCTGATTTGAAGATGAATAAGGTTTAACGTGCAATAGACTATAAACAGTAAAATAAAAAACCTAGCACGAACTACAGTATATCATATTCACTAAACCTGAGACCTAAGCAGTCACTTAGAAGGCTGTAGACAGAAATTACTTTTTTTGAGGGGCCCCTCCAATGAGTCTGTGGGTTCTCTGGTCCAACTGGCAGCACCTCCTGCAGAACGAGGCATTGATGGAACATGCCATTTTTCTAAGTGATGACTTTTTAATACCATCTGTTCACAATTTTCACTTCATTATCTGTTTAATACATATTCTGTTACCTACATTGGATCTCACCTTGGTTGGACTACATTCCAGTCTCACCATAATAAGGGTTGTCAAGGCAACATCTGGTGATAGGAGGGGTGGTGAGAAAATACACACCTTAGCAGTAGAAAAATGTACCCCCAGAAGTTCAAGGATACCTTTTTATTCCTATCACTGTTACCTGTGTGCAGCTGTAAGCATCCATGGTGTGTGTTTCCTCTTATGTGTTAGAGTATACAGAAATGGAGACGTTTGCAGGGTTGCTCAGTACTCCTATTTGTTTCTGCCAACTGAAAGACGTCAGGCGTTAGACGCCGGATTAGTCAAGCATATAACTTAAGCTATGCTGGGCCCTGAAACAATGCTCAGGTGTCTGGGTGGAACCTTGTACGGTTGCAGCGCTGTCATGATTAGGCTGGAAAGAAATATAGCACTAGGGTCTCTTATCTTTTGCTTGGGTCTCCCTTTTGCAGGTGTCCTGAGAGGTGCTCCAGGCAATGGAAGTGATGACTCTGTGTGTTTTAGGCCTTCCACCAGTGCTAACTCAGAGGCACAGATGCCACTTATCTAATGCAGGTGTTCTTGGGTTCTTGCCAATTCCTACATATATGCTGTGCTTGGGGGCAGAGTTGTGGCCTGTTTCATAGGAGGTAGTGGACAAGTTGCTCTCCTAATAGAATGTGTTGGGGGAAATTTGGGAATGAGTTCATCATCTTTTAGCTTGCATGCATGGAAGAATGCTCTGGGGCAGAAATCAACCAGCTTTCCCTCACAGATACTTCCTCAGGTATGGGGTTGTGGTTTATCTCCTGCAGAAAAAACTTGAAGGGCCAAACCCACTCAAACCTGGAAGATCCCAGGGATCCAAAGTGTGTAAGGGGAAAGCAAACATGCTCTGGGGTTGCATTACTTTTTCCATCTTTCCTTTCTGTGCATGTCCTTTTCCTGCTTCACCCATCCCATTAGGGGTCTTGGAATGCATGGTGATGCCTCTGTGGACTGTAGCAGAGTGCAGTGTAGCCACTTTTCTGGGCAGAAGTGGGGGGATCAGCATCTGGAAGTAACAGAAGCTTTTCAAGGTGAAAATCTGTTTGCTAGTTCTCCTAATATGTTTTGCTTGCAAAGATTTGTAGTGACCCTCTGGACATGCTCTTCACTTACATTCCTCAATATTTCATTGTTTAGTGTCTCTCTAGTGAGGCCTTCTGTGCCTGAACTTCACAAAGTAATTATCAGGTCAGTAAGCTTGTGAGAAACAAGAATTTTGTCTGTTTGTATAGGTGTATTAGAAGCTGAGCTCGCATCTCTAATATGCTTTACTGCCCTTTTAACAAATCCAAATACAAAAGAAGTGTCGAGTAGACGACATTACCAATGGTGGGCTAATGAGTAACAGGGAATGCAAATTACATTTGGAATAGACCGCACTGCTTCAGAGAGAAAAAACTATAACAGATGTCATTGGCATGGACTCAGATCTCTCACATGTCATCACTCTACAAGAGGGCTGGAAAGATGAAAATGAGGTGGTGATTATTTCTCTAATAATAATCTATATGTAAAACAGAAATGTATTCATTCAAAAAAGGTTTCCTCCCCCCAACATCTGAGCCTGGAGAAATTACCCATAAGTTTATCTGAATGCAAATTTAGTGTTGAAAGTATAATGTAAAAACTTGGTGAGTGATGATTGTAGAAATCAATTATTAATGCAGTAATCTCATTTGTAATTTGCCCCCAGGCAATTTATATTTTTTGAAAAAGGAATAACAATAGATAGAGATCAGAAAATAATGCAGTCATTTTCTATTTATTTCATCATAGAAAAAGACTGTTACCAAGAATGGGTCAGAAGCAATATCCTGGATCCAAACACCTTTGACCTTGGATAAATTCAGACTTGAGTTTTTAAACTTTGACTCACACTTAAGTTCTGATCTGAACTCAAAATTGCACTGGTTTAACCAGAAGGGTAGCTGTGCTAGTCTGTGTACAGCAGAAACAATGAGTCTTGTGGCACCTTATAGACTGAGATTTCTTTGGTATAAGTTTTTGTGGGCTCCAACCCACTTTGCCAGATGCATTAAGTGGAAACTACAGTTGAGGGGTATGTATACATGTGCCAGGATGAAGGGGGAGAAGTGTTAGCAAAGTCAGTTCAGAAGGAAAATGGGGCCCATTCACACCAGCTGATCAAAGGGGGAGAATGTGTGAACAGGGACAATCACTTTTTGTAATGTGCTAATGTAATGTAAGAGATTTGCTAGGGTCTGGGTTGCTCTTGCTGGGTCACTGTTGCTGGGCAGATTTAGCTGCCTAAACCCAGAAGTTTCCAGCATGTTCTGTGTAGCTTTGAGCATGCTCTCCAAGGGTCCCTGCTAGTGCAGTGGTCAGATGTGTGAGATGAAGCAGTCACCTAGGGCAGTTGGATGGAGGAGAGCACTTGTGCTCTGTGCAAGGGGAGAAGCTGAGCCAGGAGCAGACAGCAGGCTGTTTTCCCCAACTCTGAGGCATTTTGCTTCAGGTCAGTAGCCTTGTTAACCCTCCAGCAGGGAAGTCTGGAGGCAGTGGGTACAGAGAAGAAACCATTGGGAAAGAAGGGTGGTTTCTTTACCTTTGTACTTCGGGTTATGGGCTTAACTACAGTTCTTGAATGTAATGAGAGGAAAGAAGCAATTATATTTTGTTGTCATCAGAGATGTCTTTTTCTTTTGTAACAGGGTTTTTATATATGTGTGTATGTAAATGAGTGTTGACTGAGTAAGCTGAGTGGACAGCAGTGCTCCCAGCAGAGGAAGGAAAGTCTTCAAGGACTCAGACTGAGGATTGCTGCTGCCAAAAAGGGAGGGAGCTGCTCCTTCTAACACAAGCCTTTGGACTTGGTGATTTGAGACCATAATAGACTCATGTGGATATTGCTAAATAGCCCTTGTGAATTATAGATCTGTATATTAATGATTTTGTTTTCTTTCGTCATAAGGTTATAAAGTTAATGTTTAATGTAGTGCATTGCTTTTGTTTTATTGATTGTGAACAGTCTTTGCTGTGAGTCCCTTTAGGACTGAATCTTGGTCTCCAGGTGCTTCACTGTAGGAGTTTGGGTTTGTTCCTGCTGGGCACTGGAGAAAGGCACTAGAGGTAAGCGCTAGCCCACCCCAAGGTTACACTAACCATTCCAAGTCCCTTTTCAGATCCAGTTGGATTGTGTCAAGCTTGCAAATCAGCTCCAACTCCACAGTTTCGCGTTGAAGTCTGTTTTTGCAATTTCTTTGAAGTATGGCAACTTTCAAGTCTGCTACTGCATGTCCATGGAGATTGAAGCATTCTCCTGCTGGTTTATGGATGTTGCTGTTTCTGATGTCCCATTTGTATCCACTTTCCCTTTTGTGCGAGGGTGGTTTGGTTTGGCGAATATACGTGGCAGAGGTGCATTGCTGGCACATAATGGCATATACCGCATTAGTGGATGTGGAGGTGAAGGAGCCCTCAATGGTGTGGCTGATGTGGTTGGGATCTGTGGTGGTATCATTGGAAACGATGTTCAGACAGAATTGGCAATGGGGTTTGTTGCAGGGATAAGTTCCTAGATAAGTGTTCTTGTTGTATGGTGTTTGGGTGCTGGTGAATATTTGCTTCAGGTTGGGGGATTGCCTGTAAAAAAGGATAGACCTGCCTCCCAAGGCTTGAATGAGAGTATGGGATCATCTTCTAGGATAGGTTGTAAATCTTTGATATTGTGTTGGAGAGATTTTAGCTGGGGCCTTAGGTGATGGCCGGTGGTGTTCTGTTGTTTTCTTTGTCAGGTCTGTACTGTAGTACATGGCTCCTGGGTACCCATCTGTCTCTGTCAATTTGCTTTTTCACTTCCCCAAGTGGATACTGTAGTTTTAGGAAAGCTTGATAGAGGTCTTGTAGGTGTTTGTCTCTGAGGGATCAGAGCAGATCCAGTTGTACCTTAAGGCTTAGCTGTAGACAATGTATCATGTAATGTGTCCCGGGTGGAAGCTGGAGCCCTGTAGGTATGCATTACAGTCTGTTGGTTTTTGGTATAGGGTGGTGGTAATGCATCCATCCCTTATGCGTATGGTAGTGTCCAAAGTAGTTTAACTGAAGTTAAAGTGGTACTACTTCATGTGTGGTCATTCTTGCATCAGTTTAGCTTGCTTCTTTGTTTAAATCAACATAAACCAATGAAAGACGTGTCACCGCCATCATTTTGGCCAACACACCAGGGACTGAAGTAGGAACTTCAAAGACTAAATGCTTGGGCTGCTGCAGCTTGAATTCAAGAGTCAACATACTCTAGCTGGGGCTCTTAATGGACTCCTGTCTTGTGTCATTGGGCTGCAATATGGGCCCTGTAATGCACATTCACCAGTGGGTGAGAAACATTGGTTTAACTCCATTTTGGCTCTGTCGCACCCTCATTTAAACCTATGCAACTGAGTGTAGACAAGCCTTTAAATGAAAATGATCACAATTGTGCTAGGCTCTGGCACGCTTCTCTTTTTCCACTTGAAAGCTCATTATCTCAGACATGAAGTACATGTCAGAACAAGAATTCTGATATACAAGTATTTGCATTGGCATGTTGCAATTTAATCCTGTATGTCAAGTCATGACAGCATAATGTGAAGATTTTAACTGTGAGACAAACACTCAGGGCTTGAGTCTCTCACGCTGGTTTTGCATCAGTGTAAATGGAATTTTCGGATATACTCAGGAACAAGTAGGGGTACAGTTGGGCTCTGTGTTATGTAGTTGAAAGTCCAGTAACAGGTTCTAATTCTCTGGCACTAAAATTACATTTCCTTCGTTCTACTGTCCCACAGATATGATACTTAAAGGAATAATGTCTATTCTAGTAGTAGGAGTGTCTAAAGAATAGCCGTAAATGTTTGATGGTAATAGTCCATCACTTTTATCTTTCTTATGTAGTATAAAAATGTCAGACTAAAGATTCAGTTTAAAACATTGTCACTTTCCTGCACTATGAATTTGTGCTCCTGCTTAGAGAAGACTTTTTCAAAGCTCTTAAAAATAAGACATGGTTTTAAGATTCAGTCATATTGAACAGCACCTTTCTGGTCAATAACTTGAAAGGATTCCCTCTCTTCACAGCCTCCCACATTTATGGTGTTGTGGCTTTTATCAACTGGGAAACTTGAAAGAAATTAAGAAAAATAATTTTTCTTGGAATAAACTGCAATAACTAGAAAAGTGCTTGCCAGCCAGAGCACTACTTAACCTTTACTGGGGATCGTCAATAACCAGCTAGAAAGCAGCACTGGTGCTTGAACGTCAAGTTGTTGTGTTATTACTCAACCTGATGAATGAACTGTGTGTCACATTTTCAGGTAACTGTTCCTGTCTTGCCTGCCTCCATAGTCTACTCTAGGTGTTCCCTTCCCAGTCAGCTGTGCTGTCATCAGCTCACTTTTTGGGTAATGACTCTTGTCCCACTCCTTTTATCTGCGGCATTTTTAAACTTCCACAGCTCCCTGCCTACACTGTGATAACCCCAGCAAGCAGACTGAATAAAAGGTCAGTGCTTGCAACTTGCTCTCTCGATAAATTCTGACCAGTGTAGTGTTAAGTTACGACTTATCACACAGTGTGTTGTAAGCAAGCACCTTTATTTTTCTAAAGGTTAAAGCATTACAGAGAATACATAGAAAAACAAGAACATTGCTTACACACACATTAAAAGGTTACCAGAGGTCTGAGTGCTGATGTGCTGAGTCCCTGCACAGCAAATAGGATTCATTGGTTAAAGGCATGATTTTCACAAATAGATTAAAGTCAGAGTCACAGTCCTGCCTTTGGGCAATGACCAGGCAGCTGTGTTTGGAGCTCTGTGCTGTATGTGTATGCTTGTAAGCTCCTTTGACTCTGTGTGGGATCCAGCAACAGTCCCTGGCTTCTCTATCTACAATGAACATTCAATTACACAGTGATTTCATACCAGCTAGAATTTATAACTCTTAGGTAGAGCAGCTTTCCAGATTGTCACAGTTACTATGTTTGTATTTAGGCTTCTAATCAGGTGAGCTTACTTCTCAATGAGCTGAGCAATCAGGAACTCCAGCTGATATCAGTGGAAATATTTGGTGCGCAGTGCTATATTTTAAAATTGTCTCCCTATTCTGGGGCCCAAACTGGAACATAGGAACAGAAAGCTAGGTGTCCAGAAACTCAGGCAAATTTTTCAAAATTAAAGTTCCAGAGCTTGGAGTTTTGTGAAAAATAGATTGACAAAGTTTCCCTAAATTCAGAAGTGTCTGAACCTTGGGCTTAGATCTATAATAATTTTCTAAACACCTGAAAACATTTTAATTGTAGGAATTAGCCTCCATGTATGGTAAACTGCATGAGTAACGCCACACTCCTGTTCTATACATTTTATATACACCTCTTAATTCAGGGGTGATTTAAAAGGTTTTAGGGCACCATTACTTTCTGACTTATATGCTGTATAGACAGGAGCTTTATTTTAATATTAGAAAAAACGAGAATATTTTATGTTCTTGGAATTCTGGATAGCTGCTAATCAAATCTTGAACTTCTGAGATTAAAGCTAAAGGCATAATCCAGTTTTGAATATTGTTTAGCTTGGGCATTGGAGATGACGGGCCTTTGGGTATGCTGAATCAAATGGAAATCTGAATAGCAGTCAGAAGCCATCATGGAATGGGGTGGCACTAGACCTTATGTGACTTTCAGCAAAAAGAAAGGGAGCAAAGTTGTTACTATTATGTTGTTTTCATGTATAGGAATTCCCATTCCCTAAATCCATGCCTGGCCTAGTAATATCAGTGTTGAAATAAATCTGAACTCTAATAACACCATCACTCAAAGAATGGAGTAAATAAACTAGTACTATTGTTTCTTTAATTGAAAGCATAAGTGAGGGCTTTTTTTTCCCCTCTCAAATTGAAAATGACACACTGCGTGTTAAGATTTTAAAATGTCTTTTCCTTTGAGGCATGGCAATCCAGCAGTCATTGTGCTGGGGTAAAAAGAAATGGCTTTCCTTAGTAACATTTCCAATTTCTCAAACAAATCCTTAGAACAATCTGCCTGACCTACAATATTGAAATAAATAACTGTCTGGGAACAAAATCTCACCAGTTGTGTCATAGTGTTATGAGTATATTGCCAAGGACTTCATACCCAGATGGACTTTTTGGCTCTGCTAATCTGCTTTCACCAGCCCATGTATCTCAAAACCATAGCTGATTTCTTCCTTTATCAAAGTAGGGATTGAATTTTCTGCTACGAACCAGTTGGAATCTTGTGTGTGTTCACATGTGCATTCATATTGAAATCACTTGAAAATGACCACAGTAAGCATACTATAACTCCGTGGAGAAGGACTGTACATGCTCTGAGCACACTAGTTGTTTCCAAGACTTTTTTGCGTAGACTGTGAGCATTTTAGGAACTCATAGCAATTGTTATACTAAGGAGGAGGGCAGACAAATTCTATGCTATCTTTCACATATAACAGCACTGCCGATATGCTGCACTGCTGATTGCTGGTTGACCTGGCTTACTGTTCAGTTTTTGGCCTTTGATGAGGAGAGACAGGCCAATTATTCAATATTGCATGGTGGTTGAGTTAGGGGGACAAACATCTATTAGTAATTGTTTGTAGATGACTAGAATTATTTGCATTTATTAACTATGCCTAATACCTACTTAAAAAACCAAAACTAATAATCAAGTGATTCTCTTGTAGCATGTTTTAGTCTGTTCAAGGTTCCTTAGAGGAATCCTGAGATTTTTTTCATCTTCTTCAGGTGGAGTAAATACCTAGTGGGAGCTGTGCTCTTCTCTGGAGAGATCAAACAGCACATTAAATACATTTACTTTTTGTAGTAAAGATACAGCACATATTACATTACATTAATCACATTTTTGAAAATAATAAACCCCTTCTAGAGATAAAAAGAAATAGCACCTGCAGTCTGGGTTTTTACATCTACTGTACCATGGTTTTAAAAAAAAAAAAAAAAAGAGGGAAAAAAAGACAGTGGTCTGTATAGCAGGATAACCAGTCTGGATAGTGCTAATATGAATGTGGTTTTTCCTAATAAAGGATCAGCTCCTGTTGAAGGCAAAATTACTACACTTTGAGGCATCTAATTGACCTCTACACCCAACAGCAGTCCTTCATGTAGTTATTCTATTATGCTGGTGGACAGTCATGGATTCAAGTGGAATATCTCTAAGTTGCCTGTCATCTCTTGTGTTTCTGGCAGTGAGAATGAATCATATCTCTGAGATAATGAACCATATAATGACTTGTGTGTTGATTTATCAGATGGTGCTGGAGAGGTCAATTTAAAAATATAAAGCCGTAAGTTTTTCACAAATGCTGCATACGGCTAGTCGAGGCTGCTAGTCTCCCTGATCAATGATTGCTGTGTTAATCAAGGTGTCATTAAAGCTGGCAACCCGCAAAAGTGCTTCCATGCAACACTCTTCATTCTGGTGTGGCATTGATTCTAAATAAGAACTCATTATTTTTCTCAGGTTTAAAGAGAGACCAACCTAATGCTCAGATGTTGCTGTCTTTCATAATTAGGTTGTTTTGGCTTGAACTTTAGCCTTGCTTAGCTTCAAAGAAATAAAGTTAACAGTGAGCGGGGAGATGTACTAAGCAACTTAACTGGTTGAGGTCACTGGCAGTTAACAGGTAGGATCTCTTCTGTGCTAGGAGAGTAACATTGTTTGGTGGCTGAAGCACTGTATACTGATATGCTATGCACATGTTTTAGCTAAGATCCAAGGAACAGCCATGTTAGTCTAGATCAGTAAATTTCAAAAGGGATAGCCGTGTTAGTCTAGTCCAGTAAAAAAACAACAAGGAGTTGTGTGGCACTTTAAGACTAACAGATTTATTTTTTGCATGAGCTTTCGTGTGAGAAGATCCCACTTCCTCAAAACAAACAAGGAGGCCTGTGGCACTTAAAGATTAACAAATATATTTATTGCCTGAGCTTTCATGGGAGAAAATCCCACTTCATCAGGGATGTCTGGGAGGGGCACAGTCTGAGCCCTGTTGTTGTTAACTGGTCATGATATAGTCCCATCAATTAGAGCTGCAGGCAAGGCTGAGCGCAAAACAGTAACCAGACAAAGGTGGCTTCTTTTTAGGAGATTATGGGGCATGCCTTTGCGAAGTGGCAATACTGAGCAATGTGGAACCACCAGAAATTAGGGTAAATTTTGGGTTGTAGTGCATTCTGTGAATGTTTTAAGACTCAAGCTTATAAATTACATACAGTCCTCGCTCTATTCTACATATTTTAAAATATTTAAAAGTGAGCAGTGGACAGGTTGGTTGGTTGATAGTATTATATCCAAATCACATTCATTTTTTGAAGGACAGGTACAAACCTTTGAAATATTTCTACTTCTTTGTTTTTGTGTGCATTTATCGTAAAAGGCTTAGTTTTCAAAAACTATTTTAAATAAGTTTTCCTGACACTGCAACTGATGATCATCTAGGTTGAATGCCAGAGTTTCTGCTCCCCAAAACTTGCAGTTATTTTGTTTGGACATCTGTCTGATGTGGATGCACAGATACAGTCAGTGCGTGCAGATCAGCCTGTAGGAAAACAAAAAGACAAGCACTCAACACTGTGTACTCCAGGGAGGATAGTGGATTTGGAGGCAGGGTTGAGGTCACTTAAAAATTTGATCCTCTTGTTTCTTTCAGTTTATAGTACACTCTACTGCCTTAACTCGTCTGTTACAGGGATAGTTAATTTAAGACCTGGAGGAAACTGCCTGGGAGCCTGTTAAACATATACTCATCCACCAAGGATGCTGTGCAAGACCCTTCTTTTATGCCAGGGGAAAGCATGGATTGCCCTCAGAAACAGATTGCATTTTGAAGTTGACAGCCAGTCCCCTGAATATCAACAGGGAGTGCCTTTCCATTTTACATTAACACGTATTATGTTTTCTGTAGGTGAGCCAGTTTTTATCAAATTAAGCGTGTAGAATCCCTGGATGAAATAACCCTGAATTGTCGGAATAGTGTGCAGTTTCAGCTGAGTTGTTCCTTTTTTACAATTTATGGGAGCTTCATGGCCAAAACCTTTCACAATTTGAAAATCAGATATGATTTAAATTTGCAATGCCTCTGGAAAATGTGTTGGCTACAGTAATCTGAATTCTAAATTTACAAACAAATATACAATTTTGTTCTACGTTTGCCACTTGCTTCAGGAAGTAAATGCAGTTGTAGTGGAAAGAGGGGTCAGTCATCCCCATGCTTATTGGTCAATGTCAGGCTGGCAAAGCTAGATTTATGCTTAGAGAAGAACCATGGGCCAGTGATTAGCATGCTAACCTGGGACTCAGGAGACTGGGTTTCAGTTCCCTGTTCTACTGCAGAGTTCCTGTTTGTCCTTGGGCAAATCTCTCTGTTCCTCAGTTCCCTGTCTGTAAAACGTGGTAACAAAACTTCAGTCTTCATAAGGATATTATGTGAATAAATGTTAAAAGAAAGGAGCTGCTCAGATGTTTCAGGAATGGGGACATGCAAGTACCTGAGCAGGAGAAAGTCCTGATTGGTCTTTTTGAGCAATTGAAGAAATGCACTGTTCTGACATGTTCAAGTAGCTTCTACTGAAAAGAAATAATGTTGATAGCTTTAAAATAAATTCCAAATCTCCATTAGCATTTGCACTGAAAAGGAGGTGATTTCTTATGTTGTTCTGTTTTATGGTGTCTAATTTAAATATCAATGATCCTTCAGTATAAATAGGATAAATCACAAGTACACTGCTCACAAATCCAAGATGAGTCCTTTTATGTGCACTCACTGTGGCTGCCTTTATTTTACTTGTCCTCCGAGAATGAACACATCAACATGCACACCTTCATTTTGATGATGGTCGAATGAATGGAAGGTTTTGACCCCCCCGCCCCAACCATTGTGCTGCTGAAGGCCTTAAAGATTTGGTTTGTGCCAACTTGCATAACCTGGGCATGATTAAAATCAAGAGTCAGATTTCTTATGAATGTGTCATTTCTAGGAAGTTGTACTCAGGACTAATATTCTAGTTCAAAGTATATGAAAAGTGCTTGATAGGATAAGATTTTGCCACCCCTTCCCCCCCCCCCCAGTTGAGAGTCTGTGGTTAAAAATTCTGTCTTGCCAACTTGCAGATCCAGTCAGACACTGGGATACAGCTCACTTTTATTTTAAGAAAAGAGATGATCAGGAAACATGTTGAGCGCAATGTACTAGGATTGAGATTTTGATCAGTATGGGAAGTTGCCAACCTTTTTTTTTTCTGGTTGGATGGAGCACTGCAGCACCTTTTGGCTTCAGTTTCCCCACTGTCCTTTGGTCACCTCTGGTTTCAAAATTGGCCCTGGCCCTCTAGTCAGATCACTTTGCAAAGTTGTGCCCCTTTCATACAAAACTAAACCTTTAGCCTGGCTGAGCAGAGCTAGAAGCCACCTCATCATAGGCTTGCCTTTGGTGCTCTAGACCAGTGGTTCTCAACCAATGTGTCACAACACAAGTGTGTCATGGCACAGCAGCTGTGTGTGACATGGGCTAGCAGCAAGAAGTGGGGGGAGCCTTGGTAGTGTGGGATTCTTGTTGTGTTGCCCATGGCTGGCAACCCTCCCAGCTGTGTCGTGACCCTGAAGGGGTTGAGAACTCCTGCTCTAGACTGTCTTCCTTTTTAACCATGGGCATCTGTATTTCAGTCCCATAGATCAGGCCCAGGGACTGTCATACACTTGTCCTCATCCGTGATTCTGGACTCCTCCCTCCAGAAAGTCTTCCAACATGCTGTTGGAGGAGGCTGGCTGGACGTGGAGGAGGCTGGCTCCTCAGTTTTCTTTCAGGCTGCTGCTTAGAGGAAATAGATAATTATGAGAGGTCTCCCCTCTCCTGCTGGGCTCACTCAGCTGTTTAATGCAAACAACTCTGTTCCTCACCACCAGCTAGGCTTTACTTCTAATTAATCCTGGTCAAACTCTCAGGCCCAAATTAAGCCTTTCATGGTGTGTGTGGGGAAGCACCATATCATAATCAGATTCTGGTTGAACTTTGTGCTATCATACCAAAGCTGCCACGCATCTGAAAACCATTAACTAAAGCATTTTCACGCTTGGCTTCTCTGCAGATCTTCTTTTGAGAGCTTCTAAGCATATAGGTTCCCTTGAAAATCATTCATGCTTCAGAGTAAAGATTTTCTCCTGTGTAGGAAACAGTCTTTATTCAAAAGAAAATTTATTCTCCAGTCATAAACAATTTCTCAACTGGCTTGCCTCCCCCCCCCCCATTGGCTTTAATGGAAGCACAGAGAGTGTAAATCAGTGATGAACTTGGCCCACTGACCTTTTTTGGGCAAGAATCTTCCCTGGATGTTGTGTGAACCACTGCTTGTTCTCCCATCCTTGAATAAAGACTGTTTGTTATGTTATATTTACTACATACTGAAAAAGAAAGGCCGGCTAATAATCTAGTATCTTGCTTTCAGCAGTGACCACTAATTGATGGTTCAGAGGATGCTGAGAACCCTGTAATGTCAGTTGTGCATCAAAACAGATCCAGGGAATTATTTTTTCTTCCGAATCTCAATTGTCTTTCAGTGAGAGATGCTGTACTTGAGCTAAAAGTTTGTGGGCTAAATGCAGAAATTACTGAATGAAATCTGTAATCAGTGTTGTACATGGGGGGGGGGGTCAGAGTAGGTGATCATGAATCAAGTCTTGAAATCTACAAATCTTCTACAGCATGAGGCATAATTATCTATGCCATTGGCCTAGCTGAGTGTGCACTCTGTGTTCAGTCGTAACATGCACAAAATTTTATTTAGATGCATGTGGATTTAGTCATCTTTCTCCTTTCTTGTCACAAATCCCTATTTTTTGTTTACAGTATTTTTTTTAGATGCCTTGTTTGCTGGAAACCAGAAATGGTTACTAAATTTCAGTAAAACAGCAGGAAGAGCCATGTAAAACCCAGCTTTAAACAAATCGAGAGTTCAAAGAGAGTTTTATTTTTACAGACTGATTTATGTGCTCTAGAGACCAATCTAAATGCACATTCAGGGTATGGCTGAACACAATATGCCACACTTAAGAGAGAGAAAAAGTCAATAGACAGCTGCTGGCAATTACCATGTTTTTCTTACTAGAAGAAATACATTAAGAATACATGCTCTAAAATGGCAGCAACTGTAGTTATAGACATGGAAGAAAACCTTTACATCAAAAAAGGGACATCAAGAGAAAATATGGGTGAGATGCTTTTTCTTGCTTGTTCGGAGCCCTTGGTGCTGATTTCTCAGCAAGCTGCTGCCTCATTAATAAATATTTTTTGATGGTCTCATGTCAGCAGCAGGCTATCTGCTAAACAAACTCTGTATGATAATTGTCATCACTATTTGCTGAATTATTAGGAAACTGATTCCTTGTGTAGAATATTTCCTTCTTATTCTGCTTGCAAATTATATCAGCTAGGCAGACTGATGATCTGCATGTATAGAATATTTTAATTCAGTCTCTCCAGCACAAGTTTTCAAGTAAATTATGAAAATGTCAGTCCCGTTTTTGGGGGAAGGCAACATAAATCTATTAATTTTGGATTTTGTGTAGTAGAGGGAGATTAGTTCCTATTAGTTAAAGAATAAATGAGAGTTTCATATCAGTCACACATTAAAGCAACAAAATATACCCCTTACCTTATAGTTACACTCTTGTGAATCTCTTGAGGCACAGAGACTACAGAGAAAATGGAACTTTGCAGTTTTGTTTTGTTTTATTGGCATTCATGCGAATGCTTTCTTCAGCTTTCATAATGTAAGTTTTGCTTCGATCAAAAATTCAAGGCAAAGCTGTGTGTGTGAGAGCGCAATATGTGAATATTTCACCAACTGTCTCCTGGATGATTGTGCAGTTTCTGGTAGAGTGTCCTCGTGTTACAGGCCGAATGAAGGATGCAGACTGTGTCTGTACAATGTATATGCTAGTTTTACAATATCCCTTGAAAAACAGACAGCATTTGATTTCACATTTCCCAGGACCACGGAAAAATCTGCAGAGCTGCAGCAAGACTTGGATCATTTCAAAATGCATGTTTTCTGGCTACCAAATTGTTGACAAAATATTAGACAAAAACCTTCAGTAAAGCTGAATGGAAACTTCATAATCGTGGTACTCTAGGTTCTGTGTTTCCTTGGAGTTCTCTGACTACTTAGAAGGTTAGGCCTTCACAGGAGGGACTGCTTCTGGTTCCATGTTTCTACAGCACCTAGTACAACAGGGCCATGGTCCATGACTCATGCTCCAAGGTGTTACCAACCATAACACAAACTAATAATAATAAGGGTATAAGAACTGTTGTCCTGGGTTAGATAATTGTCCTTCTAGCACAGTATCCTGTTGCTGACAGTGGCCAATACCAACATTTCAGGGGGTGTGTACAGAATAGTTATTGTGGAGTGTTCCACCCTGTCTTTCTTTTCCATTTCTGGCAGTCAGAGGATTATGGTTGCCTTGAGCATAGGGTTGTATTCCTGAACATTGAGGCTAATAGCCTTTTATGGACCTATCCATCATGAATTTATCTAGTACCTTTTTAAATATGATTGTACTTTTGTCCATCACAGCTGTTCCTGGCAATTCCTTTTTTGGTACTGAAGTATAAGCAATTGATCAGCAATTCTTACATTTGCAGTAAAAATATTCCAGAGCAATAGTCCTTAAAACTCAAATAATGGAAAATAAACAGCTGAACCAAGGACTAGATAGCCCTGAGGACTGGAACATGGGACATTGTATCATTCATTGGTAGATTTGCTTTTTAAGAGTGATTCACCAAGGTTCATAACAATTTGTGGGACCACAACCACTTCAGATTTGAGGATCATTTATATCTCCAAATCAGTGGCACTGCTATGAGCACCCACATGGCCCCACAATATGCCAGCATCTTTATGGGCTACTTAGAACAACTTTTCTTCAAGTCTCATCCCAAAACACCTCTTCTTTACCTGCGCTACATTGATGACATCTTTATCATCTGGACACATGGCAGGGATGCTCTAGAAGATTTTCACAGAGATTTCAATAATTTCCACGACACCATCAAATTGAGCCTGGAACATTCCACACAGGAGATTCACTTTCCCAACACTACAGTACAAATCAGGGATAGATGCATCACCACCACCCTATACCAAAAACCTACTGCTAGGTATAGTTACCTACATCCTTCGAGCTTCCATCCTAAACACACCACACAATCCATTGTCTACAGCCAAGCCTTAAGATATAACCGCATCTGCTCTGATCCCTCAGACAGAGAAAGACATCTTGAGGATCTCTGTCAAGCATTCCTGAAACTACAGTACCCACCTGGGGAAGTAAGAAAACAAATTGACAGAGCTAGACAAGTTCCCTGAAGTCATCTACTACAGGAGAGACCCAAGAAGGAATGCAACAGAACACCACTAGTTACCACATACAACCCACAAGTCAGACCTCTGCAACAGATCATTAAGGACCTACAGCCTATTCTAAAAGATGATCTCTCTCTCAAGCGTTAGGAGACAGATCTATAGTTGCTGGTGAGAATCTGTTTAAGATTAGGGGGCTGCCTATAAGCAAGGAGGAGTCTAACAACAGAAACATTGAAGCAGGCACACACCCCTGCAACAAACCACGCTGCCAAGTCTGCCCACATATCTGCACAACAGATACCATCATAGGTCCTAATCAAGCCTGCTACTCCATCAAAGGCTCATTTACCTGCTCATCTACTAATGTGGTCTATGCCATCATGTGCCAGAAATGCCCCAACACTTTATATATTGGACAAGCAGGAAGATCGCTGCGTAAGAGGCTGAATGAGCACAGAGCGGATATCAGAAATCAAAGAACAAAGAAACCAGTTGCTGAGCACTTCCATCTTTCTAATCACTTGATAAATGATTTGTTAATGACCGTTGTCAGAGATGTGACCGGGACATCAAGACTTCAAAGAGAAACAGCTGAACTCGAATTAATATGCAAGATAAATTCTGTGAAAGCAGGACTTAATGGAGACTATGGGTTCTTTTCCCATTACAAAGGGTAATTTGACTTCAGGCTTCCCATGGTTTGAACCTGAAAACTGCTCTGATTTGCTGTTACTGTATGACATGATCCTATGTTTTACAACCCCTTGCATTTAGTTTTGTTCCTTTCTGTAAGTTCACCCATCTTCAAAACATCTGAGGAAGTGGGATCTTTTCCCACGAAAGCTCATGTAAAAAGTAAATCTGTTAGTCTTAAAGTGCCAGACAACTCTTTGTTGTTGTTTTACTGTTCACAAACTTAAAATTAGGGTTAAACACTTGGCTAAATTAGGGCAGTGATCCAGTGTGAGTCAGTAATGACTAAAAGTTATTCTCTGGTGGCTGTTCAATGCCTTATGTGGAATGTAGTGATAGTTTGCCTCATTCCGTGGAACATACAAGTGTTCATATGCTGAACTTACGGCTGTAGTTGGGATCTTTGAAAGGGATTGAATAGCCATGCAGATAAAGGCCAATCTTGCAAAGGCTGGTGTGTCTGCATAATTTTATGCACTAGTAAATTCTGGGGGGTTGAGATTTCTTCACAGTTTTGGTGTCAAGGTGCCCATGGAAATGGGCTTACTCTAGTGGGATTTAAGTTCCTCTCTTGTGCCCTTGATGCTGCTGTAACTGCTTGTATGTCTGGTCTGGCTTCTTTGAGTCTCTCTCTGGCTATGCCCTGGAGAGTCTGTTAATTGTTGGAGGTACTAAATGTGAGGTGGGGGAATCTGATCCTCAACTGCTGCCTGTAGACTAAAGGTAATACACTTGCTGGTGGCATGAGTCTACAGAAGAGTGTTAAACACATTGTATGTTTGAGGCTCCTTTTGATGGTGAAATTTTAACAAAGGTCTGTGCTGTCTCTAGTACATTGGAGTGATATAGAATTGACTCTAAAGCAAAGAGAGAACGATTCAACATTGATATAACTACTGATGTATGCTTGCTTCAGACAAAATTTTATCCCTGCTTTGTTTGCTTTTCAGATAAAAGGGAGTTTAATTTATGATCTTCAATAACGTTTGTGCATGGCAGGAGTTTTTTCCAACAGAGAACAGAGTGATTCCTAGCATGTGCCATGTATCCAATAACACCCTTTCCCCATATTGTTATGGTGCATAGAAAAAATAAGAATTTATTTCTTGATATATCCATGTGTCTTTCTCCATTTAATCAAAGCATTACAGTGTGATATCCAAAGAAATAGGGTGGTGGGGGAAAGAATTATAAAAAAAAAAAAAGTAACTTTTTAAACAAATAAAACCAAATCTAGCAATTTAAGGTTCAGAATTACATTGTTTTTCTGTTCAGTATAACAGAGCAGCAGAAAAACTAATCTTATTGGGATGATCAGAAACAGTACTTGTGCACTTTTTTTTTTTTGGCTTATCTGCATGAAATCTCTTTTTGGTCATGAAATATGAGTTAAGATAATGGTTCTGGGTCCCACTACTTGTATTGACTTTTACCTCATTCACTGCAATTGAATTCAGAGGTGTAAAAATAATTACCAGGAAATAAAATCCTTATTTTGTCTGTGCTGTAGCTGTTAATTTGTTTTGTGATATAAAATGAAACAAAACACATACATAGATTCCTGGTCCATACATTTCCCTCTATGGTATGTTCCAAGGAAATGGAAAAAAATCAAGCATCATTTATTAGCTATTTTCTAATGTTTCTTTCACTGATATTTGGAAAAGCTATCCCAGGCTGGTTGCAAGCTGCTCATAAGTTCTACTCTTTGGGCTGATTGGTGCAGCACAGAAAGGCAGAAGGGCACACTGGGAGGTGTTGGTCACAGGGTACTCCACTCATTATTATTTTGAATTGTATTGCAGTAGCACCCCAAGCTCAGTCGTGGACTGGGGCCTGTGTCATTCTGACTCAGTTGAAGGATTTTCTGGAACTTGGGCTATAAATTAAAAGCTGGTTAAAGTTAAATTTAACATGTAACAATGGAAGATTTCAACTTAAATTTCCAGAGCTAGATCACTACAGTTGTCTAGTGGGCATTTCCCACTATAAGAAATAAGCAGTCAATTTGACATAATTGGACAATTGATAATGACTCCCCATGACTGGAGCCGGGGATAGGTTAGCGTATCTATGATCATAAACCCTGACAAAGCTGTGCATGGAAGTTTCCCCAGCTTCTTTTGTTGTTTGCTCTTCATCTGCATTTCCTTTAAACTTTCAGAGGAAAATAAAATAAGAGTAGCAGATGACACAGTTCACATTACCTTTATATTTCTATTATGTTGTTTTTATCAGCATTAGTGGCTCTATGATACTACTCTTTCTTGAAGACTAGTATTTATTTGTATAAAAAGGTCCGTGTAGGTTTACCTTGTGATCATTTCTTTAGCTTCTACTGTCAACACTTTTTGTGCATTTGTTCTGTTGTAGTTCCTAAATTCATGCTACTTGTCAGAGCAGATGACATGTTTAATTACTAGTTGACATGAGGTCTGCTTGATTCTCCTCTTATTTTAATTGGGACTAACAGAATTATGCTCCTGGAGGTGAAAGAATAATCAGGCTCCAAGTGTGACTCTGAAAAGGGGCTGGGGAAGGGACAGACCAAACTAACCTCTGGAAAGACAATTGACTTAAGCAAGCAGTCACTGTGGCTGTCTAGCTGTGAGTGTCTTGGGGGTTGGCTGTTAAAATCTTGGAGCTTGGGTTAAAGTGAAACTGAAGGGATGGATAATGCCTGAGAATGGTAATTGGCATTATGTGGAAGGAAAACAAGAACTACTGTTCTTTATCTTCCCTAAACGGTCAGAGCTCCTAGACCTGCAATAAAATATTCATAGGCAAAATGAATAAAAGACAACACATGGTGTTATGTTAATTTACTTGCACATGATATGCAAATTACAATACTAGTTTTGTTCAGCAGATCACAGCAAACATTGCTAATAGTTCATTCCATTGTGGGGAAAGTATTTCCCCTTTCCACAAAATGCTGCTTTTGTCCAAGTGATCTTAATGCGAAGATTTTAACTGTTGAAATGCAAACAGACTCGCAGCTCTTGTGCTAACCACATAGGCACGTGCGCTCTTTCTTTCTCTGGTATCTTGCTCACAGTAAATAAGATAGAAAATAATCCATCATCTATGGGTAGTGATTACTGTTTAGTCTATTTTGGTGAAATCACACTGCACTAGATTTTGTCTGATGTCAGATTAAAGGTATTAATAATGAACATGGCTTGATTGTAGAGGATTTGTAGCAAGCAGCTTTGAAATCCACTGGTATCAAGGGTACTGCTTATGACAAGCTCGACATGTGCTGTGACTCCTTAACGTATAGCTCAAACAGAAAAATTTGTTGAAATTCTACTGAAGCAGGCGCATACACGCTGCAGCATCCAGTCAATGTAAGGAGTAATGCATAAATATATCCTTCTGCTTGAAAGGTTTGCTATATTACAAACAGTAAAGGTTGTCAGACCCAGTAAATGATGAGATTTTAGCAACAGAATAGCTCATTTTAATCTTAATCGTAAGACTGCCAACCTTTATAAGAATGGAGTATTAGAGTGTTCTTGAAAAGTACTTGGTGATCTAACTGGAACAGCTCATTTTCGGGCTGTGCACACATTAACATTTTAAAATCCCAAATAATACTCTGTCATTTTATCTATAAGTCTAATTTGCTAAACGGCAAATATAACTATCTTCCTAGGATGCCTCCATACAAAATCAGATTTGTTTATCTGGAACAATAAAATGCATCCAGGTAAAGCAGATGCAGTCTGAGAATTAAAAGATTATTAGAAAGTGACTTGTGTGAACTAAGGTTTTAGGAAATTTGCTAATTAGTAGTTTGAAACATGTAAAATATTAAGTTGATTTGCTTAGGAGCTGTGCTTAGGAGCTTTATCACCAGTAATGAAAAAAATTCTTGTCTGAACTTTATGGTGTAAGGTGATCTTTATTTAGGAACAAAGAGGGTCCAAAACTGGAACATGATATAAATTTCTTGTCTTATTTGGGGGTGGCATGGTAAAATTTTAGACAGTAAAATCTTAATCCAAACACCAACTCCGACTGTCTCATTCTGAATCAAATTCTAAATGACAAAGACCTCTGGGTGAGGTGGCATTCCTGTCCTGCTCCAAAGAAAATCTGTGCACATTGCAGAGAGTCAGATTTTTGCTGGGATTTGGCTCTTTATCAAAACAAACTATCAATACAAGCTGTTCTTTCTTAGGGTTCCTTCTGTATCACATCTCTGTATTAGATCCTTCACCCCCTATCTCCTTATATCAAGGGTAGAGGTAGTGAGCTGTGGCCACAATGAGCCAGCAGGAAACAAATAGTGTCTACCAGCAGGGGTCCAGCGTCTGCCAACTGGATGACTCCATAAAGAACTATTTTCCCACATCAGATTGGGTACAGTCAAATTTGTATGAAAAGTCTTTGTGCATGTTCTGAAACACAGGCCTTTTGAGTTTAGCCGGATTGCATGAGTACTGTTTTGAGATTTCTGCATTGTCAGTGCCAAACTTTAGCCTTCAGTTCATCTGACTCTGAATATCATACTGATGGCTTATCACTAGACTTTTTAAATAGACCTTTCTGAATGTGATACCTCTTAAGCATAAAGCATAAATTCTCCCCATTCCATTTGGAGTTTAGATTTTTTTTAAAATATGCTTTTGGAGCTATAATAAGCACATGTAAAATATGCTAGGATGTACACCATTAATTTAAAAATGGATGAAGTACTAACACCAATCAGCACATGTGACGTGGAGGGATATTTTCAGTGGTTGCATGTGGGTATGGGAAACATGGTTGTCTAACCGTGGTATGAAAATCGATTATCTGTAAAGCTGACAGAGCTTGCTACCAGAGTTGATTTAAAAATTTTCTATCAAAATTCTTCGTGGAAAACTGGTTGTGGGTTGGTTTGGTTTTTTTTTTGACTCAGTCTTTTCATGGAAAAATATTGTTCATTTTGTGTCAAAAAACCCCTGAACTCCAGAAAAGTGAAATGAAATATCTGTGGTGTCCTGCCACAGTGACAATGGGAGCTGTGACTCAATTGTCTTGTGCCCCAATTCCCCTATAGTACATCTTCCAAGATGCTCACAGCCAGGGACTCCCCTAATTCACTGCCCTCCCTGAAAAAAGGGATACTAGAGTGCATCTTGGGACATGTTTCATTCAGGTCATTTGGTAAATGAAAAGTGAAGAAGAGAGAGTATGATGAATCCAAACTACAGGTCTTATAAGGATGCCAAGCCAATGTGCTTGTACCAAAATATGTCTGCATTCAAATCTTTACTGGAAACCAAAAGTTTCCTTGAGGGGCAGGAGGAGGGAGACAATTGCTGACAACTCAACTTGTGACAGTGACTGAGTGCATTGATCAGGTAGGTGTATGTGACATCCCCAGGGTACAATCTGGGCTGAAGACTGTGTTCCCTCAATTCTCCAATGCATGTTGCCTTTTACACTGCTTTTTTTTTTTTGTCAGAGCAGCTACTGATCTGCTCTCACAAAGCCTTCAGTGGTGTTAATTATTCCCACCTGTACTATACGAGTGCTTTGGCCAGCCATTCCTGAATTGTATTTCAGAGCAACACTAGCAAATCATTAGGCCCCAACTTTCCCAGCCTGCATTGTACAGCTCTCTTCTGGACAATCCAAGCTCACAGAGAGCCTGTAATTTCTTTAATAAAAAACCGATATGCACAAATCTGTTTATCTCAAATGGAGTTTCCCAAACATGTCATACTGGTTTGGATATTAAAACAATAAAACAAGTTTATTAGCTGCAGAAAGATAATTCAAGTGATTACAAGTAATGAGATAAAATGGTACTAATTCCTGTCTTAAGCTAAGTGAATTCAAGGCAAAAGGATCTCTCACCACATGTTTCAGCAGTCTTACTGGCTGACACCTTTCAGACAGGATGCATCCTTTAGACCCCCCTAGCTGTTTTTGTTCCTCAGATGCCTTGGCTGCCATGGGCAGAGAGAAAGGGAGGAATAACTTGGGACATCTGTTCTGAAGTCTTCATACTTTTTTTCCTTTTTCTTTTGAGAATCATTCACCTGAGTTCATGAGACAAAAAGTCTGTGGGGTTAGGAATCTCCAGCTATTCCTTTGCCAAGATGTAAATTTTGTGCTCATACTCTTTTGCTTGTTAAAGAAAGGCTGCTTAATTGAGTGGTGATCCAAAGTTTTGCTGATACCTGACTGAGGCATCAAGTTTGCCATTTGTCTCTGAGGAACTGGTTTGTGGCTACTTTTCTAAATTTGGAACAAGTTTCAATACTGTTGTGTAGTGGAATTTGATAACTTTACATATGATTTTGCCATACCTATTTTACCAGGACAATAATGATCAGCCAATTATGAGTTTCCAAATGACATCGCACAAGGTATACTTTGCACAAAATTTATCATAGCCTTGAAAAAGGGCTGGACATAGACATACAGTCAGAGTAATACAAGAGCCAAGTTAAGAATAAAGAAAATACTGCAAAAGGAAATATAATGAAATATACTCGGGAGCCCTATTTAGCCTCACTGTGGATGGAATTGTAGAACTGGAATGGACCTTGAGAGGTGGTCTGGTTCAGTCACCTGCACTCAAGACAGGATTAAGTATTATCTAAAGCAGTGGCTTTCATATTTAGGATTGGGACCTGGTACTGCCTCACAGACACTCAGGTAATGAGTCACTGTGTCCCCTGCTGCTGCCACCAAAACACTGGAATGTAATTGCTTAAAGATGTAATTGTTGGATCATAGGTATAAATTATGTGTTCAACTGGGTGCTGAGGAAAGAAGTTTGAAAACCACTGATCTAAAGGAACCCTGATAGATGTTTGTCTAACACGCTCTCAAACACCAATGATGGAGATGCCACAACTTCCTTAGGCAATTTATTCCATTGTTTAAATTACCCTGATATTCAGGAAGTTTTCCTAATGGCCAACCTAAGTCACCCTTGCTGCAATTTAAGCCTACTTCTTGTCCTATCCTCACAGATTAAAGAGAGTGACTTTTTTCCCTTCTCCTTGTAATGGCCTTTCATATACTTAAAAACGGTTTTCTTGTCCACTTTTACTTTTTTTTTTTTTCTTCTCTAGATTAAACAAACCCATATTTTTTAGACTTTTAAGTGTTTTTGTTGCTCTCATCTGGACTTTCTCCAGTTTGTCTGCACCCTTCCTAAAGTGTGGCACCCAGAACTGGACACAATATTTCAGTTGAGGCCTAATCAGTGTGGAAGAATTATGTCTCAGGTCTTGCTTACAAAACTCCTGCGAATACATGCCAGAATACGTTAAGTGGAGTGTGTGTGTGTTTCACACAAGTGTTAAACAGTTGTCTTTACATTTAGCTTGTGATTCACTGATCTCCAGATACCTTTTTGAGGTGCACTTTCCTAGGCAGTCATTTCCCATTTTGTATATGTGCAACAGATTGTTCCTTTCTAAGTGGAGTACTTTGCATTTGCTCTTATTAAATTTCAGCCTATTTAGTTCAGATTATTTCTCCAGTTTGTCCAGATTATTTTGAATTTAATCCTATTCTCCAAAGCAATGGCAACCCCTCTCAGCTTGGTATCATCTGCAAACTTTGTAAGTGCACTCTCCATGCCATTATCTAAATCAGTGATAAAGATATTGAACAGAATTGGGCCCAGAATTGATTCCTGTGGGACTCCACTTGATTATACTCTTCTGGCTTGACTGAATTACTGATAACTACTCTCTGGCTGTAGTTTACATTGTTTCTTTTGGTTGGTGTGGCTTGACGCCCCGCTCCACCAACAGATGTGACTGCTGCATTCACTGTATAGAGTCGCAGGAACAGGCATGGCCTTGCTTCATCCTGTCCCTCATTTCCCCTTTTAAAGGGATGCGTGCCCCAGTGGTATGTGGCAGAAGCAATCCTTGTGCCCTCTAGGTTCAGAAATTTTGATGGCTCCTGATCCTTGCTTGACACTTGCAAAGTGGGGAGGAACAAGCTCCTCTTCATTCTTCGGTTAAGAGTCTTACAAAGTTACAAGTTGCAGGTTGGTCAATCATATAAGAATGTTTTGAACTGATGAGAAAAAACCTCATTTTGTTTCCACGTTAGAGTGAAATAATTAACAAAACAATGTCTTTTTTTAGTTGAAGGTACCTGTGATGTAACATTAATTTAACATCCTTAGCTGTAAATACGAGGTAGATTTGGATACAGACCCTTTGGATATTTTGTGCAGTCCTGGAAAAACAAAAGGGATATTGTATTAACATAGGTCTGGCTGAAAACAAAAAAGCAAAACCTCAGTTTTAAGTAAGACTTATAGACTTTGCACTTCAGAGCACTTTTCTGATATGGCTCTCAGTCCTGTACGCTGTGTGGGAGAATCACTACAGGTGTGGAAACAGGAGCATGAAGTGAAAGGCAATGATTATGCAGAACCGAGTCTTAAGTGACCTTAAGCCCATGGCTGCAGAACTCAAGAAATATAGCTGGGTGTCTTAATCTCATTTTGATCACTAACGACTGACCTGTATTGCTTCCTTAACTTCAGATGAAATTATTATTATTTGAAAATGATAGCTGGACAAAATTGAGCATGAACTGTGCCCTTTTCCTAATGGAGTTCAGGGGAATACTTCAGATTATAGAACACTTACTGGAGGAGGATTCATGGGAGAAGTATTTCTCTTCTTGTCCTGCATCCTCCTTTCCCCCCTGACCAAGTTCTACATGTCACTTAACTTGTTGGTGTTTCTTCCCCAAATTATTACAGAATAGTCAGGGACAACAGCACTGATGTGCTAAGAAACTAGGCCTGACTTTACAGTGACCTTAAAGGAGAGGAATAGACTATCTGCATTCATTTCAGTTCAGTCCTAATTCCCATTTACCCCTTTCCTTCTGTGCTATCTAAATTAAATGGAATAGTGCAGACAGAAAATCTATACTGTCAACTGTATAGAGCAGACCTTTTTTGAATAGAAAATGTCCATGTGAAGAAAAAACAAATAAAAATACTTTCACAAACTCATAGTGACTCTCAGGTAAGTAAATACTTTAAAGGCATCTTGGCCTGTGAACCCGTGTCAGGGGGAATTTGTAATCACATGGGAAAACTGAAGTGTGATATTCATTTCCCCAAGGCTGCTGCCCAACAGGCTTTATCTGATCCTTCAGTGTATCTGAGAAAGGAGTTGCGCAAGCTTCCCATTTCACAGATGCTTCGACTGAAACAGTGACTGAAATCACTATGATACCGGTGCAGTAATAAAGCTGGTAATCAAACTGACAGAGCAGCTGAGTGAAATTCATTCACCATAAAAGTAAGTTAGGTGTTGTGCTTTCATTTTCCACACCTCTCTGCGCCAGGGAGACCTGACAGTGTCTGTATCCTTATGTAGTATGTTTGCAAGAAGCCATAAAGTATGCCTTATTGGAGTCTGAGTTCACAGCTGTGAATTTCTTGTATTATTGCTAACAGTTCAGCAACCATAGGTATTTGTGGCTCTGATCTGCTTTCAGTAAGACACGTTCCATTAACACACAGCCAGGCTGTGAGTAAGCCATGAAAAAAATATTGTCATTTTCCTACCCAATGCATTTTTAAACACATGGGTTTCCTCCCAAGTTGAAAAGCTTGGAAATGGCCAGTTAACTTTTACTGCAGACTTGCATTTGTTTTGGGGTTTTTTTTGTGTGTATCTTGGTTGGAAAATAGTCAGACCTGTTCCTTTTTGTTGCTCTTGCTTGGAAGAAATTGAACTAGATATTTCTATATGCAATTTGCTTTTTGAAAAGTACTTGACTTTTGTCCAAAGCCATTATACACACTGCAGCTTAAATGTGAAAGTTGGTTTCCAAAGCAATTGAAGGACAATTCACTGTGCATTTAAGGTAAATATAAAGCGAGTCTAATACTTGTATATATTTGGATCAAAGGTGAAATGATATAAATGGAAGAACTAGCTAATTTAAGCCATTTGGGTCAAGTTCTGATGCCGTCAGGGCTGTCAAACTCATTGTGTGGATGGGGCAAAATTTCCTTCTATGGTTATGATTAGAGAGCTCAGAGGTATTTTTGGGATTAAATTCTACTTTCTCTACTGTGGAAACTGAACTCCCACTCGTGTTAATGGGAGGTTTACGCACAGATCAAGGGTAGAAAATGGTCTTTATGTGGAAATAAAAGGGCCAAATTCTCATAGCCTTATGTTAGGTGCTGCTGGGGGCATGCAGAATTGTGTGCAATGCTTGTGTCTCTACCTCAGCAGAGTGAGATATGCTGCCAGTTAGACTTTTTCGGCTCCCTTTCACACCAGCACATCATCTTCATCAGCAAATGCCTCAATGTTCCCAAGCCCAAACCACAGCCAGCAGCTGGTGAATTCCAGTTCTCGAGGTCCTCAGAGATGTTCCTCTGCACTGCAAAGCTCCTACCACTGCGCAGTCACAGAAAATATTAAATTTGCAGTTCTTTTAAAGAATTGGTACATTAAAGCTTATTGCAGCGGCTCCCAGTCTTTTCAGTAACATGGCACACTTCAATTAGACAGACAATTCCACAGCACACCCACTTTTTTCAGCTGAATTGATTGTTTGTGAATGTCACACTTGCATTTACTATGGTTACGGTCTTAGCAGAGTGGAGTGCAACATAGTGCATAAAACAAGCTAAAGAAAGATCAAATGCATTAATGTTTATAAACCAATGGAAAAAAATACACATCATCTCAGTTTTGCCCTTTGGCCACCTGTGTTTCAGGTTTTAGAAAAAGAAAACTCAATATCTCACTTCTAATTTCATGATTAGTTTTCAGGAATTTTGAGTTGTAATTTTGTTTGGATAGAATATTGTTTAAGATGAAAAAATGTTTGTTTTTCATTACCTTAGTACAAAATTTTACAGCATGCTTGGACAGGTTTCATAGCACACTGGTTGAAAACCATTGGCTTATTAACTTAATTGGGGATAAACACATTCTTCCTTTCAAAAACTGCAGAATCAGTTCATTATAAAAATAAAGCAGGTTTATTAACAAAAGGCCATAGGTTAAACAATAACAAGTAGCAAGGATAAAGGTAGAAATTATTACAGGCAAACAAAAGTGGAGACATCTACTTAAATTCAACCTAGTAAGGCACTAGTGTTGTTCAAGATGTCTCTTTCCCGCTGTCTCCTTTCCACCCTTTAGTGGCCAATATATATCAGAGCAGTGGTTCTTGGACTATGGCCCACAAACTGCTTGCAGCCTAGTCAGCACACAACTGTAGCCGATGTGACACCCACAGAACCATAAAGGTTTGGTCAATCCAATAACATTAGTAGTAGGCATCTTGATGCTGTAACCATTTGGGAGAATCGGTCCATATTCTTAGACTGCAGTCTAGGAAATGAAACAATAATCAATGCACAAATTCATCAGTTATGCTAGCATACATTTCTTTTTAAAACTATTATTTCTGCCAGTTCTTTTTCATCTTTTCCTCTTGCCTATTTCTATCTTCCCAATCTTTTTGTGTCTCCTTTATAGAACCACAAGGTAAATCTGGAGGGAGGAAAGTGTAAAGAACAGGATTCTCTCTTCCCTTCTCCCTGTAATGCCCAGCTAATACAGAAAATGAAAAATAATTTCAAAGGGAAGTTGCATGCACTTGTGAATGATGCAGTCTGATTAAGTGTTTATAATGTGTCTTCTCACCGATACAATGTTGAACGCCATGTGCAATTTTGAAACCTGTGTGTCTAAGCAAGATAACCAAAGCTGGACACTTAAATGCGCTGGTTTCAGACCAGGCCCCAGGGTTTTAAGTTTGCTTCACACTGACCTTCCCAACACCACAAAAGACTTGACAATATGTTAATGTGACTTTCATTCCTTAAATTTTCTGCTTTCTCTTAAAATTATGGTTGGATATCTTCTCTGTCATCCTTACTTTCTTTTCATTATTCATAATGGCTGGGTGAACCATCAAAAACCCACACAACACAGACTAATATCTTGAGTTATTCAGGTGATATTTGCTATGGAAAAGAAAAAGCTCCCCGGTAGACATATTAGATGAAGGGCTGTACACTTGTCTTAACCTACACACAAATCTTTGATAGATGAAAAAATGGCTCTTAATGTGGTCGTCTTGTGTGTCCTGTTCTTAATAATGTTACCATAAAACATCGTCTTGCTCTTCCATCTTCTCTGGTCCTCATAATGGCCTTTGAAGAGATGTTCAGGCAGCAAAAGAACAAGAGCTGAGGTTTTTGGACCCATGACTAACCTTTTTATTTATTCTTCTGTCACCAAGAAAAATTTTGTGTGTGACAAACAGGGCTGCTTAATTATCTCTTGTAAATTAACATAGGAATTAACTATTTGCATGCCTAAACTAACAAGCAATATTTTGGATATTTTAGTGTGTTGTTTTATTTTTCAAAGGTACAGGAATGTTATCTGCTATTTTTGAGAGCCCCTTTGAGGGTGCATTCATTATAATTAACCAATAATGAATGACTGATGCAGAATATAGATTCCTGTTTTATCAAGCTTCTTTTGTCACTGTTAAGACAGTTGTAATTTCAATTCATCCCAAAATTCAGGTTAATTCTTGCTATTTTTGGATTGACGGGAACAAATAATTCTTTTTTTTTTCCAGTGGTGGTGGTTATCAAGGAATGCCTTTTTATTTGTCTAATTTTTAATTATATTCATCTTAAGATATTTTTTGAGGTTTTATGTTGTTACTGAATAGATGTCACTGAATTCCATCAGCCCACCTGCTTTTTGTTTTGAGGATTATTAACTCCATTCACTTAAAATACGGAGATGTTCCTGTTCACTTTCTATTCTTCAGCTGCCTGTTTTGGTCTCTGTGAAGTAGTAGTTGCTTGTGGACCCAGATACTTTTCTATCTGCATTGTCTGTAGCATATGAATCTGAATAAGCTTTTGATCTGTAAAAGCTTAGTTGTATTTGTCAGGGCTTTATAAACTTGAATTTATTTTCCTTGATGATGTCACCATTACTTTCAGTAAACTACTGGTCCATTAATTTTGAAGCAAACGGTTTTAACTATTTCTCTACATAATTCCAGTAATAGAACTTTACTGGTTCAATTTTAGCTCTTCATATTGTATAAACAAAAGTTTAATAGAAACTTTAAAATGTATAATCTGAGCTTTGGTACAGCATGCAAATCATATAATCAAACAGTATTAGATATTCCTGTTACTATACACAGAGTGAAATTTTCAGAAGTCCCATTGATGGCGTCAGTTAGGGAAGACGATATGAAAAGGGAACAACGTTCTAATCAGCCCATTGCACATTCAACAGTATTAACTCAATTAAAAAGGGGATAGCAGCTTTATGGGGGAAGGGGTCACTTAGGCTGTTGATGGAGGGAATCCAGCTTTCCTTCGTGTCTTAGCCCATCTCTGTAAGACCCAGATGCATGAACAATTCATATGCTTTCATCCTCTGTGAAGATGGGAGTACATGGTAAGTAGAAAACGTAAGCAATGCTGTTTATAAAGACAATATTTAAAAAGATATTTTCATAATGTATTGGCAGGTCTGTAAATACAGGATTTGATTCTGTACTGCCTTGCACCAATTTTGTGTCAACTCGTAAAACTGGTCCCGAAGGGGTAGCCATGTTAGGTGCAGCAGGACTCTTTGTTTGTTACGTAAAACTGGTGTGACTGAAGAGTCAGGCTCCATGTATGGAAATTGTTCACAGGGATTCCCAGATACCAGAGGTTGGTAAGGTCAAATTTTGTGACTGTTGACATGCCAGGCAACCCAACTGAAGTGAAGGAGTATTGGTGAGGAAGTCAAGATGGAGTTGGGTTCTGCGTGAATTAGAAGGAAGTCAATTGACAATGATTATAGAAAATACCCTGGTGATGGGTCATTGAGCTGGTCCTAATGAATTTAAGAGAGTGACACATTCTGGTCAAAACAACTGCCTCACTCTGAGCATCACAAATGGTACAGTTCTAATCTCTACATGCTGTTCCAGGATTGATCAAGCAGGTTTAGACACTTCTAGGAAATGTCTATTGTTGTTGCTGTTTCATCAACTTTTCTGTCTCCATTCTGGACAGTCTTCCAGTATCCATTAGTGGTTGTTGCTTTGCAGTTATAACCCAGGTGGTCTGGGGAGGGTTACACTGCACTTAACTTGGTAGCGGGCAGAAGGTCTATAAGGAAATAAACACTGGACTTTATAAAGCCACTCAGAGGCAACTGACAATGCATTTTGCAGTTGTAAATTGGGTTTTGTGCACAAAATAGGTATGCGGGTGAGCAGTCTGCAATGGAAATCTGTGCATATAAATTGAGCAAAAGTGCACATACCCACTCTCATTTGGGCTTCCTTTCCTTTATCTGCTACAAAGAGAACTACAATTTGAGTGTCTTTTGAAAGGCTGTGTAGTTAAAACTAAGGTTATTGTTAAGGAATTTTTTAAACCTCAGAGACTGTAAGCTGTCTGTGGAGTTCCTGGTGGCGTTTGGCTTAAGGAATTAGATAAATGTATAGACAGGTTACATAAGAAGAACGTTTATAAAAATACTTTGGAGTACCTTCGAAATAATATTGCCTTTGGCAAAAAGGAGACCAAGACACACTATTAATTAGGAGCCTTACTCATTAAAGATGACTGACAAAACTCCTGTTGATTTGAATGTGAGAACGAAAGGACCCTGTAGCTTGTCTAATGTAGGATGTCAGTTAATTCTGCATACTTGATAGTGTCAGATGGTGGCTGGCCCTCTGAAACTGTTGGGCTCAGCCTACAGGTGGTCAGGCTCCACAAGGAAGAATGAGGTAACTCAGGTTTATGTCACCTGAGAGCATTTGACTCATGGAATAATTGTGAGGCAGTGAATTAGGCAGGACAGCGCTTGGACAAGAAGCCCAAGAACCTTATCTAGCAAGGACTCCTGTGGAGCAAGGAAGCTCTGCAGCAGGGAACTCCTTTGGAGCCTATACTAGGCAAAAGTCTGTAGGCTGAAAGGCAGGCCCACCGACAGCAATTGTGGGCCCCGGAGCAGAACAATCAATGCTCCCCCAAGGAAAGGATAACTGAAGCCAACTGGACTTTGACTAGAAGATTTTACATATGCGCCATGCAGGTTCCCAGCCACCTGAGAAGGCAGTACCTGCTGTTCAGCTCCCTTCGTCTCTTGTACTCTCCAGTGAGATGACTCTTGAACACAGGAAGCTGAGTAGCAGATACCTCCCCTTAGCCTTCTGGGAACCCACATTTCTCATAATAAATAAAGTCAGCTCAGGAGAAGGGTAGAGAGGGAGGACTGTGGGATCTCAGGAAAATGTAGGGTGTGGATGAGAAGAGGTTGAGTCTGTACTCTGATCCACTTGAGCCCTTGTAAATTGCTGGGCACTTATTCAATTGCCTCCTTTCATCCTTCTGCCAGAAGACTTGGGAGAGACCCTCTATAAGCAGGGGCTAGGCTGCAGAATTCTCCAGGCAGTAAGTAAGCCTGAGGCCTTATAGTGAAAGGGAGCTTCTCAGAGACTTTTGTTTTATTTGGGGTCTGAGATAAGAGCTTTTAGACCATCATGCAATTCAGAAAGCTTTATTAAAGGGAGATTGTTTTGTTTTTGTTTCAACTCGTTTTGACCTGGCTGCTCAAGTGACTTGGTTGAGGGGAGAGCCTGGTACTGAGGCACCTCACTGGAAGGGGTGCTTGAGAATCAGTGGCATCCATTCTTAATGTAGAGGATTAATACATTTGCCTGGTGGGGGGTGTGTGTGTGTTTTCTTTTTCAAGAGATTAGCTGTTCTTGTGAGAGACTTGTAGCAACTCTGACATACTGAAGGTTTTGACTGTCAGAGATTGGAAATGGAAATTCACTTCTTTCCAGTTTTAGAACCAAAACCTGAGGGGAGGCTCTGTTTCCAGGGCTTTCAATCTGAACTCCTTCCCCTCTATCCAAATACTCCTGATTTAAAACCTTCACGAGTCAAAAGTTAGAATTTTTTTTGAAATGGAAATCTAGGCATTACTGCGGTGGTTATTTAAAGCCAAGAACCAAATTTTAGTGCATCCAAAAATGGCAACTATAATGAAAAACATGACAAGTGGGAACCTTACAAAAGTATTAAATGTCCTGAATGACAAATCTATAATTTATTAAAGGAAAATGATTCCCTGAATGCATGTTATACCTCAAGTTCCAAATTAGAGTTCTTGCAGAAATTGGTTTCTGCACAGAAACAGATAATGTCAGTCAAGATGCTTGGTTTCTCAATGAGCTCTCAGCTCCTACTTTGCCATTAATATAACAGCATTCACTGCATAGCTGAACATTAAATACAATTTCATGTTTTAACTTGGGGTTTCATCAGCACTTCAAAGGGGGCCAACTCCTCCCCTCCAATGAAATCGAAAAAAAGTTCTTTAAAAATGCTTTTCTAAGTTTTGTGAGATGCAGGAGAAATGGGCTTATATGACTGGTTGGAAAAAATTGAAAAATGCTGTTTCATGGAAACAGTTTCTTAGGTTCAGTGTATAGGATGCAGAGAGAAACAGGCACCTTCATCCAATCCCAGTTAGGGGTGCTTATTTGGAGAGTGGGAGACAGAGCATTTGTTTACACTGTCCTGCAGTTTGGAATGTGGGGGCCTGAACAGTAGTTAGTTCAAATGCAGTTCTTCAGAATGATCATGTGGACATTGCGAGGCAAAAAGGTTCCTGATTCATACTAATGGAGAAATAAACCCACAAGCATGTGCTCATCTACCCATACTACTTTTCCTTTTCTTAAATGCATATTCAACCACTGAGTGGGAGTGGGAATCTGAAAAATTGGGTTCTTTTCCTCTCCATGACACCAACAGGCTACATGAACTTGAGCAATCCCATAGGGTAGCAATATCTGTAAACAGTTGATACGTGTTTGATAAAAGAGTAGTTCCACAGTAGGCATCAGATTGAAACTCTAATCCTGATTCTGTGACTACAGAGCTCTAAGAATTCAGGAGGACTCAAAGATGCATCCCAGGCCTAATGCTTGGTGTCTCCAAAACTTGTCAAAGATAAATCACATGTTCTGAAGTTTCAGAAGTAATCACTTTGATTTGGATTGCATCCTACAGTAACTGGGCTGCATCAATCCCAGAAGGAATGATTGCATTTCATCGGCTGATATCTGAATGTGTCAATCCTGAAAAGTAAATTGACCTTTTCCTAGGAGCCATATGCAGGAGATGGCACCAGACTGTCTCAAATCAATCCAAAAGTAGCATCAGTGTCATCACACGAAATCCTGAGACACTGTCTTTATTGGTAAGTGATGAAATGCTTATGAAAAGAGACATTGCACATTTCTTATTGCATTTTGATGCAGACACCCTGTAACAACTGAAACAGTTGTGGAAGTTGATATTAAAAATATTATATGCTGTTCTCACTCATTGCTAATTTTTAAAATATTAAAGATAATGGAAAACAATGAAGATAGAAAAAACTTAGCCGTCTGGATTGTGCAGGCAATAAATATTTTTAGATGTACTATTCTACAGGAGGCAAAGTCGTCTTAATTCATTCACTTAAAAAGGAATGTGTAGGGATATAATAATGTTCGTGTCCTTTATTTCTTTCAGTGTTTATTTCTTCAGAATATTGAGATTTTAATGGCAAGTTATGTTCACTTTTTTAAATCTCCCAAAAGCAGAGGATTTGAAAATTCTATAAAGCATTCAAATCACTCCTAAATAGTCCATGAGTTCATTTTTTAAATCAAGAAAAAAGAAAATAGCTAGACAAATGGTGGAAAATGTACTTAATCCCCATTTCATTATATTTAATTATAGTCATTGCCTGAGCACAAATACCAGCACTAAATAAAAGACGTGGGAATACCACACTGTTCAGCAGACTTACGCCACATAGAAATGGAGCTATATTTTTGGTAAATGTGAATTAGTGATGTTCTTATGCTTCATTTTATATTAGTAAGCAAACAACTTATTTTTTTAATAATTGGTGTGCCTGTTGCCCTTGAACATTTTTGAGCCTAGAGGACTGAAAGCTAAAAGCAACAAAAGGGATGAGAGCCCAGGGAATTAAGGGTAACACAACCGTCTCATATAAAAATTTAATGAGCTCGCTTTTGACACTGTAATTTGTCTTAGCAAGTTTCTCTAGTGAGCAAGGCCAGAAGCCATATGTAGATGAGTTTTTCTTGTGACTTGTGCTTGCCAGGCTGCTGCAGCTGCAGAGAATATTTGGGTGATGAAATGATATTGCACATAATGGGGTTGAAGATGACTACAAGTCATTTCCTTCAGGGAAGTGTTCTGTGTTCAATTTTTAGGACAGCTTACACTGAAAGTCAGAAGTTCAAGCCTGTTTTAAAATATCATAAAATCTGTGTAAGTGACTTTGAAGAAACTCATAACAAATACTAAGTGCCAATTGCTAATTAGTTGTCATCTTACCAGTGATTGCTTGATTTGTGCTCATTGGAGCTTGTTTTTCACTTTAGAAACATCTGTATTTTAACACCTTTCTTTTGTTAGCTGCAATTTCCCTTTTTATGTGATGTTTCTTGTAACTCATGATTAATGAAAATGCTTTGAAAAGAAACTATAGAACAACAGTAATCTCATGTGTGTTTATGCAGTTAATTATTTAGAATACTACAGAGGCAGTCCGAGAGCTATAGGCTCATTCAGTGAGAGAGCTATACAAGAGGCCTGTGAGATAGCTGTGAAAACAAAATGATTCTGTTCTTGTGGTTGATGAATGAGGCCCTCACAGAAATTTTGGGATGAGTGTGTGTGCATTTTATTCCACATATATTCATTTGAAGTGCTCATTCCATGTTCTAAGGGCTCGTAGAAAACTTTTAAATCTGTACAACTACATAACAGACAAAGAGGAAGGTGTGTCTTGTAGATAATGTGGTGGACTGAGACCACATCCGTGTCTGGGTTCAGTTCCCAGCTCTACTACAGAATTACCTGCCACGTGGGAATAACAAGACTTTCTCTGCCCAACTCTTTTTTTTTAGACTGTAAGCAGAGCTGGTTGAAATTATTTCCATGGAGAAGTGCTTTTCCATCAAAAACTGAAAATGTTTTGGTTTTGGGTGAGAGAGCATTTATTCATTGAAATAATTTCAAGAACTGCTTACAATAGAAACCCAAAACATGTTCAGTCATCTATTTGGGTTATCAGTAAAAGGTTTTGAAATTTTTATTGAAAACCTTTTTACCAAAAGTGCATGTTGTTAAAAAACATGTTCTCCTTTTCCTAGATGTTTCCATGTGAAATAACTGGCATTTTCCAATCAGCTCTAATTGTCGGCTCATGAAGGTAGGGCCTACCCTTTACTGTGTAATTATGGCACCTAGAAAAATAGGGCCCTATTCTGGATGGAAACCTCTAGTTCCTCGTGTAATACAAACAAATAGAAATTTACCAACTTTTCCCCAAGTTATTTCACTTGTTACAGTAAACTGCCTATGAATTTTTCAGATCATATTACAGTACACTAGTAGTTTGTCCATTTCTCTGTGATTGCATGCTCCAGGGAAAACTGACAGGTATTCACGATTGCAGAAAAATCCCAAGAGGAAAAAGACAATCTGTTAAGTAACTGAATTGCAAGCCTTTTAGAATTTTATAGGTTACAATCAACACCTTAATCTCTGCCAGAAAGAATCAATCAGGGCAGGTTATGGGGGTGGTTATGGGTCCAGAGTTGTGTGTGCAGTGCCCCACCTACTAAATGGACAGATGAATGGTGTAGCAAAGTGGTCAGCAATAAGATGTTTGGTGAGGAAACCAGAACAGGAAATTCAGGATGGTTGTGGTGACATTGAGGATATCAGCAGAACTGTAAAGAGCTGGGTGGTGAGGACAGTGGTTGTATCTATATTCTGCCCTTTAATAGTGATAGTGTTTTTGAATGATTACAAAACAGCCCAAAGAAGAGAGTGTTACAGTAGCCTAGCACTGAGGAGGCAAAGGCATGGAGGTCCCCAGCTGAAGGAAAATTAATGATAGTGTTTACTTTAAAGGAAAATAAATCCATGGCTCCATTCTGTTTATAACTCACCTGTAAATTGCCACCATAACCAAGTGATTTGGGCCATTCAATGTAGAAGACAACTCACTTTTTCCTTTAATAAGTTGCATGGATTTGGAAAGCAACAGATTTCCTCGGTTATAGTAGTATTTTAATGTCAGGTGCCTCATGTATGGGGATTTGCATGCACTGGTCAGGTTGCTAAGACTGGTTGAATTACTAATTATGAATATTAGTCAAGAATAATTAACTTATGTTCACAAAATGTTAGTAAATATTAGTAACGATCTTGATTTCTGACAGTGGTGTTTTGTAAATATTTTCTTGGTGGTGTAAATTAATTGTTCTATAGGCAGCAGATAAGCTGTTTTGACTATTTACTGTTCATTATTTGTGGCAAGTCAACTAAATAATATGGTAATGTTTTTGCTTTCTGCCTGGATGATTGCAACTTCTAAAAACAGGAGATTAGGGAGTGACAAAGTTTGTTCTGGCAAAAATGCCTTTTGTTCATGAAAACATAAATAAAAAACATTCCTCATGTTCTCCTGTCAACAAAAACACCACTTGAACCAATGTTTTCAAAGAGCGCACAGCCTGGGCTCAAGATAGTCTTGTTGGACGGTGGTTTGGAATTCAAATGCATGTTCCTGTACAGTTTGACCTGCTTTTCCTGTTCATGTTAATAAGTCTAGTGGATGTAGCTCCGGGTTGGACCATAATACAATGAATTCCTGGATTTGAATTTTATTTTCCTGCCTGAAGATGACACGTTTAAAAGCATGCATAAAACTTCATAAAGTGTCAGAATAAATGAAGTAAAACCCTGATTGATATAGCTCCACAGGATTTCCAGAACATTCTGTTCACAGCTTTATTTAAGCTCCCCCAATGGCATGTCATTTTTCTAATCCAAGAGCCTGGAGGTTGAAATCAAAGCTGTGGTGGAAAGCTATTCTAGCCAGACGAGTAGGTGTAATTGAAAATAAAATATTTATAATGATTATTTTAATGAAAGCAAAGTATTTCCATTATGCAGTGCTGCAGGAACTATTATTTTCAGTATTTTGAGGATGACTCATACTTATTAGGCTAGCTACACTTCTATCTCTTTTTAAGTTACTCTGAGAGCAACCATCTCAGATCTTGACACTCTTGCTGTATGTATTTTAGGGTTGAATCTCACTCTTCTAGTGCTTTGAGATCAGGACTTGAGTTCAGTGTCCTATATTATCACATAATGCACAGCCAACTTGTGAAACTTGTTGGCAGGGGATGTTTTGAAGATCAAAAGTGTAACTGGGCTCAAAAAAAGATAAGTTAATCTATGGCTATTAGCTAATGTGGGCATATCTTCATGCTCTTGGTGTCCTGAAATCTGTCTACCAAAATCTGCGACTGAGTTGCAGGCATTATTTCCCTGTTTGGCCAATTATAGGCTTAGCACTCAGTCGTGTAGATCTTTTTCTACTTATAGATTAAGTATGCTTTGTTGTGTACTTTTTTTTTTTTTTTTTTGGTAATGTGAGCCAAGGCTGCCATGGCTACTTGCCTTTGCTAATGTGTCCTCTCAGCGTTTCCCTCACGTTCATGTAACTTCTTCATCTCTTGCCTGGCACATGCTACTGTTCGATAGAATGTGCCAGGAGAGTTTTCCACTGGAAAATAATCCCAGGAAGTATTTTGTCAGGGGTTCAGATAGTCTCTCTTGTGAGAGCCTGACATCAAACCCTAGATTTGGGGTAAGCACTAAAATTTATTAAGTGAGAATGGTGGTATGTGTCTGTCTGTACTGTGTCCCAAAATTGTTAATGCCAAATGATGTAGGATGTCCTTGGTGTGGGAAAGATAAGAGACCACAACATTCCTTTTCAGTTTTGACCACCTTCAAAATGTAAACCCAGACCTCCTGTGATTGGCACCAAACCAGCGTGCTGCCTATTTTCAACTTTCTTGAACTAATTTGAAGGCATTTAGGGACTTACTCTTTAATGAATTTGACTTGTCTTTGGCCCCACTGAAATCAGGAGTGAAGTTTCCATAGCTTTCAGTTGGTGTAGGGTCAGGTCCTCATTGACTTTGGCTGAGGATCTGTCTTGGGGTGTGTCAGTCAGTCTTGATTAGAGCAAGGTGGGAATGTTACATTCGTACCGGCAGATGAACTGCGTCAAGATTAAAGACCTGCATTAACATTCCTGTGTTGTCATCCATATGCTAAGGGTCTAACTGATCACCGTATTTCAGGTCAAGGAGTTTTCTCCCAGGTCAAATTGGAAGACGCAGTGATTTTTTTTTTCTTTCCTGTGCATTTTGGGGTACTGCCTACTTGCTGGTGTGAACTAGAGTAAATGATGGATTCTCTGTAACTTGAAGTCTTTAAATCAAGATTTGAGGACTTCATAACACAGCCAGAAATGAGAGGTCTATTACATGAGTTAGTGGGTGAAGTTATGTGGCCTGCAATGTGCAGGAGGCCAGAATAGATGATCATGATAGCCCCTTTTGCCTTATTCATTCTGTCTGTGAAGGCTTTTATGAATCCTGTCTGTGAGGTAAAAGAGCAAACTTAAATATTATGAGGTGTTGATGAAAGTAAGGAATGAAGTTCAAACAAAGATCATCATGTGTAATTGCACTCTTTCCATGTAAGTTTTAGAACCTCACTGACAAGCTGAATAAATATTTTGAGATGGTTTTTAGCTTCTTCATGCTCTGACTCCCTGCCATCCTGTCAGTTCAACACTGTCCTGCATCTCATTGGTCAAGTTAGAACAATAGTGCAGATTTAGGCATTAGCCATATAAGCCATGGCTTAGGGCCTCACGTTGTGAGGGGACTGTAAATATGGCAGAAATAACTAAGAAGATGTATCATAATTGAAACTGATAATGCAAATAAGGCTGTTTTTCTTTGCATCTTTGCTTATGTGTAGATGCAAATAATGATTTATCATTTATTTTTTCATTACCCTTTCTGTTATATTGTAATACACTTTTTTCTCTCTATTTTTTATAGCACAGGGCCTCTGAATCTTGACATAGTTTAGGGCCTCAGCCTGTCTTAATCTGGCCTTGTAGAACAAAGATGATTTTGTGGACAAAACACACAAAGGGGGCAGGATGACTATCTGGATAAAATATTGGGGGAGGATTCTGAAGGTCTGGGTTTGATTACAGGCTCTTTGGTCATTGTTTCTCTGTGTCTCAGTTCCCAATCCTCATGACTTCATAAATACTTAATAACTGCTTAAGCTAGTACTGTGATAGGAATAGGTAAGAGTCTAGCTACAGCAATTAGAAAGGTGTATAAATGATAGTCTTAGTTACTTCTGAGAAGAACATGAAAAGTGACTGTATCTACACAAATCGCATATGGATCAGTTTTTCAAATAAAGTTGACCCATGAACCACACCTTCAAAACTCAGATTCATATATCCAATGAATGGGCAATAAATGGGTACTTGTATATACAGTTACATTATTTACATGTGCAAAGATTTCTTTGCACGTACATTCATGTGAAGATTTGAAATGATGTTGTGTGTATGTGTATTTTGCGTGAAATGTTTGTTTCACTCCCTGATCTCCACCTGCTATGCCTGATCTTCTTGTCACCATAAGAGATTTCTGGCCTTAAGTGCTTTCACCCTTCAAAAAGATAGTGGGAAACCGAAGAGAAATTTTCATCTTGAATTAAAATTTTGTTCAATATTTGCCTCACCTTTGGTGCACACTTGTGTGTGTAAAATCAAAGATGTTAATGTAATACTAACCTTTTTCTGAGCACAGAGGTTGAGATTTTCAGAACTATGTGCATTATCCCAATGTGAGAATGAGCACTACGCAGTTGATCATGCCACTTGGGCACACAAATGCACGAGGACATGCAAATAATAACATTCACCCTCAGTTTCCCAGAATTTGTATATGAAATTATGGCAACTGTCAGTATAAAGATTTGTAAAATGCTCACTGTTCTTAAAGCCTGGCCCAAAATGTTAAATTACGGGCCTGTAGATGTTATGAGAGATCAAAGCCAGCAGGGAGCCTCAGAATGCTGAAGGCTTTGTGCCCCAGTGGCTAACCAGGGTTACTGCAGGTTGATTAAAAAAAAAAAAAGCAAGGAGTCTTGTGGTGCTTAAAGACTAATAGATTTATTTATCGCATGAGCTTTCATGGGAGAATCTCACTTTGTCAGATGCTTTGAAGAAGGGGAATTTACAGAATGGGATGAAAATAAATGCAGGGGAGTGTAAGACATGGGATCAGGTCATACTGCAATAGCAAATCAGAGCATTTGTGAGGATTCAAACTCCAGGAAATAGCATACAGTTCGAATCCTTACAAATGCTCTGATTTGCTGTTGCAGTATGACCTGATCCCATTATCTTACACTCCCCTGCATTTACTTTCATCCCATTCTGTAAGCTCTCCATCTTCAAAGCATCTGACGAAGTGGGATATTCGCCCAAGAAAGCTCATGCGATAAATAAATCTGTTAGTCTTTAAGCACCACAAGACTCCTTGCTTTTTTTTGCTTCACTAGACTAACATGCTGCCCCTTTGCAGGGTGATTAGAGGCACCTGAGATCAATTAGGAAGTAGCCAGGTGCCTGATAAGACTCCCTGCTCGAAACAGAAGAGGCACAAGCTGGAGGGTGGTGCTGTGCAGAGAGAAGAGAGCAGAGGAGTTTGTGGAAGGTAATTGTACTTGAGAAGGGAAGGGAAGGTGGAGACCCAGGGGTGTTGCTACATAGCAAAAAGACCCAGGGCTCTGCATCTGAGCCCCCCCCCCGGGTGTGGCCGGCCCCGGCTTACCCCCCCCCCCTTTTTCCCCCCCCCCCCCCCAAACACAAGCTGCAGGGCCTGTGTGCATTAGGCAGCCTCTCCACATGTCTAAAGGCATCAATCTGCACTGGAAGTGTTTACATATATCTGAAACAGTTCACTGTGTCTGATGTTCCTGCACCCATCCCCGTGACTATAAATGTTACTTGTTGTGAATATAGCACTGAATAATTTCATTCTGAGAGACTGGTAAGATGTAGCTAGTTTTAGATGCTGCTTTGTAACTCTTAGGAAATAGATCAATCACTAAGTAAATTGAAACACAACAAAATTTCCTCTTTTTTTTTTTTTTTTTTACTTTCTTGTGTGTTGTCATAATCTCTAAGGGGAATTCCATGTTTACCCAGAAATGTTCTAACACCAACAATCCAGCTGAGATGCTCTTTTCTTTCTCTGCTTTCTCATTTGCTGCATTTAACATAACTGTGAACCTTGCTGTCTCTGAAAGCTGCCCATACGGACGTGGTTGTGTCACTGCTAGGGTGGGCTCAAATGTATTCAACTGCCCCTCTTCAGTGCCCCACAGAGAAACCCCTGCAGAAAGCAGCTGGAGAGCCAGGATCCAGTCTATTCAGGACTCACAGCGAAGACTGCTCAGAATTCCCATCCCACGTTAAACTACCACTCAGCATAAACATACAGTGAACTTTATTAACTAAACAAACCTTATTCTAAGAAAACATGATGAATTTAAACAAAACAGTAAGAAACCCAAGAGTCCCAAAGTTCAGGTGGAGTCACCCTTATCTCAATTGCAGTCTTTTAAGTCCTTGAGGCTTGAATTCAGAAGGCAGGCAATCAATCCTCTCTAGCTGCAGGAATCTTCAGGCAGATGCCATGCAGTCCTTTCTTCCTCCTGCATAGCCAGCCCCATGCAATCAGGTCACTGGCTGTCCAACTCACAGTTCCACTGCAGACAACTCCCCTACAAAACAGTCCAAAGCAGAGAGAAGACATCCTGCAGTCCACTCCTGCTCAGCTCTTTTCACGGAGTCCCTTAGCTGATGTACTCTGCAGGTCTCTGATTGCTCCTCTCCATTCTGCTCCTCTCAGGCTTCTCCCTGGGCATGCAACTCCAGCATAACAATAAAATTCGTGGAGCATGCTCAATGTGCTCCCACACACTCTTACCAGAAGGGTCTGGTTTCTGGGCTGCAAAATCTGCCCAGCAACGTCACCAAACCATAAGGGATCCCTGAAAGAGATTGCACCTTTTTAGGCACATGGGTTAAACTTGTTTTGTGCAATGCTAACTTTTCATGCTCTCTAAAAGAATCCAAGATCCAAAAAGGCAGCTATGTCAGTCTAGTTCAGTAAAACAAACAAGGAATCCTGTGGCACTAAAAAACGGACACACATATTGCATGAGCTTTCCTGGGAGAATAATCCCACTTTGTCAGATGCTTTGAAGATGGGGAAACTTACAGAATGGAAGGAAATAAATTCAGGGGAGTGTAAGATATGGGATGTGGTCACAGGGTAACAGCAAATCAAAACAGCTGTAAAGATTCAAATACTGGGCAACAGCATACAGAGGGAGATGAGGTGATTTGACCTCATGTTCCTCTATATGCTGTTCTCCAGTGTTTCACTCTTTATATAACTGTTGTTAGTGTGACTTGTTTCCATGATTTACGCTCCCCTGCATTTATTTTCTTCCATTCTGTTAAGTTTCCCCCATCTTCAAAGTGTGTGACAAAGTGGGATAATTCTCCCAGGAAAGCTCATGCAATAAATATATTTGTTAGTTTTTTGGTTTTTAGTGCCACAGGGTTCCTTGTTTTAAAAGAATCCAGTGCCCTTTGAAATGTGGATGTTTCACATGAAATGGAAATTTCGGAAACATGGAGATCTGTTTCTGAAAGGAATCTTGCTCCTTGGGGCCATGGCAATGTTACCAACTTAGCCCACCAACTAGGGGTTTGCTCATTTATTAGGGTTACTTACTTTGAGGGGAGGAAGAAAGATTACTGCTTCTGTCACTTGTGTTTCTATATGGAGCTCACTTCTCCCTTCTGCAAGCTCACTCCCACTTGCAGGACCTCAGTTTTAAAGGACTGGATTCTTCCAACTCCAGATTAAAATAACCGCCCACATTTTATTGCTATGTACCTAAAACTTAAAATAATAGTAGTAATTACAAAAGGAGAGAAAAATACCCAAACAGTTAGAGCATCAATAACCATATAAGGAAAGAAAATAATTTAATTATATTACATAGATTCTATTGTATCAGGCCTAGGGAGAGTTGCATTTGAACAAAGAGATGAAGAGAGAGAGTGTGTGTGTGTGTGGGGGGGGGTATCAGTTAGCATATCTGTGTTCAGAATGGTCTGATAACTGATCATGGCATGGGCAGGGGGAATTCAAACATCACGACAGTAGTTTAAAAACAGCCATTTTTTGCAGTCACCCTCTCCATCCTCTGCTTAATTACAAACAGGGTAGAGGCTCAAAATAATGTTAAAAAAAAATCTAGTAAGGAGGAAGAAAGAATCTGACACTTGTAACAGTGAAAGAGATCCCTCCCCCAACCCCACTCCTTAAAAATCTGTGGTGTCAAGGTTCAAAGGAAACAAGGAGTTCTGTGGCACTTAGACTAACAGATTCCTTTTTTTTTTCCTTCCCCGAACTAGACTAACATGGTTGCCCCTTTAGAACCTGGAGTCCTGTGGCACTTGAAGAGTAACAAATATATTTATGGCATACATGCCTGTAGGAGGGGGTGGGCACGCCTCAATGCTACAACTGCTTTAGCTGGCCACCAAGTCACTGAAACATGGGGCAGGGAATGATCCCAGCCTGCTCCCCAGACCCAGCCAACTAACCTGGCGATGGATTGCCCTGAAAGCTGCCTTCAGGTTCCCCACTACACTCTCACTCACTCTACTATGCAGATGCTGGTCCTGAAAAAAGCAGGACAGAGCCTTTGCAGCAGGGTAGAGACGGGATTAACAGTTGCCTCCTCTCTCTGCTCCCTGTCTGAGCTGGGTGGAGCTCTGAGATCAGTTCACAGTTTAGCTGCTCCCACCCTGCAAACAGGGGAAATCAGATGCAGCGCCTAAAGCAATGCTGGTGCAACGCGGTAAGGCCGGTAAGCGTTGTGGGGGGTGCCGACATTTGAGGGGTGCCAAAATGGGGACTGCGCCATTGTGCTGGGCTATGATGTCACTCATCTGCGCTGGCATCTGCTGAGCTGCAGGGGGGCATCAGAAACCCTAGCACTGTTCCTGGCCTCGAGGCAAACATCCAGGGTCCATGCCTTGCTGGCTCCAGCGTGGTGATGCCTGTGGTAGAGTCTAAGACCTGAGAAAGGGAAATGTGGCCTCAGGGTAGTGTTCCCAGACACCAAAGCATGAAAAGGAGGACATTGGGGGAAACACTGAGAAAATGTAGTATTAATGCAATATTCTTCTGTTTATAGGGGGCCTGAAATGATTCCCCCTAAAAATAGGGTGTTCCAGCATACTTTAACCTCTGTAAGTAAAAAGTCAGACAGAATCATGTGGTCTTAAAAAGCCTGCTGAATGAAGGACGTGAAGGTGGAAAGGAGGACATGGTCTCCTTTTGCCTGATGTCGGGAAACCCTACCTAAGGGAAGAGCAGGCAGAAGGAACTGAAAGGGCAGAGTGGGGAGACAGCCCAGGGGAAAGACGTGTAGACGGAGACTTTGTCAGCGGCACGTAGCTGCACTTCATAGGGCCCTTGGGCTGGGACCCAGAGTAGAGAGCGGGCTGGGGTCCTGAACCCCTTTCCCCTTGCTAGAGTTTCACCAGTGCAGGTGCCCCATAGGGGCAGGATTCAGGTGACTGGGGATGCACTGACCTGCTTTCCCTAAGAAATTGTGGGACCCAGCACAACACTGGGACAAAACATACTGTTATGGCCTCAGTCCTGCAGGCAGCCAGTCTTTATTTGTGTAAAACTTTCATTGATTCAAATATAGTTCTTGGGACTTCTGTGCAGGACTATGCTTCAATTGTGTTTGTCACAATAAGGCACCTGGACAATAGTCTTCAAATCCAATTTCATGTTGTTGTGGCAGAGGAAGAAATTAATTTACTGCAAAAGAGGTTTTTGGTTTGCAGGGTGCTGGCAAATCTGAGAAGTTTTATTTTGCACTTTTCAACTCATGTTACATTAAATCACAGCTGAATCATACAGTGCCTGAATGCTAGTAGCTCCCTAATACATTTTCAGGATGATGCATCCCATTATGCTACATAGAATGTTTCCGGTCACATACCATTCTTTGTAATGCAAGTGAAAGTGATTTAAGTGACCTGACATGAATTGTTGCTAAGATGAGACCTACCACCCCCTCAATAACTTAATTTTTTGTATAGCAAATAAAACTCAAAAATAAAGTCAAAAGAGCCCAGGATAGTCAAGATCCAGGAAATTTAAGGGGAAAAGATGAGTCCTTAGAATTTTCTATAGTTGGCCTAGAAAGTTCAGTGGAAAATTCATGGATCTGTAGGAACTGGCATCCATGTTCCCTAGGCAGCTTTGCAAATCCCATCCTTTGGTTTATTTTTAACATGCAAAGACCCAGAGCCTAGCTTGCATCACACAGCGGCCCTAGATGGCAAGAGGAGAAAAGCATGCAGGGAGCTTTATTTATTCTCCTGTGAGTTCCTGCAGCCGTCAGGCAGAGTTAGGTGAAATATTGTGAGCCCCAAAACTGCTAGTATTTTGCAGCCTTGGAGGATAAGCTTACTGCCTTTTCTGTGGTTCCCCTTTTTCTCCCACTTTCTTCAAAGTATCTCTGCATTATGAAGCAGTTAGCAACATACATCAGAATAGGGCATGTGGAGGGATGGGTAATGAAATCATATACATTTTAAAAAAAGCAATAAGCTATGCTCCAGATGGCATGCTTTCCATTTCCAGTGGCCCACTTCACAGTGCATTCTCCTTTGCTCCCTCACCTCGCCATGCACACCTGTAGTGGGTACAGGCAGCATGATGCTTGTTGCGGACAATGGAATAGAAAAGAACAGTTTAGTTAGACCCCAGTAAGTGTGCTAACCCAATGTGGATTATTTACCTCTCATGTCCTTTGTATAGCTTGTGCAAAAAACTACAACCTGGGCTTTCACTGACTTCCTTATTTGTAATAATTACGATGGGGAAAGCACAGGCTTGTCCCTATAAACTAGTTTAGGCTTAGAAAGTACTGGAATCATGGAGTTTATTTGCATAGCACTGTTATACTAACTGACTTGGATAACAACAGCTAGTTTTCATTGTTTAAATTATCAGTTGTCAAAAGACATTATTGTCTGTCTGCTTCCTGTCAGGGATTGTTTAAGGAATTAAGAAATTGCTGGCTTATTAGAATGATCTATTACACATACTTCTCTATCATGCACAGAAGTCAAATTTTGAAACACTGAAAGGAAGACATGTAATTACCATATGATAGAGCTTTCAGAGGAATAATGGGGCACAGTTACATATTTCAGTCATCCTGCAAGACTGATGCTTTGCATTTTCAGTTACCCAAGTGGTTGAGTTCAGATTTGGAGGGTGGGGAAGTTATTCAGTTTGTTTAATATGTAAGAAAAACTGTGTGTATGATAATGGAGAGTGGTGGTGGTATTATTTTTTTCTTTTTCAGGAAAGATTTTTTTTTCTCAGTCCATCATGATTGTGTCATGGTTCACTAACTTCTGAAATGTCTTACAGAAAATAAATGTTGTCTAGCTTTTTTTTCCTTACAGTTTATCATTTTGATTATAAGCTGTCTCTAAGCACATCCGTTTTTCTCTTGCATTTATACACATATATATTCTTCTTTGCTTTCTTGGGTATGGCTAAGGTTTTGTTTATGTATTTATTGTTGATGGATTATGTTCAGTTCAGTTCTTAGGAGAGCTCTTGGAATGAAATCTGATAAGTTTGTTTACTAGCCTTTTTGTTTACTCATGCTGTTTTTTGCATAGCATATTTGAATCAAATTGTAAAAGTAAATCTTGCTTCATATCATTCCTGTGTTCTGTAACAATAGTTAGAGCTACATTGTCATTTCAGTGAGGTATTTTTTTAAAAAACATATCAGTGAACATCTTTTGCAAAATGTATCCATTCATATTTGGAATGCTTCCTCCATATAATAAGTGGCATTTGAGCAGTTAAAGCCAATGGTTTGGACTGTTTGCTGCTGTTTTTAAAACCCATTTTCAAGAGTCATTGCTGACAGTAGATTAAAGCAGCTTCTGAACATGATGGTGATGTGCTGCAATTTAAGAAATGTTGTGAACGTGTCCCATATACACAATAAGGATTGTATAAGTCACTCTAATACTCTGATAATTCATGACTCATGTCAGAAGGAAGTTACTGGAATATAATATGTATGCTCAAAGCAATTCATTGAGGGCCTTACTTTCAGTGCCGTCGGCTTTTCTTGTCTAAGGTTCATCAAGATTTAATGCCAGGAATAACCAAATTTAATGCACAAAATTACCATTATGTAGACATCTTGCTGCTCTGATCAGTTCTTCAACCTGCCAATTTACAGTTTTGCTCAAGAGTCACATCTGCAAGGAAGGGGGACTTTGATGGTAGGGCTGGGAAAAAACACATGTTGGAAACCAGATTTCCAGCAATGGTATTTCTTGTATGGAGGACTGGAGAAAGGTGTGCAACCAGAATTTTCTTAAGAAGGGTGTACAGGGAGAGAGCCGTTGTCTTGGGGCAAAGAAGGTGATGAGGCATAGGCTGCTCAGCTTGGTGCATGGCTCTCAGAGGGTGGAGTCATATGCAGACAGTTTTGTGGGTCTGCAGCCAGGAAAGGATGTGTTGGGATGTGCTGAGGGCAGGATGGAGCCTGAAGACTTCAGAAGGAGGTTGTGTGCAGCCATAAAGACCCCTAGCCACCCACTTTTGGTGGGAAGACCAACATCTGGACTGCAATCCTTCTCCCACTATTTCTCCACCTGGAGCAGGGGGCTCTGGGAAGTGCCAGGTTCTCCCCTCCCAGTCTGCAGTACTGGACTTCATCAGGGGCTCCCCTACCAGGCCAGGGGTGCAGGAGCCCCAGTCCCATATCTGCAACAGCAGTAGGGCAGGTGGGGGATTGACAGCTGCTGCTGCTGGCTTTCTGCTCAGAACTGGCCAAGCAGGGAGGGAGAGAGTCTTCCCTTTTTCCTCATTGTATCCTTTGCTGGAAGACCAGGGTTTGAGATCAAAACGTGTCGTGTTGGTACAAAGCAGGCAGGAAACTTAGAGATAAAAGCTTATTCAGATCCTTTGGTTAAGCCCGGTGTTTTGAAATTACTATAATTGCGCTGTCTGCCTCCCCCTTCTGTTGCTGTTGCTGCTTGAGGTGTTATATAATGGATGGGTCTTTGGGGGCAGAGAATTCCAAATATTGCTGAACTTTTGTGGGGAAGAAAAAATCCTTCACATATTTAAAACTGAGTGTTCCTGTTTTGCACTCGTTGCGAGATCTAGAGCGATAAGGTTGTTTCATGAACCATGTACTGGTAATAATGTGAGAGGATTCACTTTCTAAAATTAGCCCGGCTCTTTATTAAGAGAATTATTTGCAGAGAGTCTGCAACAGTGTAGCATTTACGTTACATGCACGCAGACTGACTTCATGGTACCTCTGCCAAACTCTGTTCTCCTGAAAGCTGTGCTTCTGCCTCCGACTTCCATGCAGGTTGCTGCTCATCTCTCATCTCCCTCCCTCCCTCCCTCCCTCCCCTCTTGTAGCTAAGATTTCTCATACCCTCAGTCAATTCTGGACCCCTTTTTTGCACCTACTGAAGGATTCGTATGTGGTTTATTGCTTCCAAAAATGGAAAAAGACACGGAGAATTTTCTCTTCCTCTTTTGTTGGTGTCGTCTACTGCTGGTGCTCAGCACAGAACTAGTGTCAGTGCTTGACAGAGCAGTTATGCAGTTTTTCAGCTGATTTTTTAAATTAAAAATGACAGTTCATTGGAAGTGAAACAGGATCAGGGTTGAAGAATATTCCAACTCAAAATATGAGGAAAAAGCTTTAGAATTAAAAAAAAATCTGTTGAGATTTTCACAGCTAAAATAATTCTTTAAATCTGGTGTGAGTTTATTTCAATATGAAGGCCAATTAGCCTGGAAAAATTGAAAGAAAAAGATGATAAAAAAAAAAACTAAAGGGAAATTTGAAATGATCAAAACAATGTTTTGATTGATCCAAGACCAAAAAAAAAAATTGTTGTTAAATTCCCCCCTTAGTTCACAAATATATGTAAGATTTAGACTTGATGTTTTCCTGCGTGACTTGTGAATCAAGTAGCTCTTTGTGTCTTTGAAAATCTCTGCTAAAATGTGTAGGAGTTCAGACTGCAGTACCATCTTTACTGGGCTCTTTACATTTGATCCACTCCACTCTTTAAGCCTGCTCTGTGCCCAAAGCTATTCCCTTCCACTGCATTGACCAACCTCTTCCCCCCCCCCCCAAATCCCCATCACTGGTGCCCATTCAGAGAGATTAATTCAAGGCAAAAATGCTAGAAACTATTTGCATATCGTAAGGGAAACAGCAGAGGTGAAGGAAGGGCTGTTGGAGCAGATTCTTTAGGTCATCAACTGTATATCTCTCACTTCCGCACATTTCTGTGATGTAATGTGTGTCACTCACAGTCCCCATCCTAAAAGACTGCCCGGATTTCTTGACAAAATTAGACTTTTGGGAAGACATCATCGCTGGCAAAACCCAAAATCTAAAACCTTAAATAATTTGTTTAAATTGAACATTTGTTCTGGAATGATTATAGGTGTCTTGTTAGTACATGTTAGCCTGCTGTCATTCCCTGCCCTTAGGTTTCATGAACTTTTTTGTGTTATCCACTGACTATTGAAAATTAGTGATAATGCAGTTGAGAATTTCCTGGAAAGAAGTCTTCAAGTGTCTGCCAAAGTGTAATTTTTCTCCCATGAAAACTCATGTAATAAATAAATTCTTTAAAAAAACAGCAAGGAGTCGTGTGGCGCTTTGAGACTAACAGATTTATTTTTTGCATGAGCTTTCCTGGGAGAAAATCCCACTTCCTCAGATGCTTAAGTTCACCCATCTTCGAAGCATCTGAGGAAGTGGGATTTTCTCCCACGAAAGCTCATGCGAAAAATAAATCTGTTAGTCTCAAAGTGCCACATGACTCCTTGTTTTTTTTGCTGGACTAGACTAACACAGCTACCCCTTTGGAACCAATTTTAGTTAATGAATCATCACAAAGGGCCTTATCTGAGCCCTTGAATATTAATAGGAGTCCTTCTATAGACTTCAGAGCAATGATTTTTTTATTTTTAGAAAGATTTTTTTTTCACCCCATCATTCATTTATCTCTAGCAGCTTTTGGGGGGGGGCAGATATTTGGTGTGTTTGTTTATATTTAAATAAATGGAGCTCAGGGGAACTTATGAAATTTTTTGCACTTATGCTGCTATGGAGACTACCTCAATGGTGTGCACAACTATATTTCTCCTCTGAATTTTAAGTTTTACCCATGAAAGGGGAGGAGTGAACACAGCCTTATGCCATGGGGCTCAATTCTGAAAGGCACAGCCAACAGATTTTTTTTGTTAGAACTTTTGTTCTTAGAATTTTCACAAGTGCACAGCATTGACTTTCATTATTGATATTGCTTTAAATTTTAGCAAATATTCAGTGATAATTTCTGGACACATACAGAAAAAGACTACATAATTAAAATGGCAATCAGTATTGATAAGGATGCTACTTTCCAGAAATTCCAAAAAGGGGAAAGTACCAGAAAGTCCAAATTATATGTCAAAACCAGAAGGTAAGACTGTTACCATTCCAAAAGAAAACTCAGAAGAGGAACTTGCCAAAATAGGAATAAATATTGGAGTGATCTCATGTGCTGTACAGTTTTGCTTATAGATAGCAAGACATTAGTTTACCACTAGTTGTAGGCAAACAAAACAAGCCAAGCACTGCGTAAGTGCATATGAAACGCAAGATTTATGAACATACTATAAATATATTCCTAATGGAAGTGCTTGCTTACTTAGCCAGCCAGAGAAACCAATGTAAAGTGACTTATTTGACCAATCACTACTAACACACTCAGAGCAGCAAATAGGGAATACCTTTGGAGAACTCTTTGCAATCAGCCGGTAAAGTTTGAACCATCATCCCCAACCCAAAACAACGAAATTATAGGCAATTAAATTTTAACTAATAATAATGCAATTGAAATAAATTAAAGTACATTGAGACCTGCTTGTGAATATTCACAAGCAGAAAAAAAGGATGAACTCACTATAAAAATCTTTACTTAACCCTAATGTCATTACATACAGAATAAAATGTTACTGGGACCTTAGAAGCCAGCACTTTTTTTTCTCTTATTTTCCCTCCCACAGTCTCATAAATCCTGGAGTAATTACTCAAAAAGCATGATCCTTTTGTCAATTTATTGTTTCTGGAAATGTGGAGGATGTGTGTGTTGTGTGTTTTAAATCTGCAGCAGGAGCTCTGGCAGAACTGCTGGGGAACGTTTCAAGATCCTTTATGGTGAAGCAGAGGGAAATGCAGAGTAGCTTTCAGGATATATCTGCTTTCCTTATTCCAGTGAATGTCCTCATTCAGTGTTAGACGGAAGTGACTGGTTTTTTGCCATTGGCATGTAATGATGTGCTTATTGCAGTTTTGTCTGGATCAATCTTTCTGCATCCAGGCTGAGTTCATGAAAATTGATTAGACTAGCAGTAATTGTACAAGGTTCTCTGTGATGAACTATTATGATACCTATGGGAAGTACAAAAATAAAAGCTTATTTGTTAGCCCTCCTGAGTTCTTATGAGTTTTTGGGGAGAGGGCAACTGAAATCAGTCCTTAAATCACACCTTGCTGATGCTCTTCAGGGCATTGCTATTTACCTTATTTTCTTTCTTCTCATTTGTATCACTTATATGGAGAAGACTATACAATAGACAACATTACCAATGACAGAGCTAGCCCTACACAATTACTGCCATCAGTAGTAACTCACCTTTTGATTTTCTTTTCCATGCTTGTCTGAGATGCTAGTACAATTTCAGCTTTTAAAACTGAGTGGTAATTCCTAGCTGCTTATCGAGTAGCAGCAGTACTAATTCGCAAAAAACACTAGCCAATAGAAGTGTGTGAAATTTTTTGAACAGTTTATTTGCCTAAAAATACAGATTTGGTCAACCTGCAATTATTCATGTGTTTGACCAAATTCTCTGACTGGTTTTGCTCCTAAAATTTTTAGAGACTTTGGTTGCTGTTCATGGAATGACTAGAGTGGGAGGTCCTTTCCATAACCTTAAGGTCAGGGCTAGAGCATTCATCTGGATTGTGGGAGACCTGAGTTCAAATCCGCCCCTTTGCTTGATGTGGAGCAGGGATTTTAAGTTCCCACCTTTCAGGTGCGCACCTTAACTAGTGAATTATGGGCTATTCTGAGGCAGGTCTCTGTCAACATCTCCTATTGAAGCTGTTCTATTTTGCATGAAATGTGTGAAGAGTCACTGAGCCTGAGATGGGGGGAGAGTATGCAAATGATTGTTTAGCGTGGTAGTCAGGAACCACCTGTGATGGGGACACCCAAATATGTGGCAGAGCAGGTATTGAACTGTAGTTGCCCATGTTTGGGAAAGTCCGCTAATCATGGAGTTAAAAGTTATAGAGCTGGCACTACCACATCCATTCCCAGCTCTAAAACAAAATGTTTGAGGTCAAATTATATATTTTATTCAACTCCGAAAAGACTGTCAATTTTCCAATTTTTTAAAATGTTTCACTTTTAATTCTAACCATTTTTTTCATCTTTTGAAGCTACCAACTAAATCAGTTATTCACTCAACTCAAGTAACCACACTGTAGAATGTATGTAGGACTGGAAAGCCAAGATATGGCTATGCAGTGAGGTTACTTTATTGTAACAATTTCACTTTCCTTCTTGCATCATAGGGACTAAGATTTCAATGAAAAATCAAAAAATGTTTTAAATTTTTCCCATGAAAATCATCTGTACTTATCTACAGCTCTAGAAAAACATACATATATCTATCTCATGATAAATTAGTAAATATAGATACCCCAAGCCTGCAAATGTTCGCAAATGTACTCAGCTCTAAAACCCTGCGTAGTCCCACTGAAGTCAAATATATGCCAGATTTGCAGGTTGGGACCATATATATATATCTCAAAAACTGCAACCATAATTCTTTGTTACTTCACCCAATTGTGTGCTAAGGTATAGTACAGGAATGTGTTTTAAAGGGCTTTAGTTCCAGTCTTGACTTTGACACACAGTCAGTCATTTGGTGTGTAGAATACAGCGGTTAGGGGTTAGCATGGGAATCAAATTACCAATTTTCTTATAATAACCTAAAGAATAATAGTAAAACAAAATTTAAATGAAAGGCAGTAAGGGCAGATGCAAATACAAAGGGCCAGGTTCTCATCTGGTGTAATGTAAATAGCCTTGCTGAAGTTAGTAGAATGTGGCTGACTTATACCAATTGAGCATCTGGTTGAGAGAAACAAATACCAAATTTTGGTTCATATGCCACAGTTAACCAACCAGATCTTATTGCTATTCACAACCAGTACAATTACAAAGGCATTTATATATTTGTGCAAATAATTCCAGAAATTGGATTTTTTAGAACATTATTTGTTAGTGGCAATTGTTTGTTTTGATGTTGTCTTTGCCATTTTAGGAACAGCATCCTTTTAATTATACATGAGAGCTTGTTAATTTATTAAACTTTTGTTTCCAAAGGGATAGCCATGTTAGTCTAGTCCAGTAAAAAAAACAACAAGCAGTTGTGTGGCACTTTAAGACTAACAGATTTTTTTTTTGCGAGCGCTTGTGGGGGAAAATCCCACTCCCTCAGATGCTTCGAAGCATCTGAGGAAGTGGGATCTTCTCCCACAAAAGCTCATGCAAAAAATAAATCTTAGTCTTAAAGTGCCACACAACTGCTTATTAAACTTTTGTGATGTATGCTATTGTGGTGTGTTTATGTAGTGATTATTGCAATGGGGCCTCAATCTGGTTGATTTTGAGGCACTACCACACTAATATTATGTAAGATTGCTCAGATGGATGTTCAGAAACCACATGCATTACTTAATACAGTCTTCATAACATACGGATTTCATACGTTAAAATGTAAACACAGACACTGGGTTTTTTCCAGACTTTATTTGCAATGTATAAAGCAGCGTAGTCAAAGGAAACTAGCAGACTTTTCACAGTAAGTTATGTATATCTCACATAGATACAAATTATGTGCCACTTCAGTTCACTTCCAAAAGAGCTCGTTTGTAAAGTGCTGCTGGTATATAGTATGAAAATCACAGCATGTCATGGTTTATGTATGACATTTTTGGTGTCATTCAGAGAGGGAGACACTATGACTGACTTAACATTAATAAATGTTTCACATTATTTAAGAAACTTTTTCAGTTCTGGCATTCATATCCTTTGTTAATATAATATTAATGTTAATATGAATATGAATTTGGTTGCTTTTGGAAATCACAAGCATAGCACTTATCCAAAGTGACATTTTAGATTACTTGTTTACAGTCTGTTCTAGTGATTAAAGCTTCTAGAATTGTTGAAGTGCAGGCCAAAATTTTTCTCTCAGTACTTTTGCTCAACTTCAGCTCCAATATTCTCCTTTCACCACGTATGTGGATTTCTCATTGATTTCTGTGGAAAGTTTTATAATTTGAAATAAAGCTTGTACTGTCCTTTACTTGACACTAATGACAATTTTTTTTCAAATGATGGTGCTTACAGTGAGGCACTTAAATCTATATTTACGCATCCAAATAAGTGGCCTGGCTTCAGGCATACTGATCACGACAGGTCAAAATCACGTCAGTGGGAATTATTTATGATCAACATGTCTGGATAGTAAGGCCACTTGTTTAGAAATGTGGATTTAGATCCAGGTTTTCAAAAGTTTATTCATATGCTTGTCCCTGGCTTTTACTAAAAAAATAACTGTGGTGAAATCTTTCCATTAGTCATTATTAAAGATGGGGGGATGAGGGGGTTTACAGCAGAGTAAAGGTTTTTAAACAAAAGCAAAAATGTACTTCCGTTTTGTGACCGGACCCCATTTTACCCAGACTAACTTAGTCATCAATTCACCCTTACACATGTTCCTGCTATAACATTTTATTTTATGTAGCAATCTTATTTTCCATATTTTACCAATATTGTGTGTATCAATATAAAATATTGACAATGATCCTCATTTTAATTTTTGTTCTTGGTCCATCTTTTTGCTCTAATGATCCAGACTAGGAATTTCAGACTCTTTGTTTTCCACCCAGATGAAGTGTTCAGATTCACTCTTTTCAGATGAATTTCCTGAAACACAGGGAAAGAATGGATTGATTAAAGATGTCTGTAGTTATTATTTTAGAGGGAATATTTTCCTTTGGAGATTTGCCCAATGAAATTCAACTTTGATATACTGCCATTGGGGTCTGATCCATAGAAATAAATTGGCTTTTTGGGTGCAAATGTTAAAAAATTGGGCCCTGTTTGCATGTTCAGTGCCCATTCTTAAAACATGTTTCATCATGTCCTTTTTCTAATGCTAGGGTTGGATAGGACTAACTAGGACATGCTAGGGTTGGATAGGAGTACTTAGGCTGGAAGCCATCTCAAGTCTAGGCCCATCTACCAGGTGGAAAACAGAGGCACAGAGAAGTTAATTGACTTGATCAAGGTCACACAGTAAGTCTGTGGCAGAGAAAAGGCTTGCATGCGGGATTGGTGTTCCAGCTCCTGCCCTACTTGGACCATTCTTCCTCTCCTATAATATGTTTACATTTTGATAAATGTATAATGTTACTATGTTATTCCTATGGGATGACTTTGTAAGGAACAGAAGCTCCTAAGTCACTTGAGTGCTTTTGAAAGAACTTGCCTTACCTCTTGCTGCTGGAAAAACGATGGCATTAATGAGATCCTGTCAAAAATCTGGGTAGCGGAGTTTAAAAAAAAAAACAACAAAAAAACAAAAGAACCAAAAAGCCCCTCTTACCAGGTTTTCCTTTGGTTAAGAAGATGACAAACTCAGTATAATGAATATGGAACAAACACTTCAAGGATTTTTGGTTTTTTTCATGCAACAGAGAAAATCTTACCTAGAAATGTTTAATCTGCAAACATCCATGTATTTTATTATTCTTCATATGTATTTACATAGTCACATTTAAGCATACTATGTATTTTACAGGTTCTTTACAGACAGTTGAGCAGCTTCGGATTGAACTCTGGCATAAATCAGATGTAACTCTGTTAAAACTAGGGAAGTTAAACAGGTGAAAAATTGATGTGAGAATCATATCCTGAATATATACAGGAAAAACTCATCCACCACTGAAATGAAACAACTAATTTAGTTGTGAAACTAGGTGTCCTTTTTTGTGTACAAACACAGGATGTGCTCATGCAATTTAGGCACACACTTCTGCACAGCTGGCCTTCTGTCTCACTTCTCCAAGGATGGAAACAAGAACGCCACCTTTGAGACTGCATTGTATCATGGCACTTGTAGCTGTAACAAGATAGTAATATGCATTTTTTTGAGAAATTAACTGTTTCTGCAAAATAAGTATTCAGAAAAACAATTGGACTACTAAGAGTGCAGCTGCATGAATACATAAAATGAATAGAATTAAGATTTTTGCAAAAAAGTTAATTTAGCAAGGAACAGAATAGGCTTTTTTGCAACCAAAAAACTAGATACAATTTCTATAATGATATTTTGCTAGCCAATGAAGGTAAAAGATGAAAGGCTAGGCTCACACTTGAATTAATTATCTATTTTCTTTAAAACAAATGAACTTCTTGTTCTGTTGGGTAAATAATTACAAAACACTCGGTTTAGTTATTTTTAAAGAACAGCTCTGGCAGATGTTCCAAGAGAGAGATTTCCTTTACAGTTGCATAGGACAGCTTGGAGGGTTCCCCCTCCCCCCCTCTTTTAGTGCTTCATGTATTACAATATTTGAAAAGATGAAGCGTACAGGAACAAGGTGGTTTTTTTTTTTTTTGGTTTTTTTTTAAATATTATTTGTAGACATGCTTTTTGGGGGCAGGAGGGAAGAATGTACTAAAATGTCCCCTTAAAAGAAATCAAATGTGACTGCATACATTTGGCAATTGCAGTTTGTTTTTTATTTTCTGAAATTACTAATCCCACAGCGCAGTGCTCATGCAGATTGTTTAGGGAAACAGATGACATATGTTATAGTACTAAACAAGCTGAAACAGAGCCAGGATAAAGACAGAAGGTGTTTGTTTATTTTTAAGGGAAGCACAGTATTGTGAAATGACTCACAATGAGAAAGGAGGACAAACACATGATGAGCTTTGTAACCAGTGGCCTATGAACAAAAGCAATTAGTGTACCCTAATGAAACAAAACTTAATAATATTTGACGTACGGTTCCTCAGTTTAAGGTGCTTGCAACGTTTCTCTTAATCCATCCTGACAGTGGCTGGCAGAATGCTTTACCTTTAAAACTAAGAAATTTTATGAGGCATTTTTAGTGCATATTAGCGGACAAGCCACCATCATAGATGCCCATGCTTTTAAAAAAGAAGGTAAAATGTGCACCTATTTTAATTCGATTATGTAAGTTTTTTTAAATTATCCTATATACTGTCATATTAGGTGCATTCTGCTAAATATGAGGTCCTGAGCACAAAGAGGGAGAGATGGGGGAAGCCTGAAGCAGAAGCAGAATTGAAAAGCAAAAAGTGCAGCTCTATGAATACAGAGGAAACTTCTGTCATTTCTTCATCACCAGTGATGCAACCTATTGGGTTTATTTTCCCCTGATGAATATTTCCCTTCCTTTTTCCAGGTTCTGTGCTGGTCAACAGAGGTAATCTGGGCCAATTCATCCCATAGTGAAATGTTGTAATAAAGTGGCCGTGAAAAGGTTAACTGACTTATGGGATGGAGATATTATTATACAGACTTTTTATTAGCATCGGTTGTGTCTCTGTTTGTATTCCCTGTGCTTTCCCACCTTTCTCCAGTGGATGGCACAGCAGGTATAGGTTTCTATGGCAGGTGGTGTTCAGAAGAATCTGCTTTTAGTTTTGATTGAAAAATAATGTAAAAACAAGTTTTTTAGAACAGACAGCCTTAAAGCAACATACTAAAATGGAGAAAACAAGGAATTCAAATTGTAAGACTTCTTGTACAAGGCATTTTTTTTATCATCTTGAGTGCACTTCTTTGCAAAAGGTTGACTTTAAGGTCGTCTTTTCTAAAAAGCTTGTTTTTATATTATATTTTTGACTGTTTAGTCAGGGGGAGTTGTCCTCCCATTCAGTTGGGATGCAGTTAAATAAAACAGTTCTGAGCCTGGAATCCTATAAGCAAACCTATTATTGCTGCACTGAATGATCTCTTTATAAAAGCTGGAGCTCCTTCCAGAGCCTGTGAGCTGAACTGGAACTGTGGGCCTGACACTGCTGTGTTCTGTCAGGCTGAATGTGATAGGATGTAGCAGAGTAGAATGGTATGAAGACCTGTAATATTTACACTACTTATAAAAATTGCATAAGACCTTTAATGTCTCCCATATCGTTCCTCAAGTCATAGAACTGTAGAATCGTGGGGTTGGAAGGGACCTCATGAGGCCATCTAGACCAATCCCCTGCTAAAAGCAGGACCACTCCCACCAATCATCTGAGCCGGGGTTTTGTCTAACTGGGCCTTAAATGTTTCCAAAGATGGAGATTCCACCACCTCCCTAGGTAACCCATTCCAATGCTTCACCACCCCCCTAGTGAGCAAGTTTTCCTAATATCCAGCCTCGATCGCCCCAGGTGCAACTTGAAACCATTGCTCCCTGTTCTGTCCTATGTTACTACTGAAAACAGCCCAGCTCCCTCCTTTGTGGCACACCCCTTCAAGTAGTTGAAGGTTGCTATCAAATCCCCCCTTAGTCGTCTTTTCTGCAAACTAAATAAGTCACTCTTAATAAGTCATGTGCCTCAACTCCCTAATCATTTTCGTTGCTCTCTACTTGACTCTTTTTAATTTGTCCACATCCTTTCTGTAGTGTGGAGCCCAAAACTGACACAGGATTCCAGATGTGGCCTCAGCAGTACTGAATAGAGGGGAATAGTCACTTCCTTCTGTTTTCTGGCAATACTGCTATTGATGCAATGATGTCACTACAATGTATTTATTCCATGTAGTCCATTCTGAACACACGCATCAATGAAATAATTTCCAAGACTTTGAGAGCTACATAAAAGCCCTCAGAATGGTTGTGTACATGCTTTCTTTTATTTTTAGCAAGTCACTGGTAATAAAACTGGACACAAGCATTCCACTTGCTATTTGAAGGTATGTTGTGTAACATGTATGATAGCTTGTCATGAGTGTCTATTTTATTTGCAAGACACTGAAGCTATCAGTTGTTGTTACAAAACCCTGTAGAATTAGACTGAATTTCTGAGCTTATTCTCATTTACACAAAAAACCCTTTGACACTGCTCATCACCACATCACTGTACTTTCTTTCTGTCTCAAGTTGTAACTCATCTTTTCGGGGAACCTAAGGGAGGCCTGGGCTGGAATGGTTATGGAGTTAGCACTTCTCTCTTGTCCCTCTCTTCCCACCTGCATTCTCTTAGAAGTGCTCCCTTCAGAACATAGTTGAAGTAAAATGTTGAGACACAGTATGGAAAACTAACACCACCTCTGGCCACTTCGAGAGGACTTCAACATACAGAGCAATCAACTCACCTCCTTTCACAAGCAATAAATTCATCCCTTTTTCTTATACAATATAACCACCTTGTTGGTTTTTATTTCCATTAGTCTCTTAATAATTTGTTGTTTTGACCTTTAACTATATCTTTGAAAATTTATAGTGCACAGCTAAGTGTAGGTGGGAAGTGTAAATTGGCTTGGCTGAGCAAAAAAGGATTAAATTGCTGTAGAGAACAGGCTGTATTCCTTTAAACGGTTTATTTCCAGATCTTCCCTCAATTTTTTTGTAGGCCATAGAATCTTAAAATAAAAAAAATGGATGCGTGAACAAGATTCTATTCTAATGCAAAACGTACTTTTTAGCATGATTTATTTGCAAATTTGTTTTTATCTTTTTTTTTGAGCCGTTTTCTTTCAGCTTGCAGTTTTTCTGCTTTTCAGCCTACATTTTCACTTTTCATCCAACACTGTTGTTAGTGCTCTGCATTTTCTAATAATGCTTCCTCCCCTTTTTCTGTCTTCACTACTTGCCTTACTTATCCTTTTTATCACTTCAGGTTAACTCTCAATATTTTAGAGGACGCTACTGCTTTTAACTAAAAATACTTTTAAGAGTTTGATCTATGATGTTTCCATTAAAAGTCTGACAGTCCTTCAGAGCCACATTTTCTTCCCCAACTTCATCCCACCCTTGTACAAGATGGAAATTTTTACCCCCCAGACAAACTTTCTCCAGTTACAAGTGAGCATTATTCCTCCACTAGTAGCAGCAATTATGAGAACGCAATTTATGGGGATCATTATCTGTTGTGCATTTCTACAAAGATGTGTTTTTGTATTAGACTATAAGGTTTAGTCTCATGACATCTCTTCGATCTATCGAATTGCTGTCTTCCAGCTTGATGGATATGGTAATACTGTCATCATTAAATGTACCTGTAAATCTTGTGTTTGAAAACAAGACTTTTATTTGAGATGGATGCATTTCTAACATAATTTATAGAGAGAATTTTTGTTTCAGTTGTGTTAGTTTTGAGCTGTTGCCACTTCTGCCTATTTTTTCTTATTGCATTGGGAACTATTTTGTGGCAGTTGAGCTCAAGTGACCTAGGGCAGACCATTAAGAATAAAAGGCAGAGAGATCTGTCTTCACAGCTTGGAGACAAATGATTCTAATGCATGTTGGGAGACTTGGTATTGTTTCTCTAGATCCTTTGTTTGTGAGGATTCAGAAGGTTTCTAAACTAGTTTTTCATTCACGTGTGCTTTTATGCATATGTATAAAATGTCTCCACAGTATAATGTGTCCTTTCTTCCAATGGTTGTGTCAGAATAGGATAACAGTATATTGTTAATACGTGGCTCACATGGCACTTTTCATCTATTGGTTAAAAAGGCATTTACAAACAAGGTAAATACCATTACCTTAAGATGGGAAAGCTGAAACGCAGACATGGACTTGTGCAGAGTTGCCCAGCAGGCCAGCAGCAGAGCTGGGGAAAGAATCCAGGTTTCTTGTATCTCAGTGCAGTGCTCTGTCCCAGGGGTCACATGGGCTCTATACACACTACAGTCCTGCAAGATATTTAGTGCTTCCTGTAAAGTGCTGGAGCACTCAGCTCCCATAGATGTCACCGGGATTTGAAGGGTGTTCAGCATGATGATGCTTGGGTGACTGCCCAGAACAGTAAGGGGTTCTGTCCTTGTTTACCTTATAACCTTCATGCTGTGCAGTTGAATCTCAATTCCCTGACAGCCATAGTCTGCTCATAAGCACAAAGCCTCCACTGACTTACTCTTTGCCAGTTCACTCCTAAAGAACTTCCGTCTTGAATCTCCTCAAATCCATCTTCCCTGAGTCCTTCGATACCAGACACTTATACCATTCCCCCCTGGTTCATCACCTGGAAGGCATGAACCTAGCTTGCATAGATAACAGCTGACTTTGGTGCACATATTCCATTTAGTGTGCACACCAGAGACCCATTGGTGATAAAAATAAACAAAAAGATTTGCTTAATAGGAAAAAGGCAGATTTCAAGATGAAAAAGTAAGGAGAAGCCAATATACATGTTACTCTGGAAAATAAACACAATAATGCTATTTTAGGCTTTACAATTCCATAGTAGATAAAATCCCATTTCTAATGCAAGTTACCTATTGTCTTTGAACAGTATCCAGTGCATCACTTCTGTTGTCAGATGGATCATATGGTTGAGAGGTTTATGCTGTGGAATAAGCATACCAGACAAATCACTACAACGAAGAAGACACATTGCTTTAGATGTTCTTTTCCTTAAAATCAGAAAGACTGAATAAGTGGAATGTGAATTTTTTCTGTGTGGGCTTGATTTAGAGCAGTCGTTTTCCACCAGTGTGCCACAGCAAATCTTAAACAGTATTGTAGCCAACCAAAATTACAACTCATAAAACTCATGAAAATGAACCATCAAATTAAAACGAGGTATCAGTCTTTTGATTCTAAAACCTGAACATTATAAATGCAGGTGGCCAAAGGCAAGATGGAGACGGTATATTTTTTTCCACTAGTTTTAAAACAATGTGTTTGGTCCTTCTTTAGCTTGTTGTAAGTGTATGCACTATGTTGCAAACTACTCTAGTAAGACTGTAACCATAGTAAATGTGATGCTTATGAACAATTAGCTGAAAAAAAGAGGGTGTGCTGTGGAATTGTTTGTCTCAATGAAGTGTGCTATGTTACTGAAAAGGTCGGGAACCACTGATTTAGAATCCAGTGAGGCCAGAAGATAGACTTCCATTAATTTTTGTGGGCTTTGTGTCTGGCCCAAAAAGCGTCCGAACTATAGCTTTCCTGTGTCAAAACTCCCTATATTTTAATTATAGGAAGTGTGACGTGTATCACACGCATTGATGCATGTTAATGGTGTTAGGTTGGAAGCTGATGGGGGAGGGGGAGACCAGAATAAAAGACCCTTTCTGACGCACATGTGGAAAAGTTCAATAAGTATTTTTGTGCATACATTTAAAATGTCACGATGAACAAAACACACACTGTTCTGTTTTGTTTCTAATTCAGCCAATCGTTCATTCCATATTTATGAAAAACCCACTTCTCATTAAAATTACCAGTTCAAAATTACAATCTTTGTAGAGCACATCTAAGAAATGACCTTTCTTCATTTTAAATGCTATAAAATTAAGTTTTTGTAGACTGTAGGCAGCACTCAAGGGATAGGTTCTTTAATGTACTGAATATTGCTTTCAAAGTACTCTAATTGCCTAAATTAATAATGGCTTTTTTTGATGGTTCTTATAAGGGAAAAATGAATTTGAATCACTCTCTAAAGAATTGAATCACTGGCTATCTCATTCTGATTACTTTTTGCATTCATTATAAAATTAAAAAAGAACAGCAAGGTCACCTTTGGCACAGCTTTTTGTTTGTGAGAAAAGTTAATGTCACTTTCCTTCACTTTCCTGAACCAGATTTTCTACAAACACAGAGCTTGCCAAAATTGTTGACGGCTGCTACAATTTGTACAAAACTTCGGGAAAAACTTTACCTGTGAATGGCTTTTGACTGAAATACTTAATGACATCAGGGTTTTAATATTGTAATAACAAGTAAACAAACACATCTCCCCACAACTACCTAATCCCTTGGGTTAAAAAACAGAGCAGAGAATGATGGCTCCACATCTGCCTCCATTGGCCCTGGCTTACAGGGCCTATACCAGTGGAGGTAACAGCTGTGACCCTGATTGAGGTTGTGTCTAACAAGTTAAAGAGAAAAAGCTGGTGACCTGGCACCAGGAGATAAATAGGCTGGGACAGGACTCCAGCGTGGGATGGGTGGCTAAATACAGCAGGAGGTAACTGAGGTAGTCTGTCTGTCTGGCTAAGAAGGGTGCACAAACCCTGAGCCCCTGGAGTGTCTGGGGCAGGAGCTGGGAGTGGGCTGTACACATTAATAAAGAGCACAGGGGACAGCCAAATGAGCAAGGCATGGTGAGTGAGTCCTTTGCACCAGGGAAGTGAAACCTGGAGAGAATCGGGGGCCTAGCCATGGAACTTGCCACACAAACACACAACTTCTGCCCCCCCCCACCAAACCAAACCAAACCCTCAGCCGAGTCATCAGGATGCTGCTGTTCCAAGTTCTGTCAATGTGTTAGAATATCTGGGGTGAATGGGATAGCGTTGGAAAGCTGTTGTGAGGACTTCATGGTACATTACATGGGTCTGTTGAGTTCTCTTTCCTGATGGTAGAATTCAGAAAGGCAAGAGGGCTCTTGTGTGGGCTTCATTGTAGGTTTGTTTTTTGTTTTTATTCCATTTTTGGCCTAAAACTCTGTTTGGGCATTTGATTGTAAAGCCGCACCCTTTGAACACCATTGATGAGTTAAGACATTTACAGAATGTTTGAGGAAAGTGCTCAGTTTAATTTCATTTCCATCTGATTTCTGACCTTCCAAGTGGCTAGGGTAATTTATACTCTTTTCTTCTAAACTTCTTCTTTTAAAGAGGTCAGCTGAGATTCTTTCTAGCAATATGTCTACTGGACCTGTGGCTTTAAGAGCCATGTGTAATAGTGTGAGATGTGGCAATGCTATTTGTTATGAACAACAAAAATTGTTTGAAGTGTTCTTGAGGAAAACAAAACAAAACTTCTCATGACTAGAGATACAGAATTCAGTGGAACCATACAAGAGACTGTTACCAATGGAACTACTCCAACAACCGTGTTGAAAATAATTCTATTCCTGTATAAATAAAGAGGAATAGTGATGTTGTCTGAAAGATAGAGAAACCCTTGTTAATTTTTCTTGTTCAGTTTCTGCAGGGATCAAAGAAAATAGAACAAGTAAAATGTTCACCAGTGCTTTTAACTGTAAGCTCTGTTCATTAATGTGCAAATATGCATTATGTGATGTAGATGAATTTTCCTCACTCCATCTGGCAGTTGGGGAGAGAGAAAATTAGTCAGGAACCTTATTAATCACTTGGGGATTAGCTGAATGGTGTAATTAGCCTGGAGTGGCATTTAAAAATGTTGCATACATTGTATAGTAAATCATTTCCAAGTTAGTAAATCAAACTTATTTCAAAATTTATGGAGTCAGTAGTATGTGTGGAAGACTAACTTGCCCCATGCTATTTACATTTGTCTGTGCCATTGGAGAGTGGGGCCCTTACAGTGTTACACTTTAATGTATTAAAAACAAAGAATACCTGGAAAGTGGGATGTTTCTATTGCAAATTCAGGTGATGGGTGATAAGCCAAAAACCAAAACTCTGGTTCTGCCAAGCACATTGTGGGAGTTGAGGAGTATGGTCTTGGTTCGTGCAGTTTTGCTAATATGTATCTGTGTACGGTACACTGATGCTTTTCATATTACTCAAATGTGTGATGAAAATGAATGTCTACACACTCAGGTGTTGAAGTAAGGTAGTAACAAAAAGTACTATAAGGCAGTAATAAAAAGTGACAAACATGACAGTGAGAAGGAAATCTGTATCAGAATTAACTGGTTAATTTTTTTAATAGAAAAATCCACTTTTTGTTCTCTAACATAGTTTTTTAGCGAAGTAAAATGTTCCTCTTATACAAATTAGATCAACAAGACACATTACAAAATGAATTTAATAAAACATAAGACTATAGTCTGAATTTAGTTATATCAAGGCTTCTTTATACCACTCTGGCAGTATGAAGAGGCTTTAATACAAAGAATAAATTTATGATGTGTAAATGAAAATCAGAGCCTATGGGTTTGAACTGCCCTTTTTTTTTTTTTAAATATTTGGGCACAATTCCCACTGACTTCACTGAGATTTTTGATTGAGAAAGGACTGAAGCATTGGGCCACTTGAAGATATACTCTTATACTGTATTTGCTTTAATACATAAGACACAGTTTCAGTCCTTGCAACTCAGTGTATTTTCATCAGACAGTGATGCAGTGGTTTGTTCTGTAGTCTCATATTTTATTGTCAGATGACATTTACTGGTTTGACTTTCAACTGAACCATAGCTGGGATAGTACAAGCAATTATAGCAAACAGCTTGTATAATACTCCTGGACTAGAGTTCCCAGGAACTTATATGGTAGAGAAATTGCATTCAGGGTGCATTGTATTAATCATTAAGAAATATTATAAAGGTAATATTGCAGGATTATTTTTATGTAAAGTAGAAAAACATTATGTATCGAATGTAGGGCAATCGGAATGTACAGTTAGTGTGAAGCTCCTAGGTAACTTAATGTTGATTACGTTCCCTGCTAGCAATACATACAGCCCCATGTATTTGAAATTTCCCTTTCTAAAGGTTTGGATTTGTTCAAGCACACAATACACACTGCTGCAAAAAGCTTCCCTTCAGTTGCATGAAAATAGTCAGTCACAGCCAGATCTTCAGTAGACCCACAACCTGGCCTTCACCGGTGTGTGTGCGTTTTGGCATTCACATGCTGGGGGTCTCACATTTCAGTACAATAACCATAGAGTACAGTCAGTGTACACCTTGCACTAACATGTTAGGGTACAGATTGATGTACTAATACCGGCACACAAGTTAGAGAGTCTAATGTCTGAGTATGCAGTGATGACTGGGATAAGCAGATGTCACATGTGAAAATATCACCTGCATGTGACAACAATGGAGTTCATCAGCCCTGAATGAAAATGTTAGTATGCTAGGTGTGTATGCACAATTGTGTGCAACTGTAGAACCACGTGGCTCCAAATCGAACCTCCCATTTGTAAGTAGTTTGTTAGTCAAAATGTGTAATATTACTTGCACCAAGGAACTAGGTGGCTTCCATGGACACTAAACCTTTCAATGAGATTGCTACCTGATAGAAATTGTGGCGGTTTACCAGTCCTGGATAACTGTAATGACCTGGCACAACAAGAAGGGTTAAAGATAATTTGTCTTAAAACCATAAGACTTGCTTTTTGGGGCATTCAGAGGGGAGTCACAGTATGCTATTATCAAATATCTATACTGAAGTAGAGGTGATCTGAATGATCAAGTTTGAGATCAGGATCTATTTTAAAAAGTTTTTTTTGGCGCAAGACTCAGACGGTGCTTAGAAAATTAAATTAATTTACAGTGGAAATTATCTGTTATCTTAGCAAGACTAAGAAACGTGCTGCTGCTGGTGGGAATCACCATAATTCCCCAGTTTGCTTAATTACTCTGCTGCTGCTTTTATATTTAAGACCCATTAACTTGCCACATATTGATAAGAGGGGTGACCCTGAAACAGATGGATAGACTGAAGTCTCCTGTTGTTTTGTATTTTCATATGAATGAGTTATTTATTTTTGTCATTAGAGAAAGACGTACAAAGCAGATTTTGAAGAAGTGCGGGAATTTTTGTTAGACATAAATACACACTCCAGTCAAATGCACTTATTTCAATATTTTTCAGTTAGCAATTGATAGTTAGGGTATGAGTTCTCAGTTTCTTTTAACAGAATGTTAACTGTTTATAAGGAACAATAGGATGTCACAATGACAACACTGCATTTCACAAATCTGGTACAGACCGAATATTAGAGACTATAGAATGGGATCAAACTGGCTAGAGCTCTGATTCCAAAAAGTTTTCATGGGTGTAAGAATATAACCAAGCAAGAGAACCTGAGGTGTCCAGAATATTCACTCACCCCCCTCTCTGAAGGTTAAATATCCTGGTGATCTCAGTGTCTGTCAGATAAAAACACAGCCAGCAGGGAGGGGGAGAAGCAGAAGGCTCTTGGGCAGGAAAAATCAATACCAAATAAAATAGCTTTTTAAAAAAGCTGTAAAGACCATTCTGTAAGCCTTGAAGACATGACATATGTTATAATAGTAAGTTTTAATTGTGTATCAGACACACACAAATGGTAGCTTGCTTGGAATTTTGAAAAAGGAAGTAAAAATGAGTAGTTTGAACAGTTCTGCCACTGATTGCAAGGAATTACTTTAATCATGGTGGGCATGAGCCTTTGTTCCTTACACTGGCAAAAGTTTCATTAAAGTCAATAATTGTTCTGGGACCAAGATCTGTGTGGGAGCAGGTTTATTACTTTCTTTTTAGCACTAGGGTTGGTGGACGAAAATCGTTTCCTAATTCAAGATCACACTGTATTGCAGAATATGCTGTATCACCTCACTCAGTGCAAAGTGAGTTTAAATTTAATTGAAAAACAGGATTCTGATGGCTAAGACTGAATATGTACTTTTAGTGTGCATAACAAAAACTGGTAGATTCCATTTATATTTAAGGTCTGTGGCCCCAACTAGAGAAGCACTTAATAGTAAGAGTTCATTGAGGTCAGTAGGACTCAAAACATACTTAGACACATCCTTAATTGTTTACTGAATTAGCGGCTATATGTACAATATATTATTCATATACCACATGTTTTTATGAATAGCCATTTCGTTACACATTTTTGAAACATTACTGAAGTCATAGCACATCTATTGCTGTTTGTGCCGTGGCTTTTATTTGTCCAGGGATTCTAAAATGCTAATGTTTGACAAGATTTAGAACACCCTTCTTACATTACTCCCCCATCCCAAATTTACTTTTGACACTGAAAGTTAAGTGCTGAGAATGACTGACTTGAAATGTTCTTGCCCTTTAATTTTATATTGGTTCTGTTGTGAAATCAGGGATGATGAACTTTGGGATCTACGTGTAACCTCTTGCCCCAAATTAAACTGGCTTTGAGTAAAAGTGGCTGTACGTACTTCAGTATCCTCAAAAGTTTCCCAAAGTGGTTTGTTTTCTCTTATCACTGTTAGTAATCTTTGTGCTATTATAGAACTATCTGTTGTTGTGACTGCCAGGCCGAGTGTGGTATTCAGACGCTGATTTGGTTACTAATTTGTTGGTTAATGCTAGTTCTGAGTAGACCAGGGTCTTGAACTCAAATCACCACAGGGCCGCATGAGGACTAGTAGAGGGCCACGTGAGGATTAATATGGTAGCCTGAGGGCTGCACCACTGAAATCTTTTCATGCAATGATATTGCAAATATCAGTAATCACTGTCACTGCGGGCTGCATGAAATAGCGTTAGGGGCCGCATCCGGCCCATGGGCCAAGTGTTTGAAACCTCTGGAGTAGACCAATTCAACGTTTTTCTGCCTGTAAAAGAATTGCTTTGCAAGTTGGTAGAAAAGTTTTTAGCTCAAGACAAACAAGGAGTCCTGTGGCACTTAAAGACTAACAAATTTATTTATTGGATGAGCTTTTGTGGGAGAAAATCTCACTTTGTCAGATGCTTTGAAGCTGGGGGAATGACTTATACTCCCCTGCATTATTTTCTCCCATTCTGTAAGTTCCCCCATCTTCAAAGTGTCTGTCGAAGTGGGATTTTCTTCCATGAAAGCTCATGTCTTTAAGTGCCACAGGACTCCTTGTTTGTTTTACTAAACTAGACTAATATGCCTATCCCTTTGGGAACTTAGCTAAAGACGTTATGGTTGAACTTCATAAACAAGTTCTAGGGACAGCTAGTTTCTACTTTGTAAAGGGTCTTCACCATTTTACTGAAGATACTCTTGCTAATGTGAGAGGCACAGGGGTATTATTTTGAAGGTTTCTGGTGCCATGAAAGATGATTAGATTCTTGCAAATCATGGTGACATCATCTGGATATAATACAAATGTATTCCATGCGTAAAACATTGTTTCCCATTCACCGTCCCCAAATCCTACTTCCAAGGGAGCATAACTGATGTTGCCTGTGTGTTTTTTTTCTGGCTGTAATGTATGCAGACCTGCAAAGACTCTTTGCTGGCATGCTATGCATTTTAGTTAGTTATTGAGATTCCGTGCTCTTTTAGCATTTGAGACCTCCAAATCATTAATTTAAACTTAACCTGAAAAGCGATGAGAAGCCAGTGCTGATTACTGTCACATCAAAAATATTTGGAAGTTTTCTCCTGCTGCTCTCACCTCCTGCCTGTTTCCTGCTCAGGCAGTTCTACCTTGGAAGATAATACAGCTAGCCTTAGAGCCCACTGTGTGTCACCAGGACTGGATTAAGGTTCTTGGGAGCCTGCAGCTGTCCATTTTTTTTTGGGCCCACTATCATGGCAGCCCTTGGGGGTGTGCCCGTGCTGGGGTCTGGCAAACCCGCTAGCTATGCAGGGCAGGGTAGGCCAGCACTCAGCAGTGGGACCTGGCTGATGATGGGGTGGCCAGGGTCTGTAAACCGGTCATCCTTGGGGAATGAGATGGGCCAGCAGTTAGAGTCTGCAGACCAGTCACCCTTGGTGGTGCGATGGGCCAGTGCTCAGCACTGGGGTTTAGCTGCTGCTGGGAGTGCTGGGGTCATCAGAATGGCCAGTTGGCCAGCTTGCCTCACATGTTAGATGGTGCCAGTTTATTTTTGCAGGGCTTGAGGCAGCCCTTGAACGCCTTTGTTAATCTGGCCCTGAGTGTCAAATGGTGGAGTCTTAGATTTTTCCTCTATGCTGTGTCTGAGGAAGAGATGGTGGAAGATGAATGTTCCTTTGGATCTTCTTAAGAGGAAATGAATTATCCCTCCTCCTTCACCCAAGTAAAACAGTCCCAGTGGTAGAAAGGTAAGGTTAGAGATTCAGACTAGAAGTAAGGCACATTGCAACTCCTAACATGCAGTTTTGGATGCCTTTTGGTTGTCGATCCTTCTGAGAGTTTTATGGAAGTTACCAAGACCAAGTCAATCACAATCCCTGTGTAACACTTCTAACAGCAGAATCTTTCAACCCTCAGTCCTTTTTCTTAAGGAAGAGGAAGCAATCTCAGGAGCTAGAGACCTAGCATCCCATGAGCTCTGCTAGCCCCTCCTTCCTGTGTTTTAACTAGCTGCCCCAGTGAATGCGATAATTAACTCATCAACCTCCAGTCTGCTTAGGCAATTAAGTACTCCATCAGGCCTTTCCTGGTGGAGCTAATTAATGCTTAAAATGATCAGCCCATGGCTCTTAGCTACTGGCTCTCCTCATTCTGTCTCACACACACACATTTTTAACAGTGAGGGCAATTTAGCATTGGAACGACTTATCTAGGGACTTTGTAGCCTCACTATGTCTTGAAGCTCTGCATCAGAACTGGCTATTTTTTTCTGAAAGATCTGCTCCATCTCAAATGGAAGTTATCAGCTTGATGCAGAAACTTGCAGGTGAATTTCTGTACACTGTGTTTCTGCAAAGGGCAGAATAAATGGTCATAATGGTCCTTTTGGTCTTTAGAATCTTTTGAAAACAAGTATAAATTGGGCAGTCACTGTCATCACCGCAGGGCTAGCTGTGCCTCATTCCCCTTTTCTGATTTCTGAAAAGAGCTCCCTCAAGTAAAGTCGTCTTCCTTTGACTGTCCTGGGGTGGAATCCCATAATTCTCCCCCTCTTAGACTGTGTGTGGGCTACAACCCCTGTTTGCCAACTGTTGATTAGTCAACTGGCTCAATGTGTTTCAATCCTGGTCAGCCCTTCAGGAAGTGATTAGTGGAGTAAAGGGCCAAAACAGTCCTTTAAAAATGAGTTATTGTATAAACTTAAGACTAGGAAAACAGCACATCACAACCAGAGAAAAAGGTTTTAGCCAAGTAAAAGGTCTACATATACTTAATCTTACGTAAGCATATCCCTGGCGCCCAAACCTCTGGAGTGTGGGTTCAAAACCTTGCTACCTCCTTCAAGGAGAGTGTCTCTTTTTTTAAGTTCAGCCAATTCCTTTGTTTCTTGCCTTTTTTGGAGTTGGTTAAATTGGTATGGCAGCTCATCAAGGAAGACAGGCTTCAAAGGAGCTCCTTTTTCTGTGTTATTTCAGGTGTTGCAGATGAGCTCTTGGGCTATTGTCTCCCTTCTTGTCTACACTAAAGCCTGGTCTACATTAGAAACTAGGTCAGTTAAACTACATTGGTCAGAGTTGTGAAAAATCTTAGCTTCCTGCATGAGCTTTACTCCAAAGCCCCGTTTCCTCTTCTGCAAATTGCCTGCCTAAACTTGTGGCCTGGCTCAATCTCTGGGTTCCATGGTTCTCTGATCTGCCCTCAGCTTTCTTCTCCTTCCCAGTGACAAATACCTCCTTGAAGAATTGCAGCTTTTAATAAAATGAAAAGGATATGTGGAGACATCATGGTTGTAGAAAAGACTAGAAAACATGAATGACTAGAATCCTGGAGTTTGTCCTGTAAGAAAACTACCAACATCATGTTATTCCTGATAAAATGGAGACAGCTGTGAACACAGAGAACTTGACTTTAGCAAATGTGAGATCATATTTCTGCCAAGATGCATTAGTAGAAGACATGACACTTGCTTTAGTTGTAGGGGTGATCTATAGGCACTTCAAAAACTCGCATTGTTTGAGGGACTTGTTCAGATGAATTGCTTCATTCCAGGTGGGAATATTTATAGTGTACAAACAGGTCACATTTACATGGTAGTTGTGACCTTACACTGTAGCAGCTCTGCATTGGAACTGAATTTAAGCCTCTGATTTCTCACTGGTGATGATCAGTTTCCCTTAAAGAACTGTTAAAATGCTATTCTTCAATAAGGCTATGTCCACATGCAAAGAGTCATTTTGAAATTATTCATTTCAGAATAAAAGCCTTATTTCGAAATGACTTATTTCAAAATAAATTTTTTTATTTCGAAATAAGGGACAGCCTGAAATCGAAATAGCGTGCCCTGTGTATGGACATGCTATTTCGATTCAGGAGAGGGGCAGCATGAGAGGTGTGGCAACATGGCCCCCTGGCAGGGCTGTGTTGCCAACCAATCCCTTGCCTGGCTCTCACCTGGAGAGCCAGGCAGGGGAAAGCTGCCACCAGGGCAGGGATCCTCCTGCCCTGCATCCCCCGCTATTGTTGGGGCGGTGGGGGGAGTTACTGTGGGGGTAGGGAGTGTGGGGCACCCTGGGCGGGCAGGCTATACCAGCCACCGGGGCTGCCCTGAAGCCGGGAGTTGGGGGGGAGCTGCAGCACCCGACTCTCTCTGCCACCCCAGCTCGGGGCGGCTGAGGGGCGACTGCCTGGTGGGCAAGACCGGCGGCCTCTGGCTCTACCCTGCTGCCCGGGCTCCAGTGGCAGCTGGAGGGGCAGCGGGTGTGGGTGCCTGCTCTGCCCCCCCACCCGGGCTCGGGGTATGCCGCCGGCCCTGTGCAAGTCGTGGGTGCTGGCTCTGCTCCCCGCCCAGGCTTGGGGGGAGCTGCCAGCTCCGCGCAACCTGCGAGTGCTGACTTTGCCCCCCTCCCAGGCTCGGGGGGCAAAGCTGGCACCCATGGCTTGCATGGGGCTGGCAGCTCCCCCCCCCCCAGCACTGGCAAGGGAGGAGTTGGGGGCGTGGACAGACGGAGCTGGGCGCCCTGCTCCCCCAGCCCCTGGAAGCAACCAGGGAATGTGCAGGCTGGGGCTCCCCTGGCTGCTTGTGTGTGTGTGTGGGGGGGGGGAGTGCTGCCGGTTCCCCAGCCCCTCGCAGGCTCTGAAATAAGAAAACATCATGTGGACCTAATCTTTTTTATTTCGAAATAACCAATATTATTTCAAAATAAAAAAAGACGTGTGGACATACCCTTTCACAGTCACTGACCCAAATCTCTGTTCTCTCTCTAACTTAATGAAAACCTCTTTCAGTAACATTTTTGATTAAAGGAGAATAGGCTAAACATTGCTGAGATGTTAACAACGTGCCATAGTATCTAAAAGCTCATTTTAGATTTCCCCGATGAACTTCAGTGCATCCGAGCCAGCATCTAAATTCCGAAAATTCTCCAAAGTGAAAATAAATAATGAACAAAGGGCATAAATAGCACAGTTCTAAAAAATAATTTCTTGGTATGCAGAGTAAAAATGGAAGTGCTACATAAGGAAAATGTCCATATCTGTGCAAATCTGTGACTGAAGCATTCCATTTTTCTTCAGCAAACACTTTAGAAAATCAGCCCAATTAAGTGAAATGGAGGCGCATATTTCGACATCTTACTGTGCGATGACTGAAAGTTATGAGCTTGTTGCTATGGTCTTTGCATTGAAAGTAAATTATTAGTAAAAAATACAATGGTCTTTGTTTGCCCCCAGTCTCTGCCATTGCAAAAATCTGTAGCTACATAATACTGAAGTTTTCCTATACTAAGTTTTTGAGAATCTGATCAAAAGGAGTTAAAATAGAAGGCAGTTGGCAGAGGCTGTTGTGGTTTGGAATGTGGCTACTAAAAATCACTTGTCTTTGTGGGTTACCAATGTGGTCGCCATCACTGAAAATTCACAAACATACCTAGTTTAAAGGAGTAGGGGACTGATCATATTTTCCTTAGTTTTGAGCCTTGCATTTATTTAATTTCAGTGCATGCTGCAAGTGGGAATATCTTATTAGGCTTAGGTTTTCCTGGGTCAGATGATGATGAGTTTAGGTATATTTGTTATATGGGGGAGCTTTTCTGTACAGCCAGCAATGGAGGGCAAGTATCTGTTAAAACATTTATTCAATTACTATTGTAGATTCTAGAAGCTAAACAAGTGCCTAGAGATTAGATAAGGGGCCTCTTAAATCAAAATGAATGTGAAAAGTTTTATTGCCATGCATAAAATCACTGAAGAATGTTTTTGAATGCCAGATGTTCAGAATTCATTATTCCTTTACCTGTCAATTTATCTTGGTAGTGTTGTGAATATATCTTATTGTTTTAATCTCCTGACTAGCAATAATGAGCTTTTGGGAGGTGTAGAATGCCAGCTTTTTGTCTTTAAAATGTTAGATCCTGGGGAAGGAATAAAGGAGGTTTTTTGGTAAAAACAAACTAAAAGCAAACACCCGACACACACACACACACACTCAACGACTCCAGTAAACAAAATTTATTTGGCATTGGGATTATTTCCATTGCAAAATCAGAGTATCATTGATAGTTATTGGTTGGAGAAGGCCCAGACGGAAGTGGCTGGAGATTCAAAAAACCCCGGATGAGGTATAATTGCAGACTTGTATAAGAATTTGTGTCATGACTGTTTGAGCTATGGCTTTTGATGGAATGATGCTGAATCAGATGGAAACTGTTTTTCTTCTTTTTGAAATACATGGTATGCTTAATGGTCATTTGCACCAGGGTGGTGGCTACCCCAAATCCTCTGGTTCTTCTTGAGTACTTGATCCGTTTAATGGTTCCACAGGGTAGCATGTTGGCTATCCCAAGATCCTCTGGTTCCAAAGTCCCTCTTCAGATGTTAATTGGGGTGCAAGTATCATGTGATATTCCCCAATAATTGTACCTGTTTCAAAGAAGTTGCATGTACCCAAAATACGCTCTGCATATTTAACATTATCGTGATTATTTATAACTTGTTTTCTGAATATTGGGGGAACAGAGATTGGCTGACTTGCATATATTGTCAGATACTCACCTGGGTATCAGATGTGCTATTCTACAGGGTCAGTTAGTTCCAGATTCACCCTTATGCACCTCCACATGTACATGCTAGGTGAACGGGCCACTGACTGACCATGCCCATTGGTCTCTTGTGTCAGCACAGCTACAGACACAGGGCCCCTGGATAAATATTCATGACTTATGTCCATGCCAAATGCAAGTTAGGATATTTTGGTTATTTTCCATTTAATGCTAAGAGAATCTGCTCTCAGAATCTTCCTGCACTCAGACTTAGCAAGCTTTACCAGAGTTATGTCAACCACACTGATGTATATAGTAGCTCAGGACCACCCCAAAACTATTGTTAGCCTGTTCTTATTTTCTTTTATACTGCATTTCAGAAAATTCACACTGCAGGGCTAGTACCCTGGGGATTCATATTGATACTGATTAAGTGTACAGTAGTGGAAAAAAGTTGATCCAGAAACACTTTTTCTCCTCATCTATGCAGTTGAAAGAGTTAACCAGTTTTCTACATAAACCTATTTTTCACTGCAGTCAGTGAAATTACTGTAGGCGCTGCCAGTCTGCAACACAGTGGAAGAAATGACTATAACAGATGAATGCGAGGAAATCCTTCTGGCTTTGCATCTGTGCCACTGTATTCCTCACTTAGATATGCAGCTTTGAGAGACATAGCAAGCAGCAGATGTGCCTCAAGGTATCTCCTGTCTGTATGTCAGTTAATGGGTCAAATCTGGAAACATGCTATGGGAAGAGAATTTGTTGCTGCATATGTAAACTTATGTACATACAGATCTTTCTAGTTATGGCATAGTTTTCTGGTTACAGCATTGTATTCTAGGATTTCTTCTTGCACTCATATTGATGGATATATTACAAAATTAGTTACGTGTAGTCTTGTGCTTTGCCAACCAACTTGAAAATCTTAAGTGCTTTATTGGACCACAGCATCATTTTACAGCACACCCCTGGTAATCTCCAAGAATATTCCCTAATTGCTGTTTCAGAAACAAGCCATTTGGATGTCCCACAGAGTCAGTAGCTCTGTTACTGCTGTGGGATGGAGAAGAGTTCAGTATTTCTCAGTGGTGGGCGTGGTGGATCTATGAAACAAACCAGAAACCTCTGACCAACCACCCCATCTACAATCAAGAATCTGAGTATAACAAAATCAGATAATATAAGGGTACTCTGTGGATACACAAGATATTTTGAGGGGGGGAGAGAAATTGCATAATATATTTTAATTATTTTATTCATTACATTTTCATAATAAGCTATTCAGAGGAAGCTTTAAAACAGTGTGAGGATTTGATGTATAAAATATGATAGAAGGTAGATAATTTGTCAGTAGATACCAATGAGAACGCAGAAATGGCGATGTACTGTGCCTTCATCTTCAGTCGCTGTACAGCATGGATTCAGTTGCCCAGCAACTGTCCAGTCTGAGTTCAGAATGTAAGGGTCCCCCCCAGTTACATACATTGCACTATTAACTATATCTATACATAACTGTGAAATATGGACAGATAGCAAAAGACTGATAGTGGTAAGAAGAACCCACAAAGTACCAATGATGAGAAGAGTAGGAGTACGTGGGCAGCTGGGAAATCTGGAAGGATCTATGCATTAAGAAAAGTTTGAGAACCTCTGATGTGATAGGATTGTCTTGTTTATAACTGAAAACTTTGTTAGACTCTAACAAGTTAAAGGCAAGGCAAATTATATGCCTCAGTTGATTCTTTTCAACATTTTCAACCATAAATAATTAGTTTACAGTGGGGATTGTTCATTAGGTTCTTTCTCTTGCAGTAAGTATATATTGAAGAAAAGCAGTCTGTTGGATGCAGATAAGTATTTGCTTGAAAGTCACTGTACGGTAATAGCAAATTGTTCAGAGGCCCTTACTAAAGCTGAAGTTGAAAAACAGCTGGAGTAAAACATGCACATTAATAGTAAATTTGTGCTCACAGCAACTTATATTTTAATTACTTTTTAATTTAAAACCAAGAAAGATCTGACAACTGAGATTGTGTCACTGTTGGATTATAAATCTAAAGCAAATTATGTGTAAGCAGAACAGTACATAGCTTTTTTTTTTCTGGACAGAACCCCAATCATTTTTGCAACCAATAGTTATCTTCTGCCCATGTTAGAAGAATATACATATGTCTTAGTGATTAATGTGTGAAATAGCATTAATCCATTTTTGTTCTGTTACTGTGAGGCAGAAAATTGCTCTTTGGTATGTGGTTTTAGTTAGGTTTCTTAGTTGTTCAGCAGAAGTGGTTTTCTTACTTTGAAATGGAGGCACAGAGAGGTCAAGTAACTTGCAATGTCAGGTCACACAGCAAGACTAGTGCCAGAGCCAGCAGAAGGTAGGTTTTTGATTGCCAGTCAGCAGGTTTTGCATTGGAGGATTTGTCTACATGATGTTTTAGTGTGCACTAGCCGGGACATTCATTTTTGTCCATATTAGCATGTTTTGCACTAACTAGCCCTCTGGATCTTGCTGTCACTCAGTAAAAAATTCCTTGATGAGCATTGGTGCAGCACTAAAAATTGCATTCCAGTTGATGTACTAGCAAAGCTTGTAGGCAACATAGAAACATACAGAACTGACCTTTATCACTTGAACCAAAAAGGTAACACTTTAGCAGCTATCAAGGTGTGCCTGGCTGCCTGGCACCCTCCCGCTGGTGAAGCATGGCTCTGCTGAGGCATGCCTTAATTTCCTTTCAATCAGTGCTTCTTAGAAAATCCATGTAATCTAGATATTGAAAAAACTCCCCCGATTTATTAACCCTTAACCACATTTGTGGGGTAATATTGTGTCTCAAGAACATATGAGTTCAAACAACACATGAAATAAGGATCATCAAACAAAGATGATTTAGGTCATTGCCAGGCACAGGTATACAATGCAGCAAAAAACAAAAAAAAAGTCGAAAAACATTTTCTGTGTCGAAAAATAGTGTGGATACAAATGTACCTCAAAGTGTTGCACTGTTCTTCTACTTACATATGTTTGCTTCTCGTCAGAATATGTTGTTTTGTATTATTTAGCATGTGTTAAATGATGGGGTGTTGCAGTAACAGTGGTCCCTATGTGCAGTCACCATAAGGTAGAAGGTACTCATGGAGATTTGTCTTTTTCAATCTGGGCTTGTTTTGTGCTCTCAGCTGAGAGGGCCGATGCTGGCTCTCTTTTTATAACAGTGTTGAGAGGATTTTCTGACTAGATATTGGTTCCAAACATGGCAAATTCAGGAACTATTGAAGGAATTTTCTGTGCAATTCAAGAGGGTGAGCAAATAGGTACAATGCTCTGCTTTTGACTTTATCAAAAGATTTTTGATTCAACGGTGAATTGTCATGTGATGTCAACATATTAGATTACAGTGACTGTGTGCCAGACTGTCGAAACTTGTTCCAAAAATGATGAGCACGTTTCCATTGGTAGTTCGTTGGTCTTCAGCCAGTGAGGAACTTGTGTTCAGTCCTGCTATAAAACTGGAAGAAATGGAAATAACTTCCTCACCAATATTCAGCTTGCTGAAGATCCACTCTATAAATTTTCTGTCTTTTGATGTAACAATCTGAGAAGACAAACCAGATGGACATAGTAAAACATACCCACAACACCACAGAGAAAAATTGTCATCAGTGTTGATGTCTGATAGGCCACTCACCATGGCTTCTTGAGTTCCAGAGAAGGGCAAGTTGGAAATAGTGCTTTCAGTGATACATCATGACAAGTTTGTAGAAGGAGAAAAAATAATCCCCAAAACCTACACCATTCTTCAAAACAATGACACTATCAATGGTGTCAATAATAGGAACCATTGTATAAGAAAACGAAGGAGTTCTGTGGCACTTAAAGATTAACAAATTTATTTATTGCATGCACTTTTGTGGGAGAAAATCCTACTTCATTAGATGCTTTGAAAACAGGGGACCTTACAGATTGGGAGGAAGTAAATGCAGGGAAGCATATGTCATGGGATCAGGTCATATGTAACAGCAAATCAAAGCAGTTGTTAAGATTCAAAGTGCAAGATAAATAAGTGGCCAAGAATTCTTTTCTTCACCATGCTTGATACTGTTGGCATTGCATGTTGCGTGGTCTGCAAAAATTCTGCTTTGCATCTCATTTGACCAAGACAAATAAGGTGCTTGTTCATTGTCAATCTAGGAGAACAGCTCATAGATGCTAAGAGAGAGAAGAATCCTTGATACCCATCATCTCACCATTTCATCAAAATAGCATCCTCCTTCCACGATAGCCATTAAAAACCAGCCATGATGGGAACACCTAGCAAACTCAACAGTGGTTGATACCACATTCACCCTACAGCTGCTGAGTGAAAGTGTTGCAAGCTATGTGGAGAATGAAGTGCATTTGTATGCACTGGACACATTATATTGATGCATTCTAGAGGATAGAATTACCCCTTGACACAGATAAGGCTAGATGAAGTTTAGATACTGCTAAAAATCTTTCAAAATGGAGCTCAGATCTACAAAGAAGATCCTCTTCTAAAGGTTTATCCTCTCTTTCAGATTCACTTTTGTCACCATAGGCTGTTCCTTATTTGGCTCTATCTTTCCAAAGGGTTTGTCTTTCCTTTAGAGCCTTCCCTTTTAGGCAACAGGTAGTCAGTCCAGGTTCACAGGACCCTTTTCCTTTTTTAACAAACCTAGTCACACAGTGGTAGACTGTTTTCCTTTGTATGGAGCAGGTACCAGTGGGATATGGTAGACACATAGCAAGTAGATAGTGCATAAAACAGTGCGTGCCTGTTTAAGAATGCGCCCGTGTGCATTTGGGATTTGCTAAAATATGTTAATCTTTATGCATCTATGATATATAACTTGAATAAAACAACTTTTTAAAACACTATAGGCTTTCAGTGAAGGTTAGATCCATGTCATGTTTTAAACTTCAGCCACTGTTGCTGTAGCAATTTTTTTAAAAAAAGGAAATATATTTTACATTTTATCAAAACTCTTTGAGATGTAACTTTCAGATTTACCTTTTGGCAGAAACAAAGCACACACGTTCATCTCAAGGGTGTATAGAATGTCACTAGGTCAGAGTGCAGGTGATCACGCTAATGGAGCCTTGTTTCTTCACTTCTGAGAGTTCTTGGGTGTGGGGGACGGAGTTGGATATTTTGGATAAATGTTCATCAGGTAAGCATGCTCATGTTCCACTGACTTCCTATTGTGCTTCAGTCTGTTGATCAGCTGAAGTCTACATCCTAGAAGACGATATAAAGCCTGTATGTTTTGCTGAGGCTTTTGCTTGCTGGAGTGATTGTGGGGTGTATTTGTGTTTGTGACGTACTTCTAAGGTTTGAGTGTAATATATTTAGTTTGATGCTGTTTGGACCTCACTTTGCATTGCTGTTTCTTTTAAAGACTGATGTGTACATGCTCTTGAGGGTAAAAAAAAAAAATGTATTTAGATCAACTGAACTATATCTCCTTGGTGTCCTGTCTGTTTCTGCAAACAGAATGGGGACTTCAGTGCTGAAGAGTGGGTGCTGATTTCTTTGAGCTGGGATGGTTGCTTCAGGAGAAATGGAAGACGGTCAAAGGGAATAATTCATGGGACTTCTGTTTCCTAGGTCTGGACTCCAGATCCACTTTCATAACTCAGTCTAATTATCCTCATAAGCCTGGGTTGTGTTGGGGAATGGAGCAAATGGGAGGAGAAGACACCATGTGTACTGTTAAAGTCCACCACTCCATGCATACAATGACATTCTTGTTTGTATTCTGATTGTTCTCCAGTGCAAAGACAATACAAGTGTCTGTGACGCTTTCACCACTCATTGGGGCATGAAATATTCTTCCATTTAAACTAAGTCTGTTCATTTTTTGAAGTGTATCCCTCAGGAAAGCCCGACATGGCATTGGTGAATCATAGGTTTGTTCAGTGATGAGCATTGCACTTGTATGGCACTTCTATCCTAGCTGTGCATAATGAGAGGCTTTTTGTTTTTTTGTTTTTTTTAAATGTGCCACTTAGCATATTTATTTTTCACTTTGGAGGATTTTAAAAAATGAGAGGCTGACTCAGGTTCATTGGAACTCATGAAGAAGATTTAAACCTAAAAGCTTTTGATGCTGTATCAGGTTCTCAGCAATGCTTAACTCATCCCTTACACTCAAAGACTCATTTGCACATACAAGCTCTTCCTGTCCCCCACCCCATTTAAAATCAGTCCTTTAAACATAAAAATATATTGGCTAATCCTGTAATCCGTTATGTGCCTTTCAATAGCATGGAGTGAAAGGGAAGAGCAAGCATTACAAACCTGTTGGAAATGGTCACGGAGAATGTACTGTTCAGTGCAGTACAGATGTTGGATTTTGACGAATGCTGTGGGAAGAGTATTGGACAAATGAAAGTGGCAATTTGTGGAATAAGGAGAACTATCATGTAACTGGAGAAAATAAGTATTTGTAAGGCAACTTTATGGCAAAGACTTTTTCCACCAAGTTGGAAGTTAAGGTCTCTCAGTGGAGGTTAGCACCACACTGAAAGCAGTGAGGACTCAGTTTCATAGCTTGGAGGTAGAAAATTTGAGATCAGGTAGATGAATGATTGTTTCACATAGACTACATTCATAAAATGATCTTTCTGAAACCTGACTGATTGCCATTGTTGGTGGCATGAATTATTGATGAGACTTATTGAAACCAAATCATGGTTTAGATAGCACAAATAGAGGAGCTGGATCCATTGCTAAGCCAAAACTTCCATTAAAGCTGTTGGGGGTGTGGTACCTAAAAGAAAGCAGGGATAGGCCCAAAATGTTTTAGGGATTATTTTGAGTACAGTATAAAAGCAGCAAGATAATATGGGTATGTAATATTAACTTCTGATACTGAACAGAAAGGGCTTTATTTACACTGTGATACAAAGGGAATAGAATTTCCAAAGATGGCTGATGGCAAATGTTAAATTGGGAAGGTTTTGTATGTAATCGCAGGTGGTATGACAAGAGAGAGTGATGATGCTTCTTTTAGTCAGTTATCTAGGGGAAATGTATGGTTTCCAAAGTTGGGGAGATGTGAAAGTGAAGCTGGAAATGCAGGTATATAGAGAAAAAGCTGTGGACTGGGTATGTTGAAATATCTAAAGAGACACACAAAATAGACCATTGTAAAGAAAGAAGAAACATTTTATGCTATATGTGGGTATATATGTAAAATGTTTAGTTACTAGAGAGAAAATTCAAATTGAAAAAATGCTGTAAGTGATAAATAAATTAACCAGCAAAACACCCTGAAGAAATGTTTATTTTCCTGCTGAGGTTTATGGTGAATTGAAAAGAAACATTTGTAAATGAGTGAAAAGGCTATATGACAAGAAAAAATACTCATTGGTACTAACATTGGGTATGTCTACCTTGTGTGTTTAAGTTGACATAAGGGCCCTTAAGTCGACTTAAACAAAGCCCTGTCTACATTGCAGGGGAATAAAGTCGACTTTATTACTTCCACTTATAAAGTCGAGTTTACAGTTAAGTGGACTTAAGGGAATGTGGAGTGGGAGTTGCCTTAAGTCGACTTAATTGGCCTCCCAAACACAGAAAACATGGGGATGGTGGCTGGCTAGAAGGCACAACACAGCTGGCAGCATTCCCAGCTGTGTGGACCGCAGCCAAACTCCCCATCTTCCCCAACCTGATCTGGCATCTCTCCAGTTCTGAGCCTGACCAGGCATCACAGCCTGACCCTGGCATTTCCCGTGTTCTCGGCCCGACCCCCGCATCTCCCCACATCGCAGCCTGACCCCAGCATCTCAGCTCAACCCGGCATCTCCCTTCATCGCAGCCTGATCTCAGCCTGACCCCAGCATCTTCCCCCACTGCAGCCGAACCTGGCATCTCCCCATATCACAGCCCGACCCCGCCTGTCTCCCCTGTTCTTAGCCCAACCCTGCCTGTCTCACTCCTTCTCTGCCCAAACCCATGTGTCGTCTCCACTTGCCCTTCTCAGCCGAGTCCTTGGTGTCCCCCCCTTCTCTGTCCAAGCCTATGTGTCTCCACCCTACTCTTCTCTGCCTGACCCTGGATGTCTCCCCCTTCTCTGCCCAAACCTGGGTGTCTCTCCCTTGCCTTTTTCAGCGTGGCCCTGCCTCTCTCTCCCCCTCTCCCACCAACCCTGTGTGTCTCCCATTCTCAAAGGACTCCCTGATAGTGTTGTAAACCAAACAAGGAGTCCAGAGGCACTGTTTAAGACTAACACATTTATTTATTGGATGAACTTTCATGGGAGAAAAATCCCACTTCATCAGTTTGAAGATGGGGGAATTTACAGAAAGGTGGGAAATAAATGCAGGGGAATGTAAGACATAGGATCAGTTCACACTCTAACAGCAAATCAAAACAGTTGTTAAGATTCAAACACTGGGAAATAGCACATGGAAAGAAAGAAAGCTGCTATTTTTTTTTTTAGATTAGATTGTGTGAAAGCAGGATTAAATCCTGACTATGGATTTTTTTTCCCCTCATTATAACAGGTGATTTGACTTCGCCTTTTTCTATGTGCTGTTACCCAGTGTTTTGAGTCTAAACAACTGTTGCACCCTGCCCCTGCACTGGCATTTGCCCTGCAGCACCTGTTCCAGAGCCAGAGGAGTCTGAGCAATGCAGCGATGGTGTGCAGTGCTGTGCTGGCACATGCCTGAGCTATGTCAAGCTCCCTGTTGCCACACACAGTATGGAGACTGGTGTGGTCACTCACTTCTGGTAGTAAAGGAGTGGCTGCAAGAGACGGGCACCTCTGCTGTGGTACACTGTGGGCCAGGTACCAACAATGCACCACTCCTAGAGCAGCCTAGAAGCTGCCAGTGTGGACGTGGGCAGTCTCCTGGCATTTTGAGTGTGGACATGCTAAGACGGCTTAATAAGGTCTACTTTAAGCTGATTTTGTTAAACTGGTTTAACCGAGCCCTGTAGGGTAGACATAGCCATTGTGTTTATTTTAGGTGAATAGTCATTGCTGTTGTATATTCTCTATAGGTTGTTCCAAAACCAGTCAGTCAATGAAGTTTTTAGTTTAACTTCATTGGATTAGGTTCCATATTTCATAGTAACTTTCTGTGTACTTTGAGGTGAAGTTGTTCTGGAAATGGGGGCACTAGCTGCTTTATGCAAACCTTGAGTATTAGTTTTTTGCCTTCTTGTGTCCTACTGTATACAACTTTATTCCTCAGCCTATGGATTCTTCTCTTGCAGGATGGGGCAAAAATAGCATTGCCATTAAGAACTTCCTTTTATCTTTGATTCTGCTCTTGTTGAATTCAGTTAGAATTCTGCTGTTAACTTAAATAGGGAACAGTACTATTATCAGCATTTAAGTCATTTGGGATTGATTCTAAGTTTTTGTTTTAGCCTGTATTTGACAGTTAGCAAGAATGAAAGTGGATTATAGGATTAATGATTTTTTTAAAGATGCTTGCTTTTTTTTTTTTTAAACTGGCACAGCAGAAAACATGAACAATAGAGGGGGAAGTTTACAGGCTTCGCTGAAAGATAAATAGTTGAATATTGTTGTTCCTGATTTTGATTAGTTACACATTTCCTCACCCCTCAATAGCCTTTCTTATTATATACCTGAGCTTAAATCTTAATGACCAATTTTTGGCTGAGCTGTTTCTGAATGCAGGAGACAACTCAATAGTATGTTACTCCAATAAACTTCAAGAGTTTGCATTCACAGTCAACCCCCAGATTATATTAGAAACACAGTTAATTTCCAACTAACATTATCTGTCATGTAACTCCCCCTCTAAAGAATCTTTATTACCTGGTATTAATCTTCAATCATCTGCTTTAAATGAATGAAAGTTAAGTGTTATGGAATAGTAGATTACTTTCATTATAGCCAGTGATGGCCAGTCTGTCAAACTCAACTCTATTAGATTTTTTACTGTTGTGGTATTAGAATATCTGAACATATTTTTGTGGAAAAATAAGAAGTTAATTTGTCTAATTGGACTCTTACATTCAAACAGGTTTATATTCCATTTAGGTTTCTATCAAGGATACTTATATGGACTTTAGCCATAGTATCAGAACACCTCAAAATCCATAAAAGATTTTACCATCTTCTGAGGGGTGAGGACATGGCAGAATTATTCTACAAACATTACATGCTCCTTAGTTCTGCTAGGCACTTTTAGTCTACCATGTTATACAGACTGTGTGTGTACAAAGTCTGTTGTAGAGAGAGATCTTAGAGTAATGAACATAGCAAGGATAGTTGAATTTTTGTTTATAGTTAAGATCATGCAGAGATCAGGTTAGATGAAAAAGAGAAGGGGACCCAGGACAAAGTCCCTTTGAACATCCTCAGAAAATTGGAGGGGAGATGAGAAGGAACCTCTGAAGGAAGTGAGGTTAGGAGGAAAAATGAGAAGATGGAGCCATGGATGCCCAGGAGGACAAAATTCCAGGGAAATGAGTATGTCTAGCAGGGTTGAAGGTGGCTGACAGGTCAAGGAAGATGGAATACTGGTTCTGAGCATTAGCACTGAAGAGTTTGTTTGATACTTTAGTCAGAGCAGTGTCATTAGAGTGCAAGTTTGGAAGCTGGATTGATGATGGGGTGAGATGGAGTTGGAGAAGAGGAGCTCCAGAGAGTGATTGTAGGTTGAACCTTCTGTGAGTGTAGAGATGAAAAGAAGGTGGGGCAGTAGCAGGAGAGGCAAATGGGATCCAGGCTGGGATTTCTTTCTTAAAGATGTGAGAGAGGTTTAGATTTGAACTGTATGGGAAGGAGTCAGTGGGAGTAAGGACACTGATGGAATGGGGTCACTGGCACGAAAGGAGGGGATCAATGAGAAATGACTGCATCTGTGATGAGAGAGAAGGTGGATGGGAAAAGAAGGGAAGGTGAAGGAAGGTAAGATGAAGGTCACATACTTCATTAGTTTTCATATGGAAGAAATTAGCTAGATCTTATGTGGAGCCAGGAGAACGGAAGGGCCTGAAGAATAAATTAAAGGTGTAAAAAATCCCATCTGGAATTGTAGGAGATTCAGCCTCTGAGTCCTACTGGTGTGGGTCTATCCTGCTGATGTGATTATATATGATTTGGTAGGAGGCACTAGTTTTTAACTTGCTTCCACTGGGGATGTAGCTAAACTGATTTTGTTTAGAAATAGACTAGGATTTTAGTTCTGGTATAAGGCAAAATAAGGGCCCACGTTTGGGGTTAAGAGTGAAACTTTGCTGGTAGGAATCTCTTGAGGCTTGCAGTTTGTTCCAGACTTCTAGTATTTTGGGTTGCACTGAAATCCAGTTTAAAATAAATCCCTTGTGGTTCTAAACCCACTCCAGAAAGAAGCCATAGGAATGAGCTAGAGTTTCCAGTATTTGATACTGCATGGAGATACTCATATTTGAAGTTTCAGTTTGGACTTGTCTCTTTTAATAGCTTGTGCATTATAGCATGTTTAATCTGAGCAGATGTTAATCAAGGCCATGCCATAAGCTTTTCAGTACTATAGAGGCTAGTGAAAATGAACATAAAATTCATGAAAAGTATTTATTGTGGAAGTTTCATGATGATTGTGAAAGAGTTTTTTGCTGTCAAAAAACCAAAACAGAATCAACTCAGAGGGAAAAGATTTTTTAAAAATAGGTTTGTATGCTCTATGAGGTTGAAATGTTTTCCAGTGTCACCTTATGATTTGAAATGTTTTCATAATGACTGGATGTGGCTCCTGTCAGATCACTGCTAGATTATTTCTGTTCAACCTCCAATAAAAATAAAGTTTAAAAACTGAAAGATGTATGTATCAGCATGACTACCACCTTTTTGATTGGCTTGCAGACCCGTATTGTGCTGAGAGCAAATTCTGTGAATAGCTTACATTTGACTGTTCCAGTTCAGGTACTGTCTATGTGAATGCATGGCTTTTGCCTGTTTTGTAAAATGCACAATTTAAAATAGAATCTAATCATTCCATATTCATCCACCCCTATCAAGCATTCACAGCCTATTGCAAAATTAATGCTCCTGAAGTACCACTATAATCCATCATACTGAAGGATTTGGATGCAATCTTACTGTGCTTGACCACTGAAGGTTGGAAAGGTTTTAACTGTTAGCCAGTCTGTCTCCCCACTAACCTTACCAGCAAGGTTAAACCAGCCAAAAGCTTATTTCTACTGGACTTGCTCAAGGTCCCTTTTTTCAGGTACAGGCTGTTAAATTTTTAGAAGTATGATTTCTTTGCTTTGATGGCATTTAATCTTTGAGCCTTCTCAGACTGGAGTTTCTTCTTAAATTGGAGACCAATTGAAAGTGGAGATGGATCTCAAGCTTTGGTCCATACTAATTTAAATATCCAAAGCTTTAAAAACCATTGAATTGATTTTTTTTATCATCTTTGCTTGTTTAATAGATTGGATTCAGTGCCTCTTTGGGCAGTCTTTGCACCAAGGCACCGTGGAAGCCTAAGACAAAAGTTTTTGAGTTTCCCTCCTCTAATGGAACCCTTGGAGAAAAAGGAAGACATACCCCAGCATTCTGCTGGCATAATTACAGCGAATATTGGTGGGTAATGGAGACTTTGTATCTCTATCCCTACTATAGCTGATTTGTAGCCACAATCAGGTTGTGGGAGGTGCAAGTAAACATTGTCATCCACAATTCAATTGCTTGTTTAACAACAAAAAGTGTAATGTTTTCAGGTACAAATTGCACTCTTGAAGGGGAGATCACCTATTTCTGGATACACGATTTGTTAATGATCTTTGTTAGTCTTATTCTGGTGTATTAATAAGAGATGGTGTTTGGGAATAGCCAGATACTCCTGTGAGACTTCAGGCCAGCACTTGAGTTCTAAGATTGCCAACATACTAAATGGTTCTGTAAAAGAAAAATTAAGTGAGGATGTTTGTTAAATAAAGCTGGTGCTTCATGTCTTGTAGTAGAGTTTTCTGCCCTAACATGTGGCTTTAGTGAGGTGCTAAAATTTTTGGAGTAACATACAATTTTATACAAGCAATTTTCTCCTAGAGAATAGAGATTTACAAGAAAAGTTAAGGCATTGAAAAGTCAAATTTTTTACAAAATTCTGAATACAATGTAAAATACTGATCAGTCACTGCATTGTAAATCCTTAATCTGAAAATGCAATTCAGTAATTTTGCAATCCTTTTATCAGTTATGGCCACATGGGGATTATATTTTTAAACAAAATGAAATTCAATTCGCATTAATAGTGAGCTGTGGTTTGAAAGAGTATATGCACTGAGATTTTATCCTGTGGTATTGTATATACGTACATAATTTTTAAAGCTGGATGGACATGTGGTAGAGGGCCCTTTGAAAATATACTGAAGCATGGTTGGTGAATTACCGTAACTTAATTTGCAGTAATTCATCAATAATAGAAGTTTTAAAGACAGTGCAGTTATCTGATGTGTATAATTTAATATGACAGAACATATACTGAACCTAAACAGGAATTGCAGAAGGTTTGTTGATGAAGGTATGCATGTGCTGAAAGCAAGCTGAATTTTATTGTTATTGAGGCAATCTTTTGGTAACGTTTGGACTGCTTAATGTTAGATTACTTACCACTTTATTTGGAGTGTGAAGTTTTGGAAAGATAATTGAAAATTGTATACATTGTTGAATCTTCTTTTGGAGTTATTGACGGCTAAGTACATCATGGGTTTTCTGGGTAATTCAATGTGTTGTCACTGGCCCTTTGTTAGTAGAGACCTGTTCCTTTTACTGCTTTTCAGCTCCCTTCAGAAACAAAAATACAAAACTAATCTCAAGCCAAACACTTTCACAGGTTCTAGTGCCTTCACATCTCTGCTGAGCTAAACTCCTCTTGAGCTATCTTATACAACTGATAGTGGTGCTGGGTTTAGGCCAATTGTGCAAGCTTGTACAACATTCATTACTGAGACCACAATATAATCAGTTAACTTAGGGCATTGCTATCTTGTTGGTATAATGTCCGCAAGACGTCAAGTTTGCTCCGTTAGATAAAATAATGAGATGTGGTGAAGCATACATAGCTAAATAAACATGGTGCAGTCCTTACATGATATAGAAAGATGAGAGATTTGTTCTCTAAGTTTAGAAGTGTATCTGTGGGGACAGGTTTAGAGTATTGGCACAATATTGTCATTTTTATGAATAGCTTGGGTCTACAGTAGGTCAAAAATAATTGAAGGGATTCTATTATCTTGAGGCCAGTTGACTTGCCCATCTGAACTACACAGCCTTGTAGTCTGAAGGAACTTTCCATGGGCTTGTTTGGATCATCATGAGAATAAGACACTGACGTTCCTTTGTCCTGATTGGCTTTATAATTTAATTTCATTACCTCCCAAGCACTTATATGGATATTAAATTAATGATGAGTGGAGTAACACTCTCAGTTAAGAGATGAAATTTGATATGTACACAGAAATGTTTTTCCTTCATCTTTTTTCTTTCCATATTTTTTTATACCAAATTCTCTCTTTTTTTTTTAAAGGAAATTCTTTATGCTTCTGTTAGACCTTGTTGTCCAAGTGGATTGGTAATCAATCCTGTAACGGTGTTCTTTAGGGAGCTGAATGTAATTTATCCTTTGAAAACTTTTACATTAAAGATTTCTGTGTTCTTAGAGCAATCTCAGTTGCTTCAATGGGGGTATCTGTGCATAATAAAGTAAATTTTATCATACATAGACCCAGCAGATTGTTGCTCTTTGCCCTTGTTCATTATACACCAATATAATCACAAGCATCTCCTGGCTGTCCTCCTATTAAATAAATGCACTATTGATCTGCAGTACTTTTTAGCACAAAGAAAACATTAACTGCTCATGTGTAAACTGTATGTTTTACTTTTCACTGAGGATCACCACTGTTAAGGAACTGATTTACATGATCATGTCAACATATTTTATTGGCTTGCAATATAATACTGATCCATTTTTAATTAATAATCACTTCTGTTAGATAGTCAGTCAGTCTTTGTTGTTGACTGATCACTTATGACAGGTTCCAATTTACAGGATAGCCTAGGTTATCTGAAAGAACAGTGTTTTTATTTAGACATCTAAAATAAAGACCAGAGTTGCAAAAAAGCTCAATTCTCATTTATAGCATGTAAAAGATAGCCTAGATGTCAAAAGAACAACATCCAGCATGCTGAGGTATTCTAAAAATTGGACAATTTATTTCTCCACTTTAATAAGAGCTGAGCATTTTGGACAAACTGGTGTGTGGGTGTGGGTGTTCCCAGTACAAAAAAACACTAGAACTCTTTTTCAGGGACGTGCATCAGAAAATGCAGCAAAGCTGACGAATCTGAAGCAAACCAGTTTGCCATGAGTCCCAGTCCTTCATTCTGATTTGTGAAAGCTAGAAGTGCCAGTGGCTTGGGAAAAGACCAGGGGCTCAGCGCGCTGGGTCTCAGGGTTCAAGCCAGTTGAGCACACTGCTGCCACGGGTGGCCCAGCAGCAGACCTGGGGCTTGGGCACTAGGAATCAGGTCTCGAGCCCCGTGAGTCCAGTGCCAGCAATGCCCCTGGTGCAGACAAACTCTTGTATCCATTTAGAATCTCAGTGAAATCAAATGAGTTTCACAGAGGTACTTGGGTCTGCATGGGCATGCTTCAGGATCAGGGTCCAGATCAGTTTTATGAGACTTGGTAAGAATTAACAGAATTAAACGGAAAATAGTCAGTTTCTCATATCTAGTAATCTGGAGCCTAGTTGATTATTTGACTATTCCTCATAGTTTCTGTAATAAAAATATTTATTATATATCTGTTTGGGGGGGGTGTGATCTATTTTCAACTTAACCTAGGGTTCATTTACAAAGTAACAGACAATGAAATGACTGCTACATGTACCTCGATTTCAGACTTCATATAAAATAAAGAAGTGACCTTCTGGACAAGGTCCTTTTGCAAAGATTCTTCATCACTTCTCCATATGTAGTACACACCCATTACCTACCACAGACTGATTTTTGATGGTTAACCCATAATACAGTCAAAGGAATGCAAAAGTAATAGTGGAACAGCTTTCTTATCCATTATAGTGCTCACATTATTCCAGATCCATTGCATTGGAACTGTTCTATGGAATGGAGAACAGTGTCTCTAGAGGGAATCGATCAAGCATGTGTTTACAAGAAATACCGACTAGCATCAGAATATTAATCTGTGGCTTGTTAATACTAGATCATCCATATGAATTTGAAGAAGCATATGGAGAGACTAGCTGTCTGCCACTTACTCCCTTTGACTCTGTCAGTTTGTTCAAAATTCCCATAAAACTAATGACAGGATAAGTGCAGAAATCATATAACACTTCATAATGGGCTAATTACATAAATATGTTAAAAAGCATTCCCCATGGTGGCATTTACCAGTAATGCTGTTGGTAATCAGACCTTGTCTTGAAAGTGTCAATATCAAAAGTGAAGCTGCTAGTATTGAGAGGTTGTCATACTAATGAAATGAATTAAGTGGAGTGCTGGGACCACTCCACTCTTCTGTTATAGTTTATTTCCTTTGAAGGAATGCTTTTGAGTAATAGCTTGATGTTAGGGGTTTGGCGTGTATTGATATCTGGGGAAAAACTTCTCTAGTAATTGCTTGATTCTGTTGGCCATTCCAATGAAAGACAATTCACAATGTATTGATATAAAGTATGTTATTTTAACATGGTGTGTGTTGATTACGCTTGTAATATGGAAAGCATGTAAAGAATTTTTATTTCCTATTTTCTTACGCTTTGCCAGAGCTGGTTAAATTAAGAAGAAAGAAATCAATTGGCCTTGAACTCAAGATAATTTTGAATGCTTTGTGTTAGAAATTAGTTGCTCACTTACGTACTGACATAATGGAAGATCTGCCCTTATCTCAGTGGTGTAATTTTAGAGCTGCTCCACAACAGCTCTAATGCATCCTGGGACTAGGTAACAGGGAGTTAGGGAGCTATAAACTAATCAAACTAATCAAACCTTCCCCTACATTGCTTCTGAACAGAGACTGGATGCAGATGAAAATCTGGTCATTAAATTCAACCTCAGTTATTCATACAATTAAATTAGTCTAATTTATAACTAAATGCAGTTTAAATTATCATTATGGCAGGGGTCATCAGATGACATTCTTACACAGTCTTACAAAGTCTTTAGAATGAAAGCAAGTCTTGAGTCTTAGAATTAAATACTCAGTTGTTGGTTTACTGTTTTGCCTTCTTTGGGTATATTGTGGTAATCTGCAAGCATGATTTATTCTCTGCCTTAATGTCTCTATTTGGAGTTCATTCTTGAGGCAGAATTTCTTCATGGTAGCCAGGCACTGGTGTTGGGCTCAAAGCCCTGACAGAGGGGATTACCCTGCATGTTGTTTGTGACTATATCTGTTCCAGGAATGGCATTCTTGCATAAATAAAATAAGTTACCCTAAGAATGTACCCAGATCCTGCATCACTGATTTCTAATCCGTTGAGACTTGCAAGACCCTGGATGTTTTGGCTGCTGCTCATTAGAGGGAAATGGTGGGCAAATTATTTGGCTATTGGGATGATGAGCAGGAAATAAACACATGATAAATTCAGTGTAATTCATTTAGATATCCTGTACAGTTGGTAATTTGTAAAAGAGGAAAATTTTATCTCTTCATTTTTGTGCTCTATCACCCTCATCTAAAGCTGTGCGTTTACGACAGTGAGAATGCATTAAAAATAATCAGAGAACAGATAGCCCTCTCTTCTAAAGCCAGGTATGTAACCAGCTCATTTCCTGGCTGGGACCCTGAGTCTCCAGCATGCGCAGTCCTGCTTGCAGTCATGTGACTGGAAGCTTCCTGACAATGGTCCAATTGGCTAGCAACTGGAGAGATGGGAGAGGTAACCTGGCCTCTGCCCTGCAAAGACCACAGTGGCTGCCCTGGGCCGAAGCTGTGGGTGGAGAGCAGCCCACTCTGCCTGTGTGCCTGCAGCACTGCTGGTCATAGCTGCAGCTGCTCACGACTGATCAATCGGTGGTCAGAAACTCACACCACTGCTGTGTGCTGCAGCTGGCAGGGGTGGGCAGGCCTGTGCCCGTCCAAGTCTTCCAGCAGCTATGCCCCTATCTAAAATTACCAATTTGTGCTGGTAATACTACTTTAAACCTATATGTAAAATGGTTACAACTTTAAATTGCAACTTAATCAATGAGGAGAATGTCAAAAGGTTTTCTGTTTAGAAAGAACTCTTTCTAAGTATTGTATATCAGTATTTTTTACTTGTTGTTTTCTTACTAAGTACATTTGCATAACAGGATCTTCATTTCCTAAGAGTTCATCAGCTCCTGCTGCTTTTTCCCTGCCTGAAGTTGTTATCCTCTCTTCGCAATGACATACAATAATTGGTTGCTGTGGAAGTCATTAAGAGGTCAAAAACGAAGGATTATGACGACTCCAGGTGGTGAACAGGCAACAGGAATTAACAAAGGTCTACAAGATGAATGAACATTTGGGTCACAGAAAGCAGACTGGAGTATAATTAGGTATTTGAATAGTTTCTGTTACAAAGCAAAGTTGAGAAATTTCAGGTTTTCACCAGTCTTCTTGGGGGTACCCACATTTCTGAAATCAGAAGAGCTTTTTGTGACCCACTGAAGACTGTGGGACACTGCTTAGGTTTTGAGTCTTCCCATAAAATGGATAGCAGGTCCAGGGCCTAAATTAGACATCACAGAACAAGACATGGGGTATGTCTACACAGGGCTTTTATTTTGAAACAACACTGGTTGTTTCGAAATAAAAGTCCCTATGTCCACACGACTTTTTCTTGTTTTGAAAGGAGGGAACTCCTTGTTTCGAAAGAAGAGCCCTCCTTTTGAAACAGCTTAAACCAATTTGATTTCGAAAGGAGGGTTATTTCGAAACCCGTTGTTTCGAAATAAGCCATTTGGACATGTTATTTTGAAACAAGGATTGTTTGGAAATAACAAGGACGTTCCTCTCAGGGTGCATAGCAGGGGGTCCGAGGGTGCCCCAGCCGGCTTACCCCCTGCTTCCCCTTGCTGGGAGCAGGGGGGGACGGGTGCCTCAGCCCCCTTTGCCCCCCCTAACCCCGGCAAGGGGAAGTGGGGGGAAGCCGGCTGGGGCACCGCCAGGGCTCTGACCCCCTCCCGGGCTGTGGGGAGCTGCTGGCCCCGCAGCCTGGTCAGGGGGACTGCAGCCCCCACGGGGTGGCCGCTCCAGGGGCGGTTCACCCCGCCGCTGGAGCTGCCCCCAAGCCTGAGGCACTCCGCCCCCAGGGTTCCCTGGTGCCCCCCCCTCCTGCCCCCTGCTGCTCCTGCCGGGGGTGGGGGGCTCCCCTCCCCCCCACTGCTTCTGCAGGGGATGGGGGGCTTCCCTTACCCCCCCACCACTTCTGCCACGGGCCGGGCCTGGGCTGCCTCCCATCCAGGGTTCCCCAGCACCCCCCCCGCCCGCAGGTGGGGGGGCGCCGGGGAATGCCAGGCGGGAGGCATCCCCGGCCCGTGGCAGGGGGTCGCGGGGAAGCCCCCCTCCCCCTGCAGGAGTGGTGGGGGGGGCAGGGGAATCCCAGGGGTGAGGCATCCCTGGCGCAGCACAGGCCTTCCTGCCCTGCCCCTCCCCTATTTCGAAATAGCATGTCACAGTGGACATGCTACTTTGATTCCCTCTTTTTTTTCCTTATTTTGGAATAGCTTTTTGTTATTTCGAAATAAGGCGTTTCGAAATAAGGCCTTTATTTTGAAACAGCTTGTTTTAAAACAAGGGCTTGTGTGTGGACATAGCCATGATGATGATAATTAGGAGAAGGAGTGTGAGAGAATAAGGGTGTAAAACAAGTTGTGTAAAGTGTTTGTCACGACTGAACAATGAAAATCTACTTTCATGAAGAAATTATATCCCAGTTATTTTCCCTACTAAGTGTTCAGAATAGATACTTCCATTTTTTTCGAATATTCTTTGGGTATTTCATAAATAGAAATCTTATTGAAATTGGTAACAACTTTTTATTTAATAAGAAAATCCATCTTGAATAATTTTGATGATTGTTTTAATGATTTCAATAATTTGATAAAAATCTGGGTAAAAGGCATGACATTTTCCTCCAGAGATAAACAATTTTGACAGTCAACAAGTATGTGCAGGGCAGGGGGTGGAGAATGTGGTCATGTCTGGTCACAAAATGCCCATTTGTTTTCCACAGAGCTTTTAATTTGAAAAGTTTTTGAGCAAGACCAGGTGTTAAGTTCACATCTTATTTCCTGTGCTATTGATGAAGTGCCCAGTTAATGGTTAGATTCTAAGCTACAGTATGTCCAGGAGCGAATCAGAGAGTGAATAACGACTAGAGTGTCACTATTTTCTCTTCTCTCCACCTTTTTTAAACTTGCCCTTTTTTCTGAGTGGGTATCTGGCTGGCAAGTAGTAGAGAGATGGACACAAGACTTCTTACTCTTTCAGTAAATTGTTGCTGCTATCCTCACCACCAGCCACACTAACAAGACGAGTAGGATCAAGAACCGTTACAACCGTGTATGACTAGTAAGGGCTTTGACAGTTTTCTCCTAATTTAATATACTGGGGCAAAGTCCAGAATGAAGGCTGGGATGGCTATTAAATTAGTAGTGTATTTGTCTGTTGCCTCATGAGATTTCCTGAGTAGCATCCCACCACCCCCTGTATTTTCTAAAAGTGAATACCAAAGCGTGATCCATATTCCAAGGTGGCTGGCATAGAAGGATCTCAGTAATCTCTAGAATTTTTGCCAGATGTTTCAGATGTGATGAATGTGCTCTTCAGTGATTGATCACAAAACACTATTGCTTCCTTGCTCAATCATTGTTGGAAACCATTAGCTGCATCAGATCAACCTGCCAGGGTTTAGCAGGCAGTGTAGGTCAGTGTGTGTGAATTACACCATTAATTTAATAAAAAAATTAAAAATCTTTAGTGATAGATGAGCATGTCTTGTCTTTTCTTATGAATGCAAATGAAACAAATTAATATAGCATTTGAAAACTGATGTTCATTTAAAGTGATGCATGGTTTTAGCCAATTTTAAGAAAGGAACAAATGCTCAGGGCAGTACTTCTTAAAATCCCTTTTTTTGAAATTAGATGAAGGTTTCTAACCATCAAAAGAGTTACATTCTAATGGGGTGGCCAAACTTATCACGCTCAGGAGCCACACAAGTTGGTTATTAAACCTTCAAGAGCTGCACTGAGGCATATAGTCGTATATTTTTACCTCCAAAGTTGATTTGCTGACCTTCTTCCTTGAGCCACACTTTTTCATTCAAGAGCCACATGCAACTCCTGAGCTGCAGTTTGGCCACACCTGTAGAATAACCTTCCAAGGAGAGCTGTGAGGGCAAAACTGGCTTGATAAACGGCTTCTGGCTTCAGAGCTGAACTTGATAATTATGGAGAGAATAGTGTGATGGGACAGCCTACTTTTTCAGTCAGCTGAACTTTGACTTACTGGTGGTGGGTATGAATGAGATGGGATGTTTGATGGAGTGGGTTCTGAGTTATGGAGAATTCTTTCTTGCTTTCTTGGCTGTCTGGTTGGTGAGTCTTGCCCACATGCCTAGAGAGTTTGAATGATCACCATATTTGGTGTGGGGAAGGAATTTTCACCTGGGGCATATTGACAAAGGCTTGTGGTGATTTGGGGTTTTTGGTTTTGATTTCTTTCCCCCTTCCTCTGTAACATGGGGCATGGCTCACTTACTGGTGGGCTTTCTGTACCTGAAATCTTTTAAAACGATGATTTAATAACTCGGTTAATGGTTTCTTGTGGGAGTGGGTGGGTGAAATTTTGTGCCTGCATTGTGCAGGAGGTCAGACTAGATGATCATATTGGTCCCTTCTGACCTTAGAGTCTATATCATACTGTAAGACAGGGAGAGCTGTCCAGCCTTAAGAACCCCAGACAAGAGGGAGGAAGACATGGGTCTTTACCTCTGAAGGGTGATTACTGAGAGCTGGAAACCTTACATGAGTGCTTCCAGGGGACTGCAAAGCATTGATACTGAAATTAACACCAACATCTGCTCTGAAATGCCAGCCCAGCTTCAGGTTTCACTGAGATCAGTGAAACACAGAAGTGGTGTAAAGTCTTTCTTCTGTGCCCATCCTGCAACACAAGCACCTCAGGCATAGCAGGAAATTTCCCTTAATATTTGCTAAAAGTAGAAAGGTCGACCAAAGCTCCAGGCAGTATAATTAGGCATAGGCACATAGACTACGGAAGCTTATCTAATGGTTAATACGTTTAGCCCTAGTCTACACTTGCTGCAGTTTTTGGTGGCAGATGAGAGGAGATGTGCAAGACATGTAAAATACCTTGTGTATCTACCATCAACTTAACTCCCACATACCTCCCTGTCCATGTTGCGCTAAGGCACGTGGAAAAGCTGCGCTGTTGCCTTAGCGCTACGCTACTTCCAGGGCTGTAGTTATTGATATCGACTCTAGAGTGATTGAGCTCATCTTGACAGACTGCTCAATCATACCTGGAAGAGCACAGTCACAGTGGTGGTTTTGCAAACATCAGTATAGACGTATAGACATACCCTTACAGTCATAGAATTTAAGGCCATAAGAGAGCACCAAATTATAGTCTGATCTCCTGTATGTTTCAGGCCACCAAGACTTCTTACACCTACACACTAGTCTAATTTAAGTTCTTGGGTTCAAAGTAGTATGGCCCTTAGGAAACTATTGTTAATGGGGCAAAGAATGGGTGTATCGCCCATCAATGTACAGGGCTGTGATCCTATGAGATCATCAAGTAATTACAGTTCGCTGAAGCCAGTGGCTCCATCTCAGGTTTTAAGTAATTTAGTAATCCACAAACCAAAGGAAGTTTTGCTTTTAACCAGGTGAGCCGCATAATTTTCAACCTGCAAGCACTGAATTCTATCAATAGTAAAAAGATTTAAAATTATCCACTGTTAATCTGAAGTAAAATATTTACCATAGTAAAATCAATTTCAATGCAAATTGGAGTGACTCTTCATTAAAACAAAAGTGCAAATAAGCTTGCAGATTGCACTTGCACTTTATTGGCTGTGGAAAGTGGTTACTGAAGCAGAGCATTTCATCATGACAGAAACATTAATAATGGGTAAATAAGCTTTAACAGTATCAGCACTAACCAAGTCATCATGTTGGGGCTCTCTGGGCATGCTCAACTATGAGAACCTGTGTGTCTCTCAAAGCTGTGCTTGTGACATGCCAGTGGGAAATCTGGAAGAGGGGGGCATTGCTTCCCCCCCTTCTTCTTGGTTTACACCACACTGAAAGATAATTGTCCTAAAGAGGGAAATGCTAGAGAGGTTGACTACATTTCATTCCTGTAATCGCTATTCCATTCTGAGAATGCTTCCTTGATATGATGCATCTCTCAATTACAAAGAATTGACACAAAAGCTGGGAGAATTTGTCCACTGCAAGCGCAAAGCAAGAGGGAAGTTCATGTATTAAATCATTGGTGCTGCCCAATACAAGTGGAGGGTACAAAATGAGGAGAATGTTAATCGTGTATGTTAGTGCAGTGGTTCCCAACCTTTATTCTGCTGTGGCACACCTTGATACCTTCAAATTTTTTCGACGCACACCACCATGAAAAAACTAATGAATATTCAAATTAACTTAAATTATTTATGAATATTCATGAACCATGGCACAGTGTTTCGGAAATGCTCCTATGTAGGATAGAAGGGGTGGCAAAACGTGGGGGGGTCAGGAGTCGTGCAGTGGCAGGAGTGAGTGTGGGGAGCAGAGCAGGGCAGGGGTGGCAAAAGAGGACAAGGGCAGCCATGTGGGGAACAGCACAAGGGTGGCGAGAGAGGAGAGAGGAAGGGAGAACAAGAGTGGCTGGGGGGGGGGCAGAGGAGAACCTGGGAAGGTAGGGCAGGGGAGTATGGCGCAGCACCCACTTCCCACTTCTCCACAGTGGCTCCCTGTCACCCAGGACAAATCCTCACCCCACTGCTGCTCCCTCCCACCCCAGTGGGTCCCATCCTCCCCTCCCTCAGCCCCCACTGCCTGTGATGGACCCTCTGATCACTGCAGGGGCCAGAACTAGGCCTCCAGCCCCCAGCAACACCCCTCACAGCCACCCCACCCCCAGCTACACACCTTGCTACACATCCACTCCCACTGATCTCTGCTCACACACCTGCTGCACACAACCACCAGCAGCACACTCCCCCAAAGCCTTTACTTGGGTTGTTTGCAGGCTGCCTGACACAAGCTGCTCTGCCCTGTAGGGGGAGATTCACACACTCCCAGCTTCCACTCCTCTCTGCTGGCTGGGTTAAGGTGGAGCCACCAGAACGCTGTGTTTGGGCTGCTCCTGCTATTTTTAGGGGGATCCCTGGAACCTTGCATTCCAGTGCCTTCCTCTATTTTTAGGGGGACCGGGAGGCTGCCTGCCTAAAGATGGGGGCCCCAGAACTGTGTTCTGGTGCCTTCCCCCTTGCTTTAACACCTGCCTTTTCCCAGCCCTGGACAGCCTACGTGGCTGGGCTGAACAGAGAGGGAACTTTAACTCCAGCTCTCAGTGATGCTTGTGGCACTCTTTGGGTGTTGTTGCGGCACACTGGTTGGGAGCCACCATGTTACTGTAAACCAGTCCATGGTGTGAGAGAGAATTTCTATTGGACCAACTTCTGGTGGTGAGACAGACAAGCTTGCAAGCTCCACAGAGCTGTCCTTCAGTTCTGGGAAAGATAATAAAGGCTTGTCTTCATGGGCAGCTGTACTTGTGCAGAGCTTTAGTCATGATGCCAACAGGAAAGCTTATTCTGTCAGTGTAATTAATCTGCCTCCTGATGAGGTGGCAGCTACAGTGATGGGAGAAGCATTTCTGTCAGCATAGCACTGTCTGTTATGGAGAGGTTACCTTAATATAACTACCTTGCTCAGGAGTATGAATTTTTCACTCATCTGAACTAAACAAGTATTCTGATGTAGGTCAGGAGTGTATACTGGGCCCTAGTGTCGCACGTAAATGCAAGATTGATTAGATTGCTTAGAAGAAGTAAGTGACAGATACTTGGTATGTCTATAGTGATGATGGCAAAATCCCGCCGTCAGCCCAGAGTTCTGGGAGCACTTAGCAGCGAGTCTGAACTCGCTGCTGCACTCCTGGAAGTTGGCTCTCTAAGTCCTGGGGGCCAGGAGGTATACGGGAAAGCTGACTGCAAGGCATTTGTAGTTGGCTTTCCTGGGTGTGTTGCAGTGGCTAAGAAAGTTGCCAGCATTTACGCAAGGCATTTTACATGCTTTAGATAAATGCTGGTTGACTGCCACTGAAAACCAGTCCAAGTGTAGATTAGGGCTCAGAGGGACCATTCAAGGTGAAGTGGCTTTTTAACACCTTTGTAGTCATAGGACTACAGGCTACAGTAACACTACATGTAAATAGATAGGGGAACTTATAGAATGGACTATCTTCAAAGCATCAGACAAAGTGGGATTTTCTCCCATGAAAGCTCATGCAATAAATAAATTTGTTAGTTTTTAAGTGCTACAGGACTTCTTGTAAATGGATAGGCAGACTATTCTAGAAAAGGAGAAACTGAAAGTAAAAGTTCATCTTCATGGAAAGTACAAAGTTAACCAGTTAATATATTTAACAATATCTGTTCAACAGTCTTTGAGTGTGTAGATTGTGTCAGATGGGTTCAGTCAACAGGACTGATTCATGCAATGTTGTGGACTAGACAGACTTTTATTGGACCAGCTTCTGCTTTTGAGACATTTTATTGAGTATACACAGAGCTCCTTTTCAGGTCTGTGGAAATACACTCTGAGGGTCACAGCTAAGTAAAAGGTGGAACAGATTAGGCATAAGTAGGTAATCTCCATTTTAAGGAAGGAGAGGGGAAAAAAGCTAGGGTTATGTGGGTTATAAATTGCTAGTGTCTATATTCAATATACGCTATTTTGAATTTCAGGTAAGGCAGGAACAAATAATTTGACTTCTAAGACATGCAGAAGGTTTTTAGAAGATGAGTGAACATAGCATTTCTAATTGTGGGAGCAAAAACTGGAAAACTACCCAAAGATGTTTCTGAATCAGAATGTATAACACAATAATCTGCTGTTTCTTGTACTACAAAAAGTTAACTGATGCAACAAGTTTCCCAATTGTAGTTTTATACAGTTGCATTTTGCTTAGAGATTTTGGATGCATTTAAAATTATTTTTGGCAGTATTTATCTATTTTAAGAGAATTAGAACTGTTTGCCCTAGCTTTAATTACAGTATTATCTTAGTTTCTTCAAGTATTTTAGTTTCTTAGTTTCTTTAAGTATTTATGTAGCTCTTAATTTTGTGCATTGGAATAATAAGTTTTTCTCTTTTTTTTTGGTTTAAAAAGAGTTTGTTCCTATAATATTTTCTGCTTGAGGAATTCCTGATTTCCCACCTCTGCACCTAATTTATGACCAGACCAAAAGGTAATATTGTACTAAATAAAACTAAATGGAAATATACCCCAAACATCTAATCAGCAATTATATTGGAGGCCAAATATAGATTCCAAAACAGTACAGGAGTGGATGGTAGGCTGTGTTAGAAGTGAGGCATCATACTAAGAGTCTAGTCATACATTCCTTAGGCATCCTCTCCCTGTAGCAAATGAGGGGTTTAGTAGCTCTTTCATAGACTAACAGATTTATTTATTACATGAGCTTTTGTGGGAGAAAATCCCACTTTGTCAGACACTTGAAGATGGAGAACTTACAGAATGGGAGGAAAATAAATGCAGGCGAGTGCAAGTCGTAGGATCAGATCAACTATTAAGGCAAATCAGAGCAGTTATTTAGATTCAAACAGCAGAGAACAGCATAGTAGAGGGAGATGAAGTCAAATCACCTGTTTGTAATAAGAAAAGAACCTGAAATCCCTAATTAATTCTAAGGCAACAGTGTCAAATCTGCATATGAATTCCAGTTCTGCAGTTTCTCTTTGAAGCTTTGATTTGTAATTCATTTATTTGAGTAAGGCTATGAACAAATCATCTGTGAAGCAAGCAGGGAGATTGAAGTGCTCCCTTGCTGGTTTTTTAATGTTATTTCTGATGTCAGATTTATGTTAATTTATTCTTTGCGCAGAGACTGTCCTGTTTGTCCAATGTATAAAAGAGGGGGGCATTTCTGGCACATAATGGCATAAATCACATTCAAGTAAGTATCTGATGAAGTAGGATTTTACTGCCACGAAAGCTTATGCGATAAATAAATGTGTTAATCTATGAAAGTGCCACAGGACTCTTTGTATGTTTTGCTGAACTAGACTAACATGTCTACCACTTTGGGATGCTATTCCCCATAATTCTAATAGGCTATTTGACAGATCAAAGAATGCAAAATGAGATTACAGTAGTTTCCTTCCTTCCTTGTCTATGTTTTGGAGATGGTGGAGGAAGACAGGGTCAAATTCAGCATATAATGACTTTGGCCTGAGTGAAAGTGGTGTTTCCACTCACTCACTCCACAGCTGAATTGGGTATGGTGATTGTATGAGAGGCCATGTGTAGCAAATGCTGAGTGTATGTTGCTTGTTTTTCCATGATGAGTATTGAACTAAGTGCTCATTCTTTGGTGGCCAAAAGGTCACCTGCTCCATATGTTTGCTATCATTGTTAATAACATGTTCACATTTCAGATGAACATTATGCTAAATTAACCTAATTATGTGTGACAACTAACTTCCTATGTGTTAGGAAAGTGTTTTGGAGTGGATTTTTAATATAGTGCAAGATAATCGAGCTAAGTCTGTAACAGCCTGGCAGTCCCAGCTTGGTGAATGAGCTTCTGTTAGGAAAGCTCACTGAACTAGGTAGGGCCACTTTAGTCATTTGAGAAAGCAAATTAATAATGAGGGCAGCAAGAACTGATAATATTAAAAAATGCTACACAAGCTGTGGAGGTAATCAGAAGAGGCTGAATGCTATGTCACTTTCATGAAAGGCCAGGGCATCCACAGGAATGTAAATTTCAGTGCTTTCAGAGGCAGGGGTTAAAGTATAATTTGGCGGCCTCCCCCCATATAACCCAGCTACTAACCCACAAATGCTTGCTCCCACCCCAGCTACTGCTCCCCACATGCCTACCCACCACCCCAGCTACTACCCCCCCACCTACCCTCATCCCAGCTCCTAACCCCCACACATCTGCCCCCCAACCCAGCTATTGCCTCCAGCTCCTGTCTTGTCACTGGTCCCCCAACCCCCTGCTGTGCTGTGCCATCTTTCCTGTGCCCTTTCCCCTGCCAAGCTGGCTTGCCCGTCCCCGAATTACAGGGATTTCTGTAACCCCCCGCCCACATCACCCCTGAATTTCCCAACACTTCCCCCAGTTGTCAGCTAGTAACAGTGTTATACCAGATTAGTGAGCACCCCCTACACACCCCCAAACCTCCCCATATCTCCCCCAGTTTCAAGTCTTGGGGAAAATACTGCCCTGACCCCCACCCCGAGGGCACCCTTACCTGGCCACCATGCACTGAGTGATGGTCCTGGCCCAGGCTGAGGCTCTGGCCTGAGCCTGCTCCGAGGCTCTGAGCATGCTCAGTCAGAGCAGACTCAGGCTGGAGCCTCGCCCGGAGCCGGAGCAGCTCTCTGCCTCCCAGAACACACAGGAATGGCATTCTGGGGCCTGCTATTTTTAGGGGCTCAACATTGGGGGCCCCTAAAAATAGAAAATGGAGGTGGAAAGCTGCATTCTGGTGTGATGCTGTCTGGGTCTGGGTGACTGTTTATGATTATTTTTTGTATTAATATTTCATATTGGCAATAATCCATATGTGATATGCCATGTTTGGTGTCAATAGAAAAGCTGTAATCTGCTAAGAATGTTTATATGGTTTGCACGTAGGTATCATGCCTGTAGTAGAAATTAGAAATCTATTTGCTTTCATGTGTGTTCCAAGTGATTTGTTCTTAAGGTAATCCCGGACTGGCTGTCTGCAAAACTATTGTTCTTCTTGATGTCTCCCATGGTGGGGAGACTCCTATCTGCAGTTGGTCCAAGAAAAAACCTGTTTGACCAGTCACCCAAACTGACCGTATGATCCACCTCCATTTTGATCTGACGAGGACTCTTGAGATAAAAGGCAGAGGCCCCATCTCCATTTTGTTGTCAGTCTTCAGCCTGTCTGCAACTGACACCTTCCCCTAGAATTGTTCTCCTGGGACTGAACAAAGGACTGAGACCCACGCAGCTGCTGCTGCTGGGTGTATAGCAGAGGAGTGGGGCTAACCCTGCAAACTACAGGATCTTCAAGGATTTGCTTTCTACGGACTCTAAATCATTTGTATGTATGTGATTCACTTTGACCCTTTTAACATCTCTCATATTTTGTTTGTTTTCCTTTTATATTAAACCTTTAGTTTAGTAGTTACTAAAGAATTGGCTGGCAGCATGGTATTTTGGGTAAGATCCAAGCTTATCTTGTTCTGGGTGAGGTGGCTGACACTTTGGGGTCAGGAGAACCTATTTCTTTAAGAGACCCAGTGGCTAGAGGGGACCATAGGAACTGATGTGCAGTAAGGGGGCTGTTCCTGTTTTGTTATGGTTGGTGATGACCAGAGTGGGGAATCAGAAGCATGCTTCATTACTGACTGGGAGGCTGGTTTAAATACCATCTGCCAATAGTTTGGGGGTTTGGCCCCTGGTTTTGCAGTTTGCCCTGGTTTTGACACATTCAGAAGGTTATCCTAGGAGGCCCAGGTCACGTCTGGAGTCTTCTATTTTTTTAATGATGGGCCCCGGAACGCAGCGTTCCAGCTCCATTTTCTATTTTTAAGGGCCTTGGAACACTGAACCCCTAAAAATAGTGGGCTCTGGGATGCCGTTCTTGTGTGTTCTGGCTTCCTTCAACCCCTGTATGGAGGGTCACATTTTGGGGCCCCCCCCCCGGGGCTTTTGACTCCCACTGTGATGCTGGAGGAGCTGTCAGCTCCTGCCAGCGCCCTGGTGGGGTGTGCCTGCCCCCTACCAGAGCCTCTGCTTGCCTTCTTTTATGCATGCTGCTTCAAAGAAGGACCGTATCAAGGATAGTATATAAAATATTCTGAGGACTATTGTACAGTGAATTATGTGGAAGCAACAGCTCTACTCACTCATCTTTCTCCAACAGCAGAACCTGAGACATATTCAAAAGCCTGGCTCAACTCTGCTCTGTTAAAGTCAGTGGTTTTAACTGTTGATTTATTACGGGCAGAATCAGGCTGACTATGAAAGGTTTTAAAATCTCATGCATAGTTTGGAGCATGTTCACTAGCTGTTTGATATTACCAACAGGAATGTTAAAAATTATCATCTTGTGCTGGTACTGCAAGCTACCCCAATCCCTGGTAAATTCCACAAATTTAAGAGCATAAGGGGTCTTAAAATTTTTAAAGTCTTTGATTTAGTTCTTTTGGTTGCTTGATGAGCAAGCTTTTCCATCGTTTCCATGCTTATGCTAAGAACAGAAATCACAATAACTTTTCTTGTTCTCTGAACTTTGTTGTGCTGATTGTATACTGATGGTCTGCTTGTGCAAAATTGTTTAAAAAAAGGGTGGGGGGCGTTTCCTGCTAGGAAGTAGAATATTTTTAAATTTCAGTTCAGTAAAATGTTGAGTATTTGAAATGCATCTGAAATAAGTATTGATCCCTCTTTCAGCCTTTATATGATGATTCAATTTATAAAGGGTTAGCAAATGGTTTATAAGTGTCTTTCAGGCATGAATAGGATGTGTTAATGGTTAAGCAGCTCAACAGAAGATGTTATAGATCATTATAAGCAACCTATTGATCTGTTGTACTCTCTTAAACATTTATTAAGAATTTATTAACCTTTTATAGGGTATTAAATAAATTAAACCTTAGTATAAAATGTGACCTTTTAAAACAGAGTCATATCACAAGCAGCAGCCAAGAAAACAGGTAGATTTTTTCAAAGGAATTTCAGCACAATGGGCCATATCTTCACTATAAACCAGCTACTGAAGTGCCCAAGGTAATACAAATTCCCTTTATGCATTGTCTTCATTGACTATGAAGAAGTGTTTGACAATGCTGAGATCAGTGCAGTGATGAAAGCTCCTGCCCAGCAAGACATTGACACAAATTACATTAAATTAATAAAAGAAGTAAAACTCTGACTGCACTGCGGATCTCTCTTATAGGAGGGTTTAATTTGCGCTTTTCAGCATTGGGAGAAACTTTTAAAAACATGGTACTTCCTACAAAGGGATTATTTTTCAGATAGTTAAATAGTGTCATCTCACATTATCTTACTTCCGCAATATAGAAATAAAAAATGATCTTTGTTCTTTTGTAGTCATTTCACTTCCTGTCTTACAGTTCTCTGAAGCAATATTTGTGGTCACCATATTACAATGAATTGGGAAAAACTTCTCAAATAGTGTTATCAGACTCCTTCCATCACAGTACGACACTTAATGATGTCATATATGTTTCTGTAGTTTAAGATGATTGTAGCAAGGACTGTGAAAAAACAACAAGGAGTTGTGTGACACTTTAAGACTAATAGATTTATTTTTTGCATGAGCTTTTGTGGGAGAAGATCCCACTTCCTCAGATGCTTCGAAGATGGTGAACTTACAGAAAGGAATGAAACTAAATGCAAGGGGGTGTAAAACATAGGATCAGGTCGTACAGTAACAGCAAATCAGTATCAGGTCATACAAAGCTCATGGAAAAAATAAATCTGTTAATCTTAAAGTGCCACACAACTCCTTGTTGTTTTTCTTACTGGACTAGACTAACACGGCTATCCCTTTTGAAATTGGCAAGGACTGTGGCCTCTTGAAAGAATGATGAGGAGGGTTTCTGATCCCCTGGTAGATGGAGCTAGGAAGGCTACACCCACTGTGCCATAAGCAGAAGAGCAGCATAGGAATAAGAAGTTAAAAAGGTGGCCCTTTTAGCTCTCTTACGGGGGAGCTGCCATAGAAGAAGCCAGGGGCGTCACTGGGGCGGGGAGGGACCTGGGGCACAGGCCTAGCTCCTGCCCCCAGCGGGAAGGCCATGCCCCGTGGCCAGGCATAGGGCCAGGAGGAGGCCGTGCTGCTGCGGGCAGCTAGGCCGTGGCCTGGCCTGGCCTGGCCAGAAGCGGCCGCTGCAGGCTGGGCCCGTGTACACAGCCCTGCAGCCCTGGCTGGTGATGGGGCCACCACTGCTGCGGCTGCCAGTGGCCAGGCCCCTGATCCCCAGTGGGAGACGGGGCTGCCATAGGCGGCCGGCCGGGCCCTGAATCCTTGGCCAGGGACAGGGCTGCCGCGGCCGTAGGCAGCCAGCCAAGCCCCGGATCCCCGGCTGGGGATCCGGGGCCTGGCCGCTGGTGGCAGTGGCGGCCCCATCCCCGGCTGGGGATTGGGGGCCTGGCCACCTTCAGCCATGGGCGCAGGCCTGGCCTCCAGCGGCCGGTTCTGGCCCGGCCCCGCCGTGGCCTAGCTACCCGCAGTGGCATGTTCTCCCCCGACCCTATCCCTTGCCAGGGGCGGGGCTGCTGCGGCCGGCTGGGGATCGGGCCCTGGATCCCCAACCTGATTGGGCTGGAGATCCGGGGCACTGAAGTTAGGAGTCATGGCATGTGCCCCGGGGTGCCCAACGCCAGTGACGCCACTGGAAGAAGCATGTATCTCTCCTGCCATATCTACACCCGACCAGCTCCTCTAGCACTGGGAAGCCAGAGGAGGTACTGGAGCTGCCTGCCACCTGGGGTACTGAGGAGCTGTTGGGGGTTGCCCCTTACTGTTTATCTTGGCTCAGTTTCTTCAGGGAGGGGAAGTAAGAAGTAGCCCAAGGGAACCAGAAAATAGTTCATTTGTGTTGTGATCTCATACCACATTGGCATATTCTGGCTGGAGCCTCATTGACCCAGTGGCAGGACACTGTGCCACTGTGAGGGCCCTAAGCTGGGACTTAGTGGAGTTGGGGGGCCAGATCCTCTTAGCTCTCCCCTACTTCCAAGTCCACTGTTGAGGTGGCAGCTATCTTGTCATAGGCTAGGAGCCTAATGGTCCTCATCTGTGAGCCACTAGGCTGTGGTTGATACCCACCCCTTGCCTGTGAGCCTAGACTGCTTAGTTGCCCTGACCCGCCTGATGGCCTGGCACCAGAAATTGCTGGTTCTCTGCTTTGAGCCTGCCCTCACCGGGGTGACAGAGAACAGGTGAGGCCTCCCTCACAGATTGACACAGAAGGGTGGACCCGTACCCCTGCTCTTATCTTAAACAGTTCCAACGATGGAGGAATGTTTTCTATTCCAGTGATGGTGCCGTTATTAATTCAGTATTCAAGGAACTTGTATGAGGAGTGTTTCCTAATATCTCAGTGGTATGGAGGATACAATGGCTAATATCATAAGCTATCAGAACTATGTCTTCTGTAACTATGCAAAAGAGATTATTTCTGAGGATTTAAAAGGACTGAAATTCACTACATCATTTTTAGTGTCATAAGTTGTTTGGATTTGCATGCTCCATCTGATTGCCTGCAGGTTTTTTTTACCATTCAAAAGAAGAAACTATAAACTATCCTAGTAGAAAATACATGACCTAACAAAGCCTTCCTTCAGCAAAACCACTCTACTTTTGAGAAACTGCTCTTCTTGGAGTTTGTGTTGCTGAATATATCTGAAGTGAGGCACAAGGTTGCTGTGAGGCAACTTGGCCTCTGTGTAGAAGGCCCTGGAATCGAAGTGACAACTCCAGCATATATCAGATTTGGAAGTAATTCCTACAGCCTTTTTGGTGGGGGTGGGGGGTGGGGGTTTAACCCTGAAACTGCCTTCTATAGATCTTTCAATGGGAGATGATGATGATTTGGACTTTTTTTGTTTCAAAAAAAAAAAATCAGTTACTATTTTTGGGGTGACATGAGTTGTTTCATGTAGTGTTTATTAGTACCATGTAAATCTGTCAATGAAGATGGCTTCATTATAAGCTCTAAGGAAATAGTAATATGTACTGGTTTCATACCTTATACGTGTATCTTAGAAAAAGGCCAAGACTGAATTTGTGGGACATGATATCTATGGCAACCACTGCATATCAAACACCTTATCTTGCTGTTAAGTACTGGAATGTTGTATCAAAGTACATGGTATACTGAAAATCGATCAAGGAGTACTCTATATTGCAGAAATTGTAATAGTGTTTCAGTTATCTCAAAGACTGAAAATACAGAAACAGGATAGGCAGGTGAATACAGGCTTTACTTTTTGATAATGGAAGGATGAAATATAGTAGCGTGTTTGTATTTTTCTCCTCCTGATGGCAAACAGTTTGAGAGAGAAGCCATGCTCAGTTCTGTTTTCTGTACTCGAGCATTTATTTACTAGGTTGCTGTTAGTTCTCAAGAATTTTGGATTCCAATTTTTAACTTATTGGGAAAGATCAGTGTTTTTACAGTAGACACGTTGAAGTATTTTCGTAGCGATGTTGTTTCCTAGAATATTAGAGTGAGAAGGTGGGTGAGGTGGTATCTTTAACTGAACCAACTTCTACTATTGAAAGAAACAAGCTTTCAAGCTTACACAGAACTCTTATTTATAGAACTCTTATTTATACATGGATACAAAAATGTGGGTCCGTATCCAACCTGCATCTGCAAGACATGGTCTGTGGATATCTGTGTTGTATCCGTGGATCCGGATATAATGCGGATTTGCAGGGCTCTACTTTATTTAGATCTATATTGTGTTTGCTGTGACTCTAAGTACCTTTCCCAAACTTGAGATGAATTCAATGTAAACTCAAAAGCAGGTCTCTTTCATGAACAAAAATAGGTCCAGTGTAAGAGATTACCTCACTCATCTTGTCTTTCTATATTACATAGACACTTAATTGCACTCATTAATAAAATTCATTCCATTCAATTCAATCCCAATAAAATTAACCCTGAATTTGCCATCCAGAACCTTCAGGTTCCTTAGGAAATCTCAGCAAAAATTCTATTGACTTGGTTTAAAAGGCAGCTAATTAACTAATAGCTTGGGACTGGCCTATCTGAACTGCCTCTTTTTCCCCCACCGTACTACCATGGCTGCAGCCAGTTAGATCCCCTGGTTATAAAAAAGAGCAGGCAACTGTCAGGATGTTCTCTTTGAGGGCTACAGGGCTCCTGAATGTGTTCTCCACCTTGGTCCAAGTAAGTCTGAACTGGATGACCTTCTGGGCACAACACAAAAGATGCTTTGTTAAGGTTTTTGGAGAGGGCTAAGAGTATGCATCCCATAATGATAAAGAGGTAGAAAGGAGTTTCTGTAGGCTTTTTCTATTGGATTGATTATTTTAATTGTATTATTAATAGTGTGTTGGAGCTCTTAAGGCTTTAATTAGGGGCCTTATTTCTTTTTATGAAAATAAAAATAATATAGAATTGATCTATTTTCTGCTTCTTCCCCCAATAAATAGCAGGTAAATCTCTGAAAAAGGCAGGTGGGATTTTTTTTGTGTTTTTTTAAGGGTTGATTTCTCTTTATGATAGGAGACATTGGAATTGAACTGAATAATGAATTTTTAAAGCAAGCATGTTTGGAAAGGTGTTACTAATCCACATATATAGTCCTTTAAGTGTTTTGCATGATAACATGACTTTCCCTGTGACACTAATCCTTTACCAAGTTGTTGCCTGTTTGGCTCTGAAGAGCATCACTGAAGTCCAATATAGTCATTAAAAGATGCTGCTTACAATGTCACATTTTGCAGCTAGTATGACTCACATTGTTTGTTCGGATATCTGCCCTGGTGAGACATTAGTGGACATGGCATGAAGTGTGGTATATACACATGGAATGGGAATATATAAACTTAGTCAAACGGGAGTTGATCAGGCAGAAATGTGTAACTGCATTTGCACAGAGGGTTCTTTGGAAATCTGGACAAAATTTAAGAGTATCATATGCTGTGTGTAAATTTGAAATGCCTGCTGAAGCTTTAAGGACAAACTTTTAACACCTGCCATTGAGTTTAAACACAGTTTCTCTAGTTCATGTGATGGAATTGAGACATGATCTGTGAACAAATCAGGTGTCTAAATTCTATTATCTGTACCTACATCTAACTGTGCCTCCCTGTGTAGATTAAAATGCTGAGCTAGTGAAAATTTGCCCCTCCCCCCATGTCTGTTGAACCAGAACCAGTAAAAAATTATAGCATTCACTTAGCTCCAGGATTAATTCCTTGTTTCTGTATTTGGACAGAACTTTTCATGACACTTTAATGTGACAGATAATTTATTTTATATAAACACTGACAATTATAATATTTTCAGCTTTAATTACATAACTGCTGGAGCAAATAGATCAGAGGCAAATGGAATGTTAAGTAAAAACCTTTTATTCCTTTAATGAAATAAAATTACAATATGGAATTTTCATTTTTCTTAGATGTTAATATGTTCCAGATTATGGATTCTTAGAAAGCCACATGGTTTTCATTGAAAATAAAATGTCTCTTGCTTTTTATTAGCGAGGCAAAGACCAGCAAAGGAAATAAAGCTCCTTAAGTGAATCCTTATTAATTAGGGTTATATTCTGTTCATAAGTGTATATAACTCCCTTTAGTGGTAATGAAAGTCATGTACATAGGAATTTAAAAGACTGTAAATATCTGGTACAAAAACTTCTGGTACTGTTTTTATTATTTGTGGAGTTCCATAGTACATGGTTTGTAGTCTCACTTTCACAGTCCGAGGCTGTTCTAGCAAGATAAAAATGCTTTCAATGTTAATTGGAAGAGCAGACCAGCTTGTATGGTAGCAGTGATTTGCTTAACTCCTTTTCTTATAGACCAGTTGTTTGGCAAAAAAAACTGAGTTGATCATTTAAGAATGCAGGATGACAGACTTTTAAACTGAATTGCTTTTGAAAATACTGATCAGTTAATGTAGTTAAATATAGAAAATAAATATAAAAAGAAGATACATTATTGCCTTAGGAATGTAAGAACTGCTATATGGAATCAGACTATTGCTAATTTATCTATCGGTTTTGCTGATTTTATCTTTCAGTTCTTTGACAGATAACTTTGCTAATCTGAATAGCCCCAGTCATTTCAATTTCTCTTAATAAGAGATTTTTTTTTCAGTATGAGAAATTATCCTAAAATGAATGGAATTTATTAAGAATGAAATGTCATATAATTTTAAGTCTATGTATAGTATTTAATTGAGTGGTATATTTCAGTATTGTTTTTAAAATTCTTATTTTTATTACATTCTATAGGACTTTTAAACGGCCAGTCTACTTTAATATTATTTTGTACCATCTATATTATTCTGCTGCAGGTGTTAAAATCTGACTTCTTAAAAAAATTCAGCAGCACATCACCACCAACGGTGCTAACAGAATAGGGCCTGCACGTAAAAAAAGTTATGATGTGTTATGATTGTAGTCATCGCAGTCAGGATATTCAAGTTTTACACAATCTGGTATAGTGCATTAGGAATGCTTTACTCTTCAGTGCTGTTTTCTATCATCTATCTCAAACATTCCCTAGCTCCATCCTGTCTCTTTTCTACACATAATTTAGTAAAACTTTTGTAGATGCACATCTTTGATTTATCCACACAAGATACGTCTATTTGCTTTCTCATAGGCATTTTGTCTCTGTCATAAAACAAAGTTCTAGAGTTCTGACTCGTCAGTGTATCAGGGAAGGTTGTAAAGTGATGTTATTGAACCATTAAACTAAACTACAGTTCACAGGATCCTCCAGTGCATAATATGATCATGGCAATCATCTGAAACTCTCCTTAAAATAACTTTATGTTAAGGTAGCATTCTGCAGCTGTCCCATTTGTTACTAATATTATGCATGTTTCTGCACATTTTTCATCTTGTGCCTGGTTTACTCACTTTCCTTTTCCTTATCTTTAAGGGGGAAAGACGTAAATTAAATTATTCCTTTACAGAAGAATCTAAAAAAGTTCTGTATATTATAGGGTCATCTTAGTTCATGGGAATGCTACTGTTAGTTTGAGGATACTGCCACTTTTTGATTCACATTGAGTGAAAATTGCCCCATGTTGAGGGCCAGCACATCATGCATATGCTATGTACTTCCTTCTGAAGCCCATTTTGAGGCTGGGATTTTCAAAGTAGCCTGAGGGAGCTGGGTACCCAACTCCCTAAGACTTTCTATAAACACAGAAATTGTATAGCTTTAATGACACCAGTAGTTATAATTTTGTGCAAATGAGGGGTGTTGTACCAGTTTATTAGGTAGTGTGCTTATAGTGGTATAAATTAGTCCCGTGCAGAATTTGAAATATTCTGTAGTGGTAGAAGGTTCCTTTATGCCAGTATAACTGAATCCACACCAGGGGCTGTACAGTTATACCTGCATCAGTAGAAAATCATATCCATAACCAAAATTGTTAGATTGCTACAAAATCTATGTATAGACCAGACCTTAAGGCACCTTTGAAAAATCCATCTGAGGGCTTGAGTGAAAGCTGAGTAGAGTACAGACCTTGTGTTAAAGGTCTGCAGGGTATGGAATTTCACCTGTTGTGTAATACATTTGGGTTCACTGCATTGCTTGTGGATGAAGATGCTGCTCATGTACTGAATAACTTCTGAAGTTACGCCTTGAATTACATACTTGGTTATGACAAACTAGTTTTAAATTCCTGGAATTTCTTGTTGGACTAGTACATGGGTTTAAATAGCAGAGATAAAGGTAAAATGAAACTAATCTTGAATAAGAAATAGTCTAGTTTTCTACTGATTTCTACCCATTAGGTTTTGCATAGGTGTATATATATAATAGATGCAGAGTGTGGTGTGAGACTGTCTTAAACTCATGCCAATAAAATCTTTGCAAGTGGCAAAGTCATGAGTGAGTTATTCAGATCAGCCCAGATGAATGTAGATAAAATGTTATAGCATGCTATTATGTGGGTACCCTACTTTCAAGAAAAGTTATTTTAGAGTTTTAAAACGTTTACTGGCATTTTTTACATATTTCTATCTGTAAAGCCAGGCTTGTATTGCACTCTGAATCCAACTGCACAGGACATAGATGGAGAAACAAATCATAACAAATTTACCTAAGAAATCCTTAAAAATGACATTTAGATTAGTTTTTCTATACATAATAATGTGATTTATTTTATTTTTTAAGGTCTAACCACACAAAATCTTTCAAGGTTAGCAGGCTCCTATTAGAACGCTGAGAATCTTCCTTTTCCACTGATATAAAAAACAATTCTTATTCTGATATTGTGTAAACTTCTTACTATTGCAGGATATAATATTCTCCATCTGTCTATTGAGACAGTAATTTTGGGGGCAAAAGATCATATTTTTGGAGAGGAAGGAAGAACGAAATAGTTCCCTGGCATGTAGCTTGAAACCAAAATGTGTAATTAGTGGGCAGAGTATTGGTGAAGCAGGTCCATAATAAAGAATGTTTATCACATACCAGAAGCACTTAATAAAAAATGTGATTTAAAGCTATGTGAACTGTTTTAGTTCATCTGTTGCTGTTTTGTGTGTTTCTCATTCCTACTAAAGCCTATTTAAAATGCACATAAAGGTAATTTGTGTCAGAGCAGAATAAAGGGATCTTAATACAAAATGACAAAGTGGCCTATATGTTTCTTTCAATTTTTAAAGCTTGTTAATATACTTTTACAATGATCACCCTTAAAATCTTGCTGTTTAAGTATTGAATATGTAAGGTGGTGGTGGTTGTTTGCAATAAAACTCTTAATGTTCTGTAGAATCACTAAAGTAGGCACAGTCCCTGGTCAGAGGTGCTCTCATTGTCATCTGAATTGGCTAAATATTCCTAAAATTGCCTTACCAAATACTAGAACAAATACTGAGGTACATCAAGTTTCAAAGAGGCGGCCATGTTAGTGTGATTAGATAAAGCAAACAAGGAGTCTGGTGGCACTTTTAAAGACTAACAGATGTATTTATTGCATGAGCTTTTGTGGGAGGAAAAATCCCACTTTGTCAGATGCTTGAAGATGGGGAGTTTACAGAAAGAGAGGAAAACAAATGTAGGAGAGTGTAAGCCATAGGATCAGGTCAGACTGTTAAAGCAAATCGAAGCAGTTGTTTGGATTCAAACAGTGGAGTACAGCAGTTAGTGGGGAGTGGCCAGGTGGGAGGTGGAAAAGGAAAACAAAAGTACCTGTTGTAATGGGAAAAGAACCCATAGCTTTTGCTCAGCCCTGAGTTCAAGATGTCAAATCTGCATATGAATTCCAGTTCTGTAGTTTTTCTGTGTGAAGCTTTGATTTGTTGTTCATTAAACAGATACTCACCAGCAACTCCAGACTTAACAGAGACATTAAAGCAGGCACACATCCCTGCAGCAAACCACATTGCCAACTTTGCCCACATATCTGCACAAAAGATACCTCATAGGATCTAATCAAGCCAGCTATTCCATCAACGTTCACTTGCTCATCCACCTATGTGATTTATGCTGTCATCTGCGAGAAATGCTCCCTCTCCTGATCTTATACATTGGTCAGACAGGACAGTCTCTGTGCAAAAGAATAAATGGACACAAATCTGACATAAGAAACAGCAACATTTACGAACCAATAGGGGAATGCTTTAGTCTTCCTGATTATTCCATTATTAATCTGTTAATAGCTGTACGCAGGCAAATGAATAACAAATCAAAGCTTCAAAGAGAATTGTAATTAATATGCAGTTTGAAACCATGAACTTAAGGCTGAACAGAGACTACCTGTTGTAATGGGAAAGGAATCCATAATTTTGCTTTCTCTCCCCCCCCCCCCGCCACTAATTGCTGTATTCCACTGTTTGGATCCAAACAGCTGCTTTGATTTGCTGTAAGTCTGATCTGATCCTATGACTTACACTCCCCTACATTTATTTTGCTCCCATTCTGTAAGTTCCCCATCTTTGAGTGTCGGAAGTAGGATTTTCTCCAGTGTGAACTCATGTGATAATTAGCTTGTTAGTCTTTAAAAGTCCTCCAGGACTCCTTGTGTGTTCTGAGGTACATCAATTATTTGAGGCACTAGGTAACTTTTTAAGGGTAACTGCTTGTGTTGGTGTGGGCATATAGATATGATAGATGTCTCAATTTATTATTATTCCCCAATATGCTATATTATCCAAATTTCAGAATAATGATATATATTAAAATAAAAACCTTTTGCTATGCAGTCTGCCCTGAGGTATCTTTAATTAATATCTGCCCCAAGGGCAGAGTTAGTATGGCAGTCTATTTTTGTATGAAGCAAATTGTTCAGAGTCTTTTATGCTAATAGACTCGTAGCTTCTTGAATGAATTACTTTAATTACTCGATATTCAGTATGCTAAGAATTGGGCTTTATATATAATCCATGATTTTAGTACTCAGACACTTGCAGAAAAGGGATCTGCAAAGAATGAGCCAGTCCACTTACAGATTATATTAGCCTAGTCATGAAGAAGGAAAAAAATGTTTTGATTTCTTTTAAATATCCTTATGGTTTGGAAGTACCTGGATAATTTCTGGTGAACAGGATTCTTTAAACTGGAAAACTCAGCTTGTTAGCAAATTGTTCTTTTATCCAACAAGGTTCTTTCTAAACTTGTTAGAAAAAAGGGTTTAGAATCAGCAATTAAACATGTAATTTTCTCCCACAACAAATTCTGTTTTGATGCAGCTGATGTAACCAGTACCGTGTGGTGAAAAATTGATCCCTGCTCTGGGCAGTGTACCCCCATAGAGAGACAAGTCGCTTGCTCCTTATCAGAGGCTATCGGCCCCTTGACACAGGCTAAAACAGATGGCTGCCCCTAATTTATATATCAGCTTTAATGGCCACAGCTGGCTATTGCAGAGGTGACAGGATTTCTGCACTGTAAGGCCTTTCCAGGTGCATCACATTTGGTCTCCTGGGCTCATGGCTGCTGCTTCCAATGTCATGGCGTTCCGCACTAAGGAGATGCTACATGAGGGTCTGTGTGAAAATTGTGCTTGCATGTCTGTACTCCAGTCTTACGTGTCTGTGTCCTCCCCTCACAGACTGATCAGCATTCCCTCATACTAAATCCCCAGTGGCCAGTGGAATATGACTCCTGGATGTGACAGCAGGCGCATGTGGAGATTGGAGAGAGATGCACATCAGGATTAACAAATCAGTTGTACGGTCCATTGCAGCTTCCCAGGTAACATGTATTTCAAACACAGTTATGCACTCTCTTAAGGAACTTACTTGAGGAAGTAAATTTGTTGCTGTATATTGTTATGCCACTCTACTGCATGTAATTGAGGACGTTCCTTTTCAAGACCCAGACTAATACTGATGTTTTATAGTCATCCTGTGATGATCGCACGTTTAATTTTTACAGCATGGACAGATTTTATTTATCTTTTATGCAAAACAAAGTAGCCAGCATAATTAGACAGTAATTTGTAACCTCCAATGTAAACATTTTAGAAGCTGTAGTATCAAGAGTGAGTGCTAATTAGAAAGCTGTTAGCTAACGTATATAATTGGGAACAGATTGACAGGCTATTCCAAACAGCAGGATATTTATAGCTTCATGCTGTTTTTAAATTATATTTTGTTTAATAGACTTTTGGACAACTCATAATAGGAAAGCTTCACAACTTGATTTGCAGTTTAATTTCTTTAAATAAAATGAAACCTTGCAAACGTGAATGCAGCACAGGCTAGCTGTGATAATTAAAAAGTATTATTAACTGGATGACTTTCTGGCTGTGTCATTTGAGATTCTAATTTCTTTAGGAGCACAGGCTCCCTGAAGAGAGTGATAAATCCAAGTATTATTTAATTATGCTTTTAACAATAAAGGGCACTTTAATCAGCAACCTCTCAGAAGCCCTTGCCTTGTAGTCATTTATTCAAGCAATGAAAAAGTCAAGAGATATTTATATTAGAAAGTCTTCTGAAAGTTCAGAGTACCTACTCACAAGCCCTAAATTATGTCATAACCATTCCAAGACACTTGACCTCCAATTTCACCATAAAAGATGCTATTTAAAACATTGCCAGCTAGCTGAGCAGTGACTTATATGTGGATTTTTTAAAAAGAAGACTTCCTTACGAGGAATCCATGTATAGAGATTATTCTTACAGTAACGTGCTTGTGTTAAGTCTGACAATCATCTGCTGAAGAATGTATCAGGCAACAAGAGTGGAGGAAAACAAAACACACCGCTTTTCCCACATCAGAGTCTTTGCCTGGACCAGCATGGAAAAAAGTATGCTTTGTTTAATGATTCCCTGCCCTTGGGAGTTGGTTGAGAGTGAGAGGAAGGCTTCAGCTGATCTGATGAGCTGCACAAGTGGGGCTGGTGTGAGCCATTGGCACCTGAGGGACAGTATACAAAGCCTCCCTTCAATGTCAGCCCAAGGGAGTGGAGGGAGGTCAAGCTACGTTCATATCTGCCTATACTAGAAGAGCCTTTTCAGATATTGGCAAGGGGTATTGGGGATACCTCAAGGGGCCTCATGGAGGTGAGTAGAGAAGAATCTGTTGCTGGTGGAGGAACACAGAAATACCTGAAAACAGGGAGATAACTTCCTTAATTAGACACAGTCAAAAGATATAGATGGATCTCCCAAAAGGGCATAACATAACTGGGACCTTCCTCACCTGATGCTGGGTAACTAGAGCTGAGGAGTGATTGCTTGGCTAAGACTAAGCTTTGCATGTTAGGGGCACCTGGATCCACTTTCTTTTGGAGTGGGGTTAGATTTGAAAGAGGATACAAGACTTAACTTCGTCACAGATTAACTGATAGGAATGCTGCCTGCAAAAGGAACCACTGAAGCCATTTTTACTAGGCTGGCTTATCTGGAGACTGTTAAATACAGAGGTGGATGTATCCACTTATTGTTGTTAACCTTGTAGACTTGCAGGAGCTGGCTGGGGAGGCAGGGTCAACCAAGAAGACTTCTTTATATAAACTACAGCTTCGGCTGTCTTCATTTTCCCATTCCAGGAGAGGAGTAGCAGTGTTGTTGTAGCCATGTCAGTCACAGGGTATTAGAGAGAGGAAGTTGGTGAGGTGATATCTTTTTATTGGACCAGCTTCTTTTGGAGAGAGAGACAGTTTTGGATTCTGCTGCCTCAGCTGTGGCTAGACCCAATTCATTATTCAGGATAAATTAAGAAATGGATGTTTTACTGAGTGCTGGACAATCCTGAATCTGTTCAATAGGGTTTCTTTTGAAGGGAGAATTAGATAGGTGCTGGAGTAGGACCTGAATGGTAATTTGAATGCACTTGGAGGCATCAGGTCTGGGTTTACACCAGGGCAAAGCAGTGCTGATCTGCTCTAGAAAAGGATAGTAAAAGTTATGACCCTTGTGAGCTCTGTCTCACCCTAGTGGGAGGGATTACTTCTGGGGACAAAGTCAGGAGCGAAAGAGGCAATCTTGAGTGAAACCCAGACAGTGGTTACATTGGTAACTGCCAATTCTTCAAGTCCCTCAGAGCGTGAGGTGGGTGGCATTTGAGAATTGGTGTAGGAAGCCAATTTAGATGTAGCAAGACCTCTGGAACCTTGATCTTGACCATGGCAGTGTGGGGTTTTTTTTTTTTTTTTTTTTTTTTTTGGTTTGGGTTTTTTTTTTTAATGTGATGTGACTAGCACCTCAAACTTCCTTTGGATTTTTGCAGGTGTGGAGGAAATCACTCAAGTCCACTCAAGTGCAGAGGTGAGCTTTCTTAATGAGAATGACCATCTGTGAGGTCTAGACTCTTGGAGGAATGGTCTCTATCAGGATTAGAAGTTTAGCAAGGAAGGACTTAGATGGGTCTGTGGAATTTAGGGATATGTAGTAGGCTGGGGAGAAGGGGAGTTCTGAATTTGTGTGTCAAAAACAAATTCCCCTGGTGAAGTGGGATCCCACTCATTCAGAACTGGGTTAGTTCTACCTATAGCACAGTTTGGATTAGAAGACACAAGGGGTTTGCCTGTCAGTGGGGGCAGGGGTATGGAGGCATCTGTTACAGAGGGGCTATGTGCCAAGCTCTCTTGATTGTCTCCCTTCCTTCAGGATCAAGTGAACAGTTCCCAGGAGCTGGTGATGGGATGTGTAGGTATAGTATTGTATCTTTATCCTGCAGGTGAGTGGCTGGTTTCCCTTGCAAATTGACTGGTGGTAAGCCTTAGTGCTGAGTCTCCATGCATTGAGGGGGACACCAGCAGATGTCCTCTTGGATTCATTGGCCAGGAGGGACCACATGAATGGGTCAGTGTGCACCTGAGAAGAAACAATTTGAGGATTTAGGAAAGGTAGAGGATAAAGAGGTGAGTTCAGGGGACTGCAAAGCCTTTGCAGGTGAACAAAGCCAGAGGGATAGTGGGGTGAATATATATATAGCTTTGACTGAAAGTTAGGGAAAGAACCGTACTGTGAGCCCAGCTGGAGATGGTGAGGAGGTAGCCACATTCATTACCATCTTTTTGGCAGGTGCGTAGTGCAGGTATTTGTTCAATAGGAGACATGTTTCTTGATAAACTGGACTGGGACGTGTGCTTAAGAGACTTTGTGTTAAGGTCTTCCTGCACAATGCTTTGAGGTAAATTCTTTTTCTACATTGGGCTTATTGCATTTTTCAGTAGGCTTTGTATATTTTTTTATTGAATAACTTCGTTCCAGTGCAGGATAGGGAAAGACAACTTTGGAAGTTTTGAAAACTCTTTCAAATCCTCTCTTTTCAGCTATTTGGCTTCAGAGTTGTATTCCTTTTTTGATCCAGAGTTGCCAAGTTCTACCTTTTTATTATTTGTTGTTTTGGGTATGATGAAAACAAATACCTTTTGGCCTTGGGGCTCTTTTGAAATCAGCTGTGATTTTCTTTGCAATAGGCTTCTCTTTATCTTGCTGCTTCTCTGGCATTCTCTTTTTTACCTCTTAAGTTTACACAGTTCAGGGAAATTTATTGTTTTGCATACCTTTGGGAGAAGTCGGATACAAATGAAATTTTCCTTGACATCATTAGTCTGGAAAGAAAATCACTTTCATTCTCTTTATCTTGGTTGATCAGGCCATAATCATGATATAACTTTTGCAGCTTTCTGGGAGCAAGGCTGACAAGTATGTTGCTTATTGGTTATATGGCAGCAGTTCTGAATTTACACCCTATTCTTATCTACTAGTTCATGTACAGTAATCACACCTTTTTAGTCATTATTCTGACTTCAGCTTTTTTTCAACTGCACTATAAAAATATATCCTATCCTTTTAATCAGTATGCCATCTACATAAGAAAAGGGGGAGAATGAATATTTAATCTAATGTGAACTATAATGTTGCTAGTTTGGAAAATCTTGTTTCCTTTAATAATGCAAATATAGTGAGATAGCTGATGAGTCTTGCTGTTTGTTAAATCAGTCTGACATTGGGAATGTTGTGACAGAGCTCTTTAATTGACAGAAGACAAACTAGTCTAATAAACCAATTCTAGTCTGCAAATAAACTTCTGTAATCACTGGTGTACCCCAGACATGTCATGCCTGTTAGGGGAGGACACCTCTACTTCATTCTGAGCTGAGGCCAGCTGATTGCCCCCTCCTATTTTTTTCCAGATTTTTCACCTGCCTATCCATAGCTAAGTTTGTCACCTAAAGTCACCAAAGTCTGTGCACCCACACACCCACCCTCTTGCGGACATTATCACTCTTGCTTGCAGTATTCATCAAGTAACTAATAAAATGAGGTTGTGCTCAGATGTTCAATATAACGGAGAGCAGATGCTCTTGTTGCCTGTTTTCAGAGAAGGTTGAAGTGAGATACCAAGGCTGTAGCTTTCCTGTAGTCTGCCTCAAACTGAGCCCCTTGGAAGCATGATCCTTTGGTAGTCCCTAAGTGTTTGTTCAGTTCAGTTCAGTCGAGTCCTGCAGAAGGGCCTTTCCCCAAGGCTTCAGGTGTGACAAAGTTCTCACTTTGTCACAGTTCTGCTGTGTGATTACTATGTGTAATATTCAAGAGATTTGTAATTTGCCACTGCTAATTTTTGTGCGATGAACTGTTTTAAGTCCCCTTGAGAGTATTCTAAGTATTATGTGAAGGAGTTTCACATTAGTGCTGCCCCTTGTGTATCCATTTTAAAGGCCGCCTGCAGAGTACCTTTAAAACTATTTATGCCATAGCTGTTACTTGGCTATCCTAACAATTAACTTAACCAAGTGGAGAAATGTAGTCAGGAAGAGAATGATTGTCTCTGAGGATCTTAGACTTTACAGCCACAGATTCAGAAACATCGTCTAGTTGTGACTGTTAGTATCCCCTTATCCTGTCCATCTGATACTAATAAAAGAGTTATAATGATCAGGATGATTGTAGTGCAAAGAATTAATTACTGCATCACCTTAGGTGACATTAAAATTGACCAAATAATCAGGCTAGTACTCAAAAGAAATTGGGTTGAGTGTGTGGCATTTGAAAAAATTGTCTGAAATATGGAACAGAAAATTTTTACCAAGGGTTGTGTCTCCACTACCCCTTCTCACAGCACTGGACAACTATCCACAGGAGCCCTGACCATAAGCTAGTCACAGCTAAGGCTTAAGCCCTTGTCTTTAACAGGTATGAATCCTCATATGGTTTGATGCCACAATTACATCTTAGTAAAAGTCTTGTAGATCTGTCATACTGTGTGAGCCAGAAAAGAATGGGAGTCACTGTCCTATTATCATGCCAGGTTTGCAGTGCCAATAGGGACAAACGATGATAAAACCACATTTCTTGTTTGAATTCACCAAGTGTGATTCTGATTATGCACAAAAAGCAGATTTGTTGGGCCAGATGCTAATTTTGACCTAGCTGCTATTCAGAGTACAAGCACATGTTAAATACACACACTAAAAAAAGGACAGAAAACTGGATCAAGGGCTCATTCACCTGGTCATCCACTAATGTGATTTTTGTCATTGTGTGCCAGAAGTCCCCCCAAACCTTATGCATTGGACAAACAGGACAGTCTTTTTCTGCAGAAGAATAAATGGGCACAAAACTGACATCAGAAATCACAACATTCAAAAACCAGTAGCTGACCACTTCAGTTTTCCTAATCACTCTGTTAACAACTGTGCTCAAGCAAATGGGTAACCCATCAAGACTTCAAAGAGCAACTGTAGAATTGGAACTGATCTGCAGATTTGATTGTGTGAAAGTAGGATTAAATTGTGCCTATGAATTCTTTTCCCATTACAACAGGTGATTTGACTTCATCTTCCTCTATGTGCTGTTTGCCAGTGTTTGAATCTTAACAACTGCTTTGATTTGCTGTTACAGTATGATGTGGTCCCATAGCTTACACTCCCCTGCATTTATTTTCCTCCCATTCTAGAAGTTCTGCCATTTTCAAAGTGTCTGATGAAATGGGATTTTCTCCCACAAAAGCTCATGCGATGAATAAATTTGTTAGTCTTTTAAGTGCCAAAGGATTTGTTGGTTATTTTGCTTAACTAGACTAACACAGCTATCCCTTTGGTACAAAGTTTTTGTGACAGTAATATGTTTACTGCACAATGTGTTTTCCTGGGAAATCATGGGACTAACTTTACTCGTGTGGGTAATTTCATTAAAATCGAGGCACTCTATGTGTTAGTTACGTTACTTGAATAAATGATAACCAGACCATTAGTTTGTCTTTAATGTTAGACTTAATTCCCATTTCTAGTATTATATACAAGCACTAAACGTATTTGCAAGTACAAAAGAAAGATATGTGAGAATCCAAAACTGTTCCATGAACCTCACTTGATGCAAACATTGCCTTTCCTAACTGACCTTACTCGTAGGTATTGAAATCAGAAAAATAACACCTACATTTGATTTGAAAAAGGAGTTTCATGTGTATTAGTTAGTCATACGTACAAGGGATGTTACTGTATCTTCTGAAACCTAAATTAAGCATAGAAATGGTGAAATTATACAAAGAAAAATACCATTTTTACACTAAACAACTATAATACCAATACTGAGTGGTGATAACCTTGAGGAAAGTCCAAGGACCTATAAGTCTGAAAGTTTTTTTTCAAAAGTAGAGAAGGTTATTTGCTTCTTCATACTGTACCAGCTTAAATATATAATCTCATATCGTTTCACTATCTCAGCATGAATGACTGCTATCCTGGGAATTCAGAAGTTGTTTTCAGAAAGCTGGCTCCATCACCAATGATGTTATTTCTATATTATACAGAGGAGGTCTTCACTCTTAAAAACATACAGTAGTAATTTCTGTTGAGACATTCTCTAAGATTAAAGAGGTCTAAGATCAAATTTACAATTTCATTTATATATCTCTGGAGAACATCAGTAAAAATAGTGACATTAAAGAGATTTCTTGTTCCCTTGTCTGCGCAAGGCTAATATACCAGATTTATTCCTCCTAGTACAGTCAGTGACCTAACAGGAAGGGCTTGTCTATTCTAATCTTTTTTTTTTTTTTTTTTCTGATTCTTTCAGCAGTGTTCTTGCATACTGGCTGAAGCTCTGAGACCCTAAGCTCCTCTGTTAATGTTTGACTGCAGGTTACCTTCTGGTTAATGTTGGCTCAGCAACTTTGCATCTTTACAAACCCTGAAAGTTTTTACTATTACATTGTTCTTTTCTTCATGTGCCTTTGTTTAACTCTTACTCTACCTTTTATCCATTTTCAATTTCTGTCTTGCTTTAATCCTGGCCATTTATTTATTTATTTTCTGTTTGTTGTAACATTTTCCAATTCATTTTGTTTGCAAAAACAAGCTGGGAAGTGGAGAGAAACATCCAGCTCTGCCGGAATCAGGACAGTCAGTGTTACCCAAGGAAACACAAAGGAGAAAAAATAATGCTTTATATGTCTGTGACTACTAAACCTGTGTGCTGAAGCCATTTTTGTTCCAAGTTGCACCAAACTGTGATGTGTTAAATTTGTGTAACTCCAGATTGATTCCGTGCAGCCAATAGTTTCTCTAGATTTACATGGCTTTAATTAATAGTCATTTAAAACTATAGGAAATAGTTGTTTGGTTCTGAGGCAATCATGACATTAATCAATAGTTATTTGTCAATAGGTCTAAATATTAGTCTCAGTAACTTCTGTCACAGGACAGTAAATATGCACTGCATGTAATATGGTTGTGTTCTTCCTTAGGGTCACAGGTTGCGAGCTTGATTGCTGGATGTGGAATGGTTTCCTTAGCTGATTTCAAAGTATGGTCAGTAATTACCTATGTTTAGTGTGGTGTTTTGTTTTGTTTTTTTTTCTTTTCTAGGCTTCTCCAATTAGAGAAGGACAGTGGCAATTTTTATAATTGTGTCTATAACTTCTGTCTTCTCAAGCAGATGTTAAATCTTAAGGGCTTAGAGAATGGCGCTTTTTTTTCTCTGCAGAGATTCAAGATGTATGAATTAATCTTCTGCTAATCCTCTCATTATACCAGAGAGTTTTTGAAGACTGTGAATTAAGTATTACTGAACACGTACAGTTGTAAGAGTAGCAAGTTATGAAGACACCTTTCTATCAATACACTTCAGTTATGGCATAGTTTCTCAACCAGTTTGCCACAGCACCATTAGAAATTACTGTTATTCTGAGTATTAGATGTGAGATGTACATCTTGACTTTGTGTACTTATATGCTGGCATAAAAAACCTGTGGTATGGCTGTGGCTGATTCACATGTGGGGCTGGAAAATGGCTGTGTGGACACTTGGACTAAAGTCTAAACCTGAGGATGCCATGAGATGGGAAGATGCTAGAGTGCAGGCTCCAGTCTGAAACTGAATGTCTGTAGAGGAATTTTACAGCCCAGCAGCCTGAGCCCAAGTTAGCCAATCTGAGCCAGCTGCTGGTGTGTTTAAGTGCGTGTAGACATGACATTAGGAGCTCGAAAGTGCCCTTTCTAAGTTTGTGAAGATAAGTAGGAATGAAAGCATACCTGAAGCAGAAGAATCTTTTAGAAAGATAACCTAAAGAAGAATACGTTTATAAAATGTTCTGAAAATGTCATTGTACAACTTCTTCAGAAACTCCCATTTTTATAAGAAACCAAGAGATCTTCCTTGCTGCCCCCAAAACCCCATGCATTTAAATTGCTTGGGTATTCAAACAGTGGTCTTAACACTGGAGAGGTTTATACAAGAAGAGCTGAGAGGACAGGACCAGGAATAGTTGATTGTTTGATGTGGGGCTGTGGTGTGTATGGGTGCATGTAGGATTGACAGTATTTAGTTTTTAGTCTTAGTATAGGTAAAATTATGAAGTATCAGATTTGTGGCTGTGTGAAGAAGCAAGCAGGTAAAACTATATTTGCTTCCATCTAATTTTTTTCAGGCAGTTTGACACATTTTTAATATATGCTGTCAGTTGTCAAATAAGCTACAAAATTGTGAAAACTGTATTTGTATATAAATGGTTTGCCTTAGTTTAAAAATAATGTGACTTCCCTCCATTTAATTATATTTCTTGTACTGCACATTGCTTATTTGTGTGCATAAATGTGTACATTGCAAAGACCAAGAAAATGAGAATAATTAGGGCTTGAGTATGAATTTCAGAGGAAGTTCTACCTTAGCATTTTTTAATTGAGCCTTCTGTTTGAGTTTGTTTACTTTTCAAATTTAAGAGTGTACTGATGGGAATTGCTTCTGTCCTTCACTGCCATTCCTTATTGTGCATAAAACACAGTTGTGTTAGTATCTGGTGAGGAACAGAGAGACAACTAACCAGTGGTTAAAGTATAATTTGACAGGCCCTGGAACCTTCCTAATCTCTGGGCCCCCTTCCCATATTGTTCAGGTCCCCTTAATGCATGTGTGGGCCCCTGCCCAGAAAGGCATTTGAAACCACTTCTCAGTACAATATGAATTGGTTATCACTCCATAAAAATATTTATCATTTTGTATGGCATTTTTGTCTATATCAGTTATTGTCACAAACTAGCAAACGCTTTATAACACAATAAGCATTGTGATTAACAATGTGATAATTAAATAAAATGTTATATGTAATTGATTGAACACAGTGCAAGGCATAAGCAGAAACAATTGAGGTGAAGAAAAACACAACTGCATTTATTGCATGAAGTAAAACACAGATACTTAAACTCTCATTAATATCAACACACCTACATTTTTGGCTGAAGCTACCTTTAACCAAAACAATTTACAGGATCAATTAATATTTTTCCATTGTTGGCCACATTGATTTCATTGCTGCACCTTCATCTTGAAGGCCAGTCTTTCTTGAGAAACCATGGGTGCCAGTTGCTGCTCTCTGATTTAAAAGTATCAGTGATTTGACATACTTTAAAGGATTCCACAATGCAAATGGAGGCCTGTCAGATTTGTGGGGCCCAGGAGTGGTGTTCCTAGTCATTCCCACGTACTTTAACCCCTGAGTGCGCTAGCTTGCCATGCACTGTCTGAAACAGTAGAACATCCAAGCACATAGCAGAACCTTAGGGCACAGTAGTGAGTTCCACGTGGCTGGTTAGCGAGCAGCAAGCTAGTAAGCTGCCTATTCTGATCCCCTTTTGTAGTTTGCTAAGTCTTCATATAGACATAAATTCTTCTAAACTTTATATACCACATATAAATTAAACGCTGATTACGCAATGCTTATAGGGTCTGATCGTAAGAGAAGCTGAGCTGCTGCTGCTCCCATTGACTTCATTGGGATTCACAGGTGCCTAGCTCCAATCACAAATGGACCAAAGCTGTAGTGAGTGACATAATGAATGTGCCAAGAATGCCTTCTTGTACATCTCTCCAACCTACTGTCCCCAGGACAATTGTACCAGCATAGCAGAAGGAAGAAGCTGGAGCTGGCCTAGAGACTATTTACCACAAAAATTGCAGCAGCTTTAGACATACTTGAAAAATGCTGCCTACTTTTTACCTTTTACATGGAGTTCTATTCAAAAGTGTTCCAAAGCAACAGAGGCAGGTTGGAATCACAGGTGTAAATCTAGATTAACTCCACTGAAGGGTTATATAGATCCATGGGCCACTAGAATTTGTTTTAAATAGACTAACTCGAAGCTTATGCTCAAATCCCATTGAAGGCATGAAATTACTCAGAGTAGAGCTTTCAGATGTATCTATAAGACAAATTATTAAAGATATTTAGTTGGTTAAAAATGCAGCTGGAGGCCTACTTGTATTTGCAAAATCACCGAGCTGCCCAACTTCCTAGATATTTTTGAAAAAAACACTAGGTGCCTGTCTGCATCTTTAGATATCTGTAAAGGGGGAGAGGAGGTACAAAGGCTTGATGGCAGCAGAACAACAGTGCTACTTCAGGTGTCCTCTTAGAGGACACAGGGCAGTGATAGCCTAGCAGCTCCAAGAACAATAGTGTTTTAACCCGCCCGGCTGCCAGCTCCCCCGACTCCTTCCCTAACCCACCTGCTGGCTACTCCCCAACCCTGCTCCCTAACCTGCCCCTGGCTCCCCAATTCCCTGTGCTTTCCCTGCTGGCTCCCCTGATCCCTGCCCTGCCCTGTCTACTGGCTCCCTGATCCCCATGCCTTCACCGACTCCCCTGACCCCTTCTCTGATCCACTTAGCTGCTGACTCCCTTAACCCCTTCCCTAACCCACCCAATGGCTCCCCTATCCCCTGTGTCTTCCCTCCTGACTCCCCGCCCCCGGGCCCTTACTCACTGCCAGCCAGCTCCCCCATCCCTGTAATATCCCTGCTGGCTCCCCAACCATCCCCCAGACCCATTCCCTACTGGCTCCCTGATCCCCTGTGCCTTCCCTGCTGGTTCCTGATCCCCACCCTCGGGGCCCTTACCTGCAGCTTACTGGCTCCCCCATCCACGTAACATCCCCACTGGCTCCCTGATCATCCATGGGCCCCTTCCCCACTGGCTCCCTGATTTACTGTGTCTTCCCCACTGACTCTGACCCCACCCCCTCCCATCCCCGCCAGCTCCCCACCCCTGACTACCAGGACCCTTTCCCCTTACCTGGCTAGAGTTGCTCCCACTCTTAGCATGCATCTGAGCATGCTCGGGGTGGGAGATTTGACCCATGCATCTTACAGAGAACACTGGCCAAGTCCCAGCCCTGGGAACTGCCAGCAGCCAGGGCAGGGCAAAACATGCATTTTGCCCAATTTTTATATTTCTCAGGGTCCCAGAATGCTGGCCCCTCAAATTTATGGGCCCGTGTTCCAGCTTACTTTAACTATTGCAACTAACTAATTGAAACTAAAGCTCTTTTAGGTTTTTTTTACAGAGTTGTTAGAGTAATACCATGGCTCTGATTGTACTTGCACTGCATGAGAAGCACTGTGCAGTTCTTCTGGGAATGTCACCTCTGAAATCAGCTGCCAAGACTATATTTAAACTGGAGATGTAATTGAAAATTAGCACTCCTGATGCAAGGCAGTCTGTGTGATGGCTTTCCTTTTATTTAAGTTAATGTTGACTAAAGCGAAGGTTGCTGCAATCACGCTCCTAGGATCTGCATTTTAAACTTTATAAAACTAAAGCATGAAAAGGTTGTGACTTTAGTTCAGAAGACTATATACATAGAGCTTTAGGGCTTGATCTAGCACTTATGAAAGTCAGCTGGGGTCTTTTAATGGTCTTTAATGGGAGCTGGGCATCTTGAATGACTAAAGTGAACACCTCAAACACACTGATGTTTGATAAGAAAGCTTCTTTTCAAACTTCTCAAGCATTAAGGTCTATAACATGAAAACACTAGATAGTCTATATTAACATATTTTTTTTTGTGGAAGATATGAATTGAACTGACTGGTGACAGATGTTATATAAGAATGACTTGATATTTTTGGACATTATAACATTAGACAGCATAGAAGTTTGAATGTGTGGGTGGTCCAGCCTGAAAATATTGAAGGTGCAGAAACACAGAATGGAAGTGTCACTTGAAGATTTCAGAGGCAAGTAGCCACTTGTGATCAGCCACTTGTCAAACTCCAGCTTGATAGTGATTATCATCTTCTGATAGCCCAAATGAGAAATGATGATGATATACCAGTACGCAATGCACAGTGAGTGCAATCCTGACTCTGTTGAAGTTGTTAAAGGTATGCCTACACTTGCAAATTAGTTCAAATTAAGGAGGCTTAATTCGAACTAAAATATTCCCTGTCTGCACTAGGCGTTCATTATTTCAAAGTAAGGAATTCCTTAACATGAATTAATGAAAGCTAAATTCAGATTAGTAAAGACCTGCTGATTAGTTCAAACTATGCCCCTAGTTCAAACTAAGGATGGTGTAGACTAGGATTAACCCTTAGTTCGAAATTAATAAATTCAAATTAAGGGCAGCTAGTTCAAATTAACGAAATGTACTAATTCGACTTAACGTTAAGGCAGATTAGTCCTCTTTGTTAATTAGAACTAATAAATTTGAGTTTAGTTCAAACAAGTTCGAGCTAACTTTTCCTAGTGTAGACAGAGCCTGTGTTTTGTCATTGACTATAATGAGGCCAGGATTTTACCCCTTGTGTATTCCAGGGTCGTGGTTAAATGCCTGGAGAGTACTTTGGGGCTCCAGGAGCAAAACTAGGTCTCTTTAGCCCAGGGGTTGGCAACCCCTGGCACCTGTGCCAAAAATGACATGGGGCCAAGCCTGAGTGGCACGTGGCACCACTCAGGCGCAACCTCCCCCCCGACTCTCCCAGGACCCCAATGGCTGCACTTCCCTGCTGAGGAGCACGCCCAGCAGGGACAAGGAAGCTGCAGCATGCAGCTCCTAGCTGGGCAGGGCTAGAGGGGAGCAGGGTGGGTTAGCCAGCATGGAGCCACCACGTCTGGGGGTGGGTGCTTGCCAGCCCCGATCCCAAGCCCCAGAAGCCGCCTGCTGCTGCCTGGGGCAGGTGCTGGCTGGCTCTGACTTCTGGAGGCTGCTTGCTGCTGTGGAAGAGGGGGGGCAGTAGCAGCTGACTTGGGCCCCCAGAGGCTGCTTTCCGCTGCTGGGGGGGGTGGTAGTCCTGACCCCAAAGCCTGACCCCATGCCCGGCACCAATCTAGAGTGTGGTGTGTGGGGCTGGCATGGGGGCTGTCAAAGGTTGCCAACCCCTGCTTTAGCCACTAATGTAGTGGATCAATAGCCTACTAATGCATACCATTTTACCATTCACTGCTTAGGGTAGGGTGATTCATTGATTTTTACCTTTCGTTTTCTAAATGAATCTTCACAAAGTATTGTTGTGAAGCTATATTTAACGTATCCCCTATAAAAAGTAGTTTCCTAAACTAATAAAAGGTTAAGAGAAAATAGACGGGAAAAGGTTAGAAAAGTCTTATTAATTTTAAATATATTTATTGTTTTAAGTATTTTTATAATACTTCTCTCCAAACTCTTTTGTTAATGGTTATATGAACCCTTGCTTCCACCACTTCTCTTGATGATCCTAAGGCCTGGCTGAGCTTTCAGAAGCTTCTTTCAACTTAATTTTTTCTGTTAAAAATAATTTGTATTCTTGAATAATGGCTGATGTAGCCTTTGCATGAGAAAGTGGGTTAAAAATGCCTGAAAGGAATGCTGGACAATATCTTAGCCAGCACATTAGGGATCCAATCAGGGACCTCAAGAGATAAAAGCCAAAGCTGCTATGGTTTGAACTGAAGAGCCAGTGTTCTGCATGTGGTGGGGAGGACACTGTAACAAATTATTCTCTACAGATTGGCACAAGAGAGGAGGATCTATAACACCCACTCTCCAGCCTGACAGCTGGGCTATTAGATATAAGGGGAGCTCCATCATCGCTAGATATGTCTACACTAGCCAGTTAGTCTGGACTAAGCAAGTTTAGTCTGGACTAATTTAACTAAGAGATTTCTTAGTTCAAACTAATAAGTTTGACAACTTCTTAGTCTGAACTTTAGTTCGGACTAGGCGTGATGTAGGCATGGACATATGGCTAGTTCGAACTAAAAAAGTTTGAACTAATCCATTAGTTCAAACCAGCCATGCTTTCTAGTTCGAACTAAAAAGTTATTTTGAGCTAGGATGTGTAGCTAGTTCAAAATAAAATGCCGCTGTTAGTTTGAACTAAGGAATCTGAATTAAGCTTTGTAAAGTAGACACAGCCACCATCACCTCTTTTGTTTCTAAAAACCAGGTTCCTTTAAGGAGCTGACCACTCCAAATCACTGGTCCTTTCAGAAAATGCAGGTGGTGTGGCTTATGAAATTTGGAAAGAGTGCTGACTATCTGTATCACTTCTGTTCTGTCTAATAAAACCTCCTTGCATTTTCTGTGCTTTTGCTCTGGCTCCTGCCTGCGCTGTGGAATGCCCGAAGGACAAACTGACAAAGGACAGCTTTGTCATTTGAGCAAGGAGCCAGTTGGTTGTCACTTTTTCTTCTTTAGGCTGTCATTTCTTCCCTTATAACTGCCTCTCTTCACCTCCTATTCTCATAGGGTGCTGTTTCTTTGACCCTCCGTTCACATTTCCCTCTTCACACACACAACATAGTGGATGCTGGAAGTTTGTTTGTGAAGATGGGTTGTTTTCTGGAGAACACTGCAGGGAGTTCTGATTGGAGTTGAGTGAATAACTATTTTTGGGAGGGGGCTTTGAGTTTGCTGTCAGTTTTGAAAAAATTCAGGGTAAAAAAACCAAACAAACCTGGCTGGACATGAACTGAGACCACTCCACATTTTTGATAAATCAAAAATTTATCTGTATCTATATACCTATATAGATATATACACACACTGTATTTTGCAGACTATAAGTCTCACTAATGAAAAAGCATCAATTAAAAAAAAACATATCTTGGTCACACCATTATCTAAGTCGCGCTGCTATAAGGGTTGCACTGCTACATTAGTTGCACCCTGTTATGCGTTGACATCACTTTAGAACACAGACAAATTGATCTCTGAATGACTGTGCTTACCCATAAATTAGAAATGACTGAGAGTACATTTTACATTACTAATTGTTACATTTTCTGAAATAAAATGTATTGCATTGTTGTGTGATGTGGTGTTAAGAAAAATATGATTTAACTTCGACTCCTCCTTACACATGTGCCATATTTAATCAAAGAACATACCAGTATATACACTAATGATAACGCGGTTGCAAACTATTAAGTAAGCCAGTAAAACTTAGGACTAAGACATTTATTGGGCCTAATGGAAGGCAATATGAAATAAGCATAATCCATAAAGTTCAATCATCTGCATCAGAGAAGCCATCAAAATCTTCATCTTCAGTGTCACTCTGTAATAGCTCGGATGTTTCAACCGGCAGATTTAGGCCCTGATCTTCCCCGGGTGGGTATTCATCGTCCTCTTCATTTTTTTTCTATTGTGTTGTCATTTATTATTTTTGCTGTCTTGAAGCCTGAAGTGACTGGTTTTGCACTAACACTCGTCCAGGCTTCGCTAATCCACTGTACCACCTCTGCGAAAGTCGCATGACTCATACAGCTGGTGGCCTTGAAGCTGTGTTCCCCATCCGCTGTCCAGGATTCCCAGAGGCGGTGCAAGACAGTCTTGAAACTCTGATTAACTGATATATCAAGAGGCTGCACCTCCTTCATTAGGCCTCCAGAAATTATTACTGGGACAGAATTTGTATTGTTTTATTTGCATCTTTACCCTTTCTGTTATGTGTGCTCTCATACCCTCCATAATCAGTAGTGCTTTTCTTATTTTTTAAAAAAAACCATCTAGGCGTCTGCTGAAACATCGTTCCAGCCAAAATGCCATCATATTTTCATCCATCCAACCTTCTTTATTAGTCTATATGATGATGCTGAATGGAAATGAATTGTGTGGCATGGTCTTCCTCTTAAAAATAATCATAAGTGGACGTTTCTTTCCATCCGCACAGCATGCCAGTATAACAGTAAAGTGTGACTTTTTGTGCCCAGTTGTTCTGACGTTCACTGTTTTTTCCCCTTTCATATTAACAGTTCAGCCAAGGGGAATGTTGAATGTCAGTGGAACTTCATCCATGTTAATTATATGGTCAGGAATCACGCCATGCTTTTCAGTCATGGATTTCACGAAGGCTAGAAAACTGTCAGCTTTCTCTCATGATTCAGCTTGCAGTTTCTGGCAAATCATTGTTCATGCCCGCATGCTAAATTGATGCCTCTTCATGAAACGGAAGCACCAGGATGGTCCTCCAACAAATGCCTGCACTTCCATTTCTCAAGCCATTGCCTGGGCCTTCAGTAGCTCCTGAACAGTGGACAATCTGCATCCTTGAGCTCTTTGCTCCACTGTCCATTGGTGAAGATGATCTTCTAGGTCAGGCCACCTAGCCTTTTGTCCGCAGTTCACTTTATTTGTCTGTTTCATGACTTGAAGTAAGTCTTTCATTTTTCGCCAGTCTCGAACTAATTTTTCACTTACACCAAACTTCCGTTCAGCTGCCCTGTTGCTATTTTCTTCCGTGAATCTGACGACTGTTAGTTTGAATTTGGCGGCATAACTTTTTCGTCCTTTCATCAGGGCCATTGCTCTTAAAAGTCATGTGGTTGTGGATTCGTGGTGGTTGAAGCTTGGCGGTTTTTCTTCACTGGAATGACAGCTGTGGTGAGAGTGACTGACTGGACTTACCTTTGCAGGTACCCTATATATAATGATTTAGCCTGATTTATTGGGCTTTACCATCAGCAATTACTTAATTGCCAGAGGGTACACGCAGATTAACTGAGCCAGTCAGAGACTATGTCAACATGGTGGACTCTGCATATCCTGAATCTGTGTTATAGTGTTGTGAGAATACGATTGGTTGAGGGAAACTCTTGCATATCCTTAGTCTGGGGTTTTAATAGAAACAGGCATTCAGTTCAGGCACTAACGGTAACTTCCAGCAGATCATTGTTGACAGAAACATTATTTGAATGTCGTTTAGTTCAGTTACTTTATCATCTTCATTTTCCAAAGACCACTTACTAAATTTTTCTTGTAAATTCGATACAGAAATTGCAGCATTATACAAGTTGCACCTTTTGAAATATTTGTAAAAACAAAACAAAAAACAAACCCTGCAACTTATTGTCTGTAAAATATGGTACATTTGACATTGAAAAGAACAATCTTTCTCTCATTTTTAACAAAACAGCAAAGAAAGTAAATGGGTATATTAACAAAACCAAAAAAAGTGGTGTTTTGGTTTCAGTGATCTCTTATATCAATCGCTACATTATTTAGTGTTAGTCTTCCTTATTGGAAAATAAAAAATATAAAATTAAAGTGGTGATGCTTTTCTTTAAGGTGTTAAGCTGGAAAAGCACATGAGATAAATGTGACAGCATGACCACTGTTACTTTAAATTGTTTTGAATTACTATTGCTGCTTTGCAGTTATTGCAAACATTTTCTGGTGCTTCGTGATAATTCATTATGTAATTTGTGATGTTTACTGTTTTTCGCTACGTGTTCAGTTAGAATCCACTAAGGACTTTTTTGTTTTGTTTTTGCCTCTTTTTTGTGTTTGTTTTACTCTAGTGGGCTGTGAGTCATTGTTTACTAGAAATAATATAGATACGTAAGATGGTGGAAAAAGAACTCTGTAGTATTAAATAATGTTAGGTTAGCTCATTAATTTAAACAAAGTGTTGGGGGAAAACATTTTTCCCTAATGAATACAGCACTGGGCTGGAAGTCAGGAAACCTGTTATGGTCTCAGTTGTGATGCTTGCCTCCTGAGAGTGACCTTGGACAAATCATTTCCCATCTTTGCACCTCTGCTTCCCCATATGTAAAATGTTCCTTTGAAATGTGTTTTAGGCTTTATGCTTAAAAAGTACGATGAGCGCTAGGGAATAGTATAAATTAACTGATTTCTCATCTTCTTTAGCTATTATCAAATTTTTAAAAAATATACTTCATGAAATTAGCAATTTTGAAGCTGGGAAAAGAACCATTTTTTAAAAATTTACCTTTATACAATGTGATTTTTTAGGTAGGTACTTAACTTATCATTAGGAGCTGTCTTTTGAAACAAGGTGCAGTTAATCTTCCCACTCGCTGCAACACTTTCACAATTTGCTTTGCTGCTTTTCCTTTTAGCCTCAAGTTCTATCTGTTTGGGGTCAGCTCTTCAAGTTTTTCCTCTCTGCGGTTCATCAGATCCTTTTGTATGATAGACATCCGTCTAGTTTTGGGGTCTCTGACTGTTCTTTCCCTCCACTTCTATGTTTGATACCTTTTTTCCTATACAGCAGAACCTCACTTGTGAACTCTTTGGAAATGCTGGTTGTTCATAACCCCTGTGCCTTTGAAATCTTACAACGGAACGGTGACTTAATACTACTTTAAAACCTTTTTATGCAAAACAAATGCTGCTTTTCCTTTTTTTCTTGGGTCATTTGACATAGTACTATACTGTATTTGCTTTTTGGTTGTCTTTGCTGCTGCCTGATACGTATACTACCTGTCCAAATGAAGTGTTTGGTTGAGTTAGTAACTCTGAGGGTCTACCATATCTTCTTCTGATCTTTTAAGATGCCAGAACCATCTAAGCCTGGATTCCCTCAGTTTTTCTGTGATTGATAATACCTTTACACTTCCCCTAATTCATCTGTTCTGAACATGGTCAATCCTTGTAACAACAAGCAGTCATTTTAACAATTTCTATTCTGCCGTTGTCAGTTTCTCAGTGCCCAGCACTGAGCCTTGCTACAGCACAGCCTAATTACCATGTTTTAGATCTTACTTTTCAAATTAACAGGCATCTTCCTAATGCAGATCACTCTGCTCATGTTTCCATTTAGTCTACTTCTGTTCTGCTTCAGGTTTGTTGCAGAGGCCACCATTATCCTGCTGTGTTCAATAAATTAAGCAGCTTAAATCTGAAATATGTGAGCCTCTAAAAAATGGAAGTCCTAGTGAACAATGATAGTTAGGTCAGGGTTCTGGAACAAATTGTATAGTAGGGATCTTGGGAGCCATTGAACCAAACTGTAAACCCTGTATATGATGGAAACAACTTGAAGCCAGAGGGTGCGGAAGCACCCCTAGTTTCAGAAGCTATGACTCAGGCAGTTATACAAGTCTAAGCTTAGGATCATGGTATTTTATTTGCTTCTGGTTGCAGATTTGACAGAGTTTTTTATTCCATATGTTTTGCACTTCTTCTTTTTACCGGAAGTGTTAACAGTACCATTTTGACTGCTGGCTGTTAATTCCTTGGTCAAGCCAGGCGAACTAGGAGCATATATTTTTAAATGGCTTAATTGCCACCTTAACATGATGCTTCTACTGCATAGCCATGTTAAATAGCAGCAGCAGCAGCAAAGAGCTAGTGACCACAGAAACCTGGTATGTTCTGGAATTTTGATCAGTTTCACTCTTCCCAGGGCTTTGGTATTACAGAACATTTGTTCTTAACTACTTAATAGGACAATATTTAAGGCCATGCTTTATTGAATGTCCTTTTTCTTATGGAGACAGCTATCATGTTACACATAGGAACATGATTTTCAAGTTATCAATTTTTAGGTATCCATTTGGAGACTCCCTCAAGAGGCCTGGTTTTCAAGAGTGGGTGCTCAGTACCTGCTAAAATGTAGATCTTTTAATTAAGGTCTCAAACCAGGCAGCCCCCAACAGAAGCATCCACTTTTCAGTATCTTGGACTAAAGGTTTGAATCCTGTAACTACATCCTAACACTTAGAAGTTTATCAAATTTGTTAGCAGCAAAGTCAAGGGGTGGGTTTTTGGTGGGGAGGGAGAGTGTTATCACATTTTACATGATGTTGCTGCTCACTTTTCTGATAATAGTTATGCTAATGAACTTGAAGCCTTACCAGTAGTCCTCTTATGCCAAACTTTTCCCAGCTCTGCTGTGGGGGGGAAAAATTGTTGGAATTGGCAAATAGTGTAGTGGCTAGCTCCTCTGCTTAATATGTGGAAGGTCCTGGACTTGATGATCTCATGAGGTCACTTCCAACCCTGTGATGCTATTCTATTCTAAACAACAAACTATCTTCATGATACAGATGTCTCTGGTAGAGCAGTAACTAGGGTGGAGCGAGTGGGGCAAAGCTCCAGGCGTTGAATTTTAAAGGATGCCCTGCCGCACGGCCAGCAGCCACTACCCCTACCTGGCCCTGGAGGCATATTCCTCTCCAAGCTGGAGCTGTGGGAGTTTAAAATTCCCTGCCTTGTCCTCTGAGCATGCTCAGATGCATGCTTGAGGAGGAAGAAGACCGGGGAAAAGTCTATCTGCAGCCAGTACAGCTCTGGGCTTGGGGACTGTGCGGGCCCTGAGGACAGGTAAGGGAGCCCCCACTGCCACTGGCAGGCCATGTTGATCCGGATCAGTCCCCAGCTGTTAAGGAGTCTCTGCCACTGCTGGCAGGCCACAGGGATCTGGATCCATCCCCAGCTGCTGCAGCTGGGAGCAGATCTGGATCCCCACGGCATCCCAGCAGCAACAGGAACTCCCCAATGCCTCTGGCGGTGACTGGGGATGGATTGGGCCCTGGGCTGGATCGATGCTGGAGGGGGTGTGGCTGGGGCTGCTTGCCTCAGGCACCAAAACTTCTCGTTACGGCCTTGGTCTCTGGATTAAGAACTCAGCTCTTGTAGGAGCCAGTTTTTTGGATACAGACTTGACGTATTGGCAGTGAATGTTCGCATGACTTCACTGCAAAGATGTGAAACTTTTGCTTTCTTTTTGTTAGTCTAACTGTGGACTGAACTTTGAATAGGGTGTGAAATAGGCTGCCGTTTGCAGTTGTTGTTGCACAGTTGCAGGAGCTTCATACGCTATACAATAGCCAAGTTTCAAAACTATTCAGTGAAAGTCAGCTTGCTTTAAAATTCTTCTTTGCCTAACTCAGCTCCATGATGAAAGGAATATGGAAGAATAGGTTTTTGGGGAATTTGGTCTTTTCAGACAGGCAGCAGTATTCTCATTTTAACTTGGCATAAGACGCTCTTTAAATGCAGAGGAAACAAAGAACCAGACAAGGAGTCAATGGAACTGTTAAGGGATCTGCTTTGAAAGTTGACAACAGATGTGGCTGATATTGCTAAGAGCCGAACTTAATTCTTTACTTTATTATTCATGAAAGTAGCAGAAGGTCATATGCTAGTTATGAGGTAAGGTTTTTTCTTTTGGGAGGAGTATAAAAGGATAAAAGAAATTTTGATTGCTATCCAGGGCAGATAGTTAGGCAGTTTGCAAAGTTAGAACTGGTGAGGCAGAAGGCTGACACATTGCACTTCTTGAATTATGAGAGCATAAATGTGAACGAATGCCTCAATTGAGGAATACAGTAAAACCTTGACTTGTAAATAGTTTCATATCTTCATGAGGATTGCTCTAATTTTGGCCTTAATCCAAAAGTATATTAGAACTCATAAATGACACTGGACAAAATCACATGGTTTCTGTATGGCCTAAAGGTTACTTAACTGCTTGAAGAGAATGGGTCTAATATATAGCTGTGTGAACTATGGATTTTCCAGTTTGCTGATAATTAAAGTAAATATATTTATGTCTCAGGTTGAACAGAATAAGTTTGACCTGAGGTGGAACATTTTGTTTCAATTGCAATCATTTAAAAATGTTTTTGACTTTAAAATTGTGGAAATTTTGAAGAAAAAATTTGAAAAAAATTAAAAGGATTAATTTTGAAAGTGTCAATGAAACGTTTCAATTGTTTTTATTTTTAGTACAAATAAATTGAATCTGACCTTCCTGGCTTCTACTGGAGGTAGCAATGGAAACAGGAAAGCAACTTGTATGGATTACCAAAAGCATGAGACTATAGAGAGCTGGAGAGGGAAGGAAATACTGGAGAACAAAAATAGGGTCTGTCTTCCTTAACTAAAGAAAATAACTTTATATAATTGACGATGTACTCAGAGCAGAAATAGTGAATATAATTTAATTTCCGAAAAGCATTTGAAACTTAACCATAAAAAATATTTATTTATTAACTCTGTATGGTACAGTGGGAGTAACTCAAATTCAGGTTTTCTTAAAGGTAAAGTTTTGTAACAAATATGCATTTTAGAATAGAGTTAGGACTTGTCTGTACAGGGGCTTTATACCTCATTAAATTGAGTTAATTCAATTTGAAAATGCTTACAAATGCATGATACAACTCTGCACTACCTACATTTGAGAGCTCTGGAGTCCTCTTACCAAGTGCGCTCGGTTTTCTTCTAATTCAGTTAGTTCAGTTTTTATTTGTATTCACTCAGTTCTGTGCCCCACTTCTTACATGTTTCCAATTGTTATCCCACTGTGCTTTTCAGGTCAACCATTACTGACTTGTCTTGATTTGTGTTGCCTTCCTATCCTGATGTAAAATTCCCAGGATGATCCCTCAGCCCTTGAAAAGGTGGCACAGAGCTAGACTTGACCATTTGCTCCTGGATCCCACTCTGTCATGACTCTGTCTGTACAATTGGAACAGCACTTCAGAAGCCCCACAGCTTGCCTCATGAGGCTAGCTGGTGTCATATGAAGAGCTGGATCTCATTGCTGTTGGGGGAGAAGCACTGATGAGCCACAGGAATAAAAGTATTTTTGCAGATATAGCAAAGTCGATGTCTAAAAGCATCATGACCAAGATGGGAACCAGTGCCAGATAAAGAGCAATCAGGTCTTATAGAGTAAGTGCACTTAAAGTACATGAATAGAGAGAAAATCCAGTAGGGCAGTGGTTTCCAAGCTTTCCGAGTATGAGGACCGCTTTTTAATGTCAAAAATTTTGTGGACCCCCAAATGATGATGATTGTTATCGGGGACTGACTGCAGGCAGTGGTGCTTGAAGGGCAGTGGAAGACCTGGTCTCCTCCTGCACCCATGGGATGGGGATATATCCAGGGGGAGGCTGCTCACAGCAGACAAATACAATTCATTTAGAGCAGAGATGTCAAATTCATTCAATGAGGGGGGCCACAGTGGAAGGCAGAACGCATGTTGCGGGCCATGTGGCCTGTATGGGTTCCCGAATCTTATCCCCTTCCATGTTCAGAACAGCATCGGCTCCTCTTCCCCCTCCCAAACCCTGTAGGCTCTCCCACACCTTCCCATTCCCCCTCCCTGTTGGCCCACTTCTCCATGCTGGCTCCCAGTCCTCTCCCCTGCCTTCCCCTTCCCTTTCCACTTCCCCTGCCACATGGTAACAGGAAAGAAAATCACTCTGTCACAGGCAGTGAGACTGGGCTCCTGTCTCTCCTCCTCCTGCCCATCACTATCAGTCATTCACAGTGGTGGCCTTTGGTTGGCTCAGGCCCTGCTGGCCTTGATTGGCTTGTTACCATGTGGCCCCATCTACTTTTGGTGGATTCAAAGAACAAAAGCATTTATTTGTGCAAAATTCAGCATCTTGAGACAGTGCTTGCAGAAAACTAGTGGTTTCTGTGAGAGATATGTACACTGCACACCTGTACTGGACTGTACGGCTGTTTGCTGAGGCACAAATGCCACATAACGTTTATTGTAGTTGACAGTCATTACAGGAGTTTGTATTTGTGTGTTTGCACTTTCCCCATGGAATTAAAGCAAAACTTAACACTGAAAAATAACTAGATTTTTGTTTTGCACCTAGTAGGAAATACCTGTACACCTGTGTCCCCTGCTATAGTTTGAAAGCCCTCCTACTCATGCAGTGCTTTCTGGGGGGGGGGCATGCTGGTGAATAATTTCAGTGTATCTCACTGGTGTGCACTTTGCCTTTTTGAAAGAGGCTGTTCTCTGCCTCCTAGACATCTGCCTCAGAATACATCCTCAAGAGTGAGATCAGCCTAAAAGGAATGTGAGAGGATTTACACCTCCAACACCATATAAAGGGTCCAGCACACAAACAAAACTGCAAAAACAAACCTGGAATATAGCTCTGACTACTGTCTGCTTTCACATGTTTAGTATTGCGGTAGACTGAAATCCAAATAAACTCAGGATCTTTTGCATGTGCAGACCACTTACCCTTGAGGTTCCCCCAAGAACAGTAAGTCTCAGGGAGCTGTGGTCACATACAGATACTTAAAGTCATCATAACTTGTCTGGGATATGAACATAAGCAACTGTATTTCCAACCTCTCCACTCCCTACCACAGTTAAAATGACAAGGACAGGGCCTCTATGTACTGGCCACCTTGAGGGTGAGAAAAAGACTTGTGAAGAAATATTTGCAGAAGTCATTGCAGAGACATAAAGGAGTACAAGTTGGCTGAGAGGTGGCGGTCCAGACAGAGAACAGAATTCTGCTCTCCCAGAAGACACTTCATTGGCCGAGGATAATATCACCATGGATAAGGAGCATGGGGAGGAGGACAGATGGTAAAAGCAACTCATGGATGCTGTCCTTGCACAGAATGCCTTCCTGCTAGGCCAGCAAGCTCTGTAGCCCTATAATCTGGGCCCCAGATTTTTAGCCTTTGGAAAATGCTTGCTATTAGGACTAGCAGCAACTGTATTCTCTGCTTCTCTGAAGCGTTGCTCCTGGCAGTTCAGTCACTTCCCAGATCTAAGCACTGAGCCTCAAGAACACTTGCACTTTGGGATCCAGCTCTCAAGCTCTGCAACACCCCTGAGAATGCTGAGTTGAAGTATCCAACCCCAGGGCCCATGTAAAAACAAGAGCCAGAGGCCAGGCTTCTACTTGTCTTTTAACTTTCTGCATCTCTCCCAATTTGTATTTGAAATAGTTATACCATTACACTTTGAGTTTGCAATGTTTTAGTAATTAAAGGTTTGTGTATAGTTGGTCACTTAATAAGACTGGTTAGTTAAATGGGTTCCGAAATACAAAGCTGCTATTTTCCCATTGGTTTCATTAAAACCTTATTACTGGTTTTTATTGTCTTTCAAACTAAAATAGATTACAATACATCTACTATGAGTCATGACTGCATTTAACACAGTGATATAATTCAGGAGGTTTTACGAAAGTGCATAGGTAACATTAAACTTCAGTCCTGCATGCACAATACCCCAGTTTTTCCAATGTCTGCATCTCAATGATCCCCTCATCCTGGGGGCTGATGCGTTTAGGAAGACAACATTGCCAAGGTTTTTGTGCTCCCTGAGGGAGGACCTTGCTGGCTGCCCAAGCCTCCAAGCAAGTCTCTGCACCTCAGCCTCCCAACCATCAGTACACCTTTTCCCTGGTTCTCACCAATGTTGTGCAAAGCATTCAACCATACAGTTAGAATGGTTGAATCATTTTGTTCTTGCTGCTTTTCAATCTAATCAATAAACACCATCTGCCTCTCAAATAGCTAAATGCACACTTGGCTACCATTCTACAGTCCCCTCTTTCTGTCTAAGCTACCTGAGTGCAGCTTTATTAGCCAAGACATCAGAAGATAAGCCAGGACTCCCGGAAGAACAGGGCCAACCCCCACATCATTAATGTCCACAGTTGTTCTTGGGGGCAAAAAGTCCTTTCTTGGTGAAGACTGTGGAAGAATTTAAAACCACTGGTAATGGCAGATGATATTCTTTCCAGTTCCTCCATGAACTGTTACTAGAGCTGACGGCTGTTAGTTTCACTGCTGATATACCGGATATGTTGTATAGTAAATGAGGTGGAAATACCTTTCCAAACATGTCTGCATGCAAAATGATTTTTGTGGGTGCAGATCTCATTACATGCTGATGTTAAAATATTCTTCCAATTTAGAACCAAGCTAACAAGTGCACACCCAGGTTTGTTCATGATTTTAGACATGCATACCTAGAGGTCATACTGAATCTGTTTGAAAAATCTACCTCACAATTTTGAATGAATCCTGGCCTCATTTCTGCTTTTGTATTGCTTTGTGACTACTCTGTGGCTATTTTCACTTAATCTCGTATCAAAATGCATTTATGCTAATCTTACTGTTGTCTACATTTTAGTATTATAAGCAATATTTTACCTCTTTCTGGTAAAATTTATTACTGATGATGAAGATGTGGAAAAGTAAAATATTTCCCGTCAGGTTAACTCATATGTCATAAAGCCTGTCTCATTTTCTTCTGACCTCAGGAGACATCAGCAAAACCACTAGAGCTGATTGGGAATTTTTTGATTGAACAGTTTTTCATCAGAACATGCTGATTTTTGTTAAAATTGAAACTTTGGTGGAGAAGGGCTGTACTGACAAACTTCCTGAAATTGTGGAAAAATTTTGAAATGGTTGAAATAATTGGGGATTTATATCAGTTTGAAGTGACTTTGTATCAAAATGCAAGTTAATTATGATAAAATGACATTTTAAAGGTTGGTCAGTCCAAACCAAAATTTATTTAGATTATCTGCTCACAAAAATGTTTCTGATGTAGACTTTTGTCCCAATTCACTATGGGAAAAACTTGGAAGTTTTAAAGTTTTTCCAGGGATGAGAAAAATCCACCTTTAAGAACATCCTTTTTCATTTCTGGACATCTTCATATCTCTTTTTCCACAGTCTGAATTGCTTAATGAGCTAGGCATCTAATCTTGTCATTATTAGATGAGTAATTTTATTTTATTTTGATCATGTACCATCCCTTATCATCATTCGTGTCTAGCTGAAGTGTGTGTTAAAAGTGAGAATACAGTCTCCAAGTACAGGTGCCTTAAAGGACAAAGACCTGTCGTATACAAAACTGGCTTGTTCCAGTAGGTTCCTAGTATTGCACTTTAAATTTTATTACTCAATTATCAAAATAATACAGCAGAGTAACTCATGGGCTGCAGCACAGTCTCCTGTAGTCTTCCTCTTACTGCTTCAACTAACAATCCTTCAGGAGTTGGTGTTGCTGAATGTTTGCAAGACTGGTATTTAATAGTGCTTTAGAAACTTTTTGGAGTGAGCTTCCTAGCTTTGCATCCTCACAGCCCTAATTAACTGGAATGCTTACACAAATGGGTTCATTTAGCCTGTACTTAAATTCCTGACATTAAGCTGCATCTTGAAAATAAAGCAAGCTTTGGATTCCTTTACCACCTGCTGGTGTGAGAATTTATTTGAATAACTAAGCTGTCCAGGTTTTAGTAGGATTTATGCTGCCCTAAGTCTTAGGATTCATATGGAATAACTTACTGATCCACCAAAATCTTTGGATACCTTAACATAACTCTAGGATTTCTGAGTTCACTCTTGAATCTTAATGTATTGAGGTCCGGCGACACTTTTAAAGACTGATTTATTTATTGCATGAGAGTTCGTGGGAGAAAATCCCACTTCACCACATGCTTGAAGATGGGGAGCACATTTAACATCAGAGAGCTTTTATTTTTGTGGTAGTGGTTTAAAAATATGGTCAACAGAAACAGCACACGTATGAATTATCAAAGTGCCAATGTAATTAATTGATGTTTTGCATTAATCATACTGACTCCTGGAACAGATGAGGCAATGCTCTTCCTCTGGAAAGCAAGGCCTGGGGGACCCTTGACTTAATGGAGGAATCTCATCAGAATGCAGGAAAACAAACTTCTGGATTCTGGTTCTGAGACCAAGACTGGCTTACATGTTTTGCGAGGTAGATTTGTATTTCAGAGGGTGGGAGGAAAAAGTTTATTGCCATTGGCCCTGCATTAGTCCCCCTTTGTTTATTTTACTCCTCTTTCTCTCTCTACCCATGAAGTGAAAGCCTTGCATCTCTGTTCGAATGCCTTGCACTAGTAATACACTGGGCTCCAATTTCAGAGATTCAGCTAGGTATGTGGAACCTTTATTACAGTTTCTGATGACAAAAACCAACTCACAGGTAACCGATTTGGAAGTCAGATTAGAGATTCTTTTCTTGGGTAAGGGTACAGTATTATTCTTTTCTTGAAAACCTGGGACTTACATTTGTTGTCTTCATAACTGGCTGTGCATATACTTATATAATGCAAGCTTAATTTATTCAAGGCCAATTATTAGTGTTCTGTTGTGTTTGTCTTCAACCCTTTTTGCCCAAAATCCATTGTTTAAAACTTTATTTCTTACATTTGGGCTCCTTCGGTTTTCTTGTGATATGATGGAAACAGGTTCATTCAGATTGGGACTATCTTAGACAAATTCTGACGACTAATAACCCTGAGAGAGACTTTAAGCATGAGCAGCTCTAGATACCGCATTTTCCAACATTTGTTATGCCTAACCAAATGGCTTGTGGTATTCGATTTCTGTCACACATCTTGGAAGAGGACAATAAATAATCTATTTAAATTAGTGATTCTGACCAAAGGAGACTCAGTTTGGTTTTGACATATAGGTGCTGCTCCATGCCACCACCAACATGCACATCTTAGAGTGAAGGAATCCGCTTCCTCCTTTAGATCCCTGTAACAGAGCACTGTGGGCCCCATATCTTTTTAACTGCCTCCTCACAGGCTACTTTTTGGTGCAAACACCCGTGCTCTACATTAACAGTATAAAACTGCTTTCCCATATACTGTCTGGTGCTTCTGGCTCTGGGGCACTGGGCTTCTTGCCCTCCCTGGTTGTGAAGCAAACTGACTACAGGTCTCCAGCCATCCTCTCTGGCCATGCCCACCTCCTTTTCTTCCCCAGCCAGCTTATGTGCTCCTGGGCCCAGAGGAACGGCTGCTCTTGATTGCCTCCTTAGTATTTACTCATTGGGCTGTACTCAATTCCTAGGCCTTGAAATGCAGAATTCTGTACCCATTTAAAGAGTGGCAAACCTGCCATTGACTTTGCTAAGAGTAAAATCAGGCATTGATACTGCCCATGTTCCAAGCTAGGATGTTGGGCAAAGCTGTGTCTCAGTCAGAGATGGTACTTTGTTTTAGTCTGTTTTGGACCGTAGGCTTTTAGAGGCAGAACCATCTTTTTTTGTTTTATTCTTTATCACTGCATGTTTTATCTAAGCACAGAGCGTAAGTAATCATCAGCATAAATAAGGACACAGAGAGGAAAACAGTTTTAAAAAATAGGAAGCTTTTTTGGAAAATTAGGCAATGTGGGAAAAATCAGGCATTTCTACATAGGATTTAATAAAAGAGGTAGCTATTTTAATACACTGTAAGGCTTAGAAAATTTGAGGTGTAGGGTAACTAATAAAACATCTAAAAATGGTAACATGGAAACTAAGAAGTCTATTTTAATTATATTTGGCTACTGCTTTAACTTTATTTTCAATATTAAATTTCAACTTCCATTTCTTGCATGATTAATCCTCTCCCTGATTAATTTGAAACAGTAGGTCTGTGCTACTCCCACATATTACTCCTGGAGGGATAATGTGCTTCCGTGACACATGTTAACTGAATGTGCTGCATTATCTTTTCTCAACATAGCAAATAAAAGGGAAAAAATATCATTTATTTCCAGCTTCAGAAAGCAGCCTTAGGGGATCATGGTGGCACCACTTTGACTTCAACTAAATGATCGTGGCAGCTTTTCCTTTTTCTACCAGTTGACAGGAGGGATGACAGTCTCACTACATTAGCAGAGTCAAACATAAAACTTTAATGGATTCTGTTCCAGCTGAAATGTCTTCATCATCCATGGAACATAGGCAGATCTTTTGGGGTTGCCCCCCTTTCCAGAAAGTGAATACATTAATGCACCCAACTGAACAATTATGGATGATATGGAATGAGATGTCACAGGTTAATGTGACATGAGACACAGTGACCTATTCAAAAGATATTCTTGCTGGGCATGGATACAGGAACACCACAAGCACTGAAGGTGCTAACCCGCAACCCTGGATGTCAATGAGAGTACAATGAAGATTCTAAAGGATTTTTCAAAGAGAAGATAATGGTATAACACAACTATTGTCTGACTCAGAACTTGTAGGTAAGGCCCCTTCAGGAGAAAATCCCTTCAGGAAAATGGAGCACAGAAGAGATGATGCTTTGTCAAAGAGATGATATTAAAGGTGCAACAGCAGACTATCCTGATGTGAAGGAAGGAAGAATAAGAAGAGGCCAACATGGCTCCATGAGAAAGCTCTTTAAAGACCTGACAATTAAAAAGGAATATTAAAATGAGATAGAAACATAGACAAATTGCTAAGGATGAATACAAAAGGATAGTGCAAGCAGGTAGGGAGAAACTCAGAAAGGTGAAGGCACAAAATGATTCCCACCTAGCAAGATGCATAAAAGGAAAAAAGTTCTATAAATACTTTAAAATCATGTGGAAAAACAAACAAAAAAAACTACTGGGAAAGGAAAGCATGGATCCTCTACTTGGTGGGGTAAGAAAAGCTAATAATGTGGGACTTTCAGAAGGACGCAGTGTTTTAATTCCTGTTTTGCTTCAGTCTTCACTAAAAAGATGACCAGATACTTGGGGTAATTAATAGTAAAGAATAAGGGGATGGAAATCCTACTCAAAATAGGAAAGAAGTTATAGAATATTTAGATAAGTTAGATATATTCAAGTTGGCAGGGCCTGATGAAATTCATTCTAGTGCACTTAAGAAACTAGTTGAAGCAATCTCAGAATCATTAGTGATTATCTTTGGGAACTCCTGGAGAACCAGTGAGGTCCCAGAAGACTGGAGAAAGACAAACATTTATACCCATCAGTCACAAGTGCTGATGATGTGGATTAGCATGAGTGGATTTGGCAGTAATATAAATAATGTACATGTTTTAAGAGAGCACACAGAGACAAACTGCAAGTTGAATGACATAGAGGCAACATTGTTCTTTGGATTGGAGGTTTTGTTGCATAAAATATTTCTTTTTTCATAATGATTATGTGAGTATTATGCCTATACCTTGTCAACTAAGTCTTTCATATAGCAATTTCATCAGCTAATTTAAGTATTTTGAAAGGGTCATATTAGTTTTGCTTTTTTTAAAAAAAAAAATAATTGGAATGCCTACCTAATTCGGTTATTCTGCTTATCAGATACCATTTTAAAGAGGGTGAGCTAGATCTGCTGCATGAATATATGCATTCTTACTATATTTATAGTTTTCCTTTCTTGGCTTAGGTACTGTGTAAATGTTTCCAGATAGGTCCATGTATAATTAGTTGGACTATTGGTGCTGGCCATTTAACATCAAAACATATATGTGATGATATTTCATTAGGTCCATTTTTTTTCATATTCAAGAATCTGAAGCTCAAACAATCTTTGCCTGTTTTCTTCTTCCGTAGAAGAATCTTTAACTCTTGTTGTTGTTTTTTAATATGCACTTATTTTAAATGTGTATCACTGTTAGGTGTTTTGTAGTTACATGCATCTTCTTGGATTGCCAGTCAGCCGCAACCATGATACATAAAAACTGAAATGTAAGATGTTTCTCCAGTATGGTTCATTATCTTATTTACAAGGTGATTGTATTTTGGCATATTGAAATCAATTTAGGAATAGATTTGAAAGGTTTTGGGGAAATGATGACTGCTGTTGCACAAATTCAGTAATTACTTGTACAAATGGCCTTATGGATGTTTGATTGCCCTTGTTGGTTTCTCATGGCTGCTTCCACCTAGGGTTAGCAGCCATGGAAAATTTATGACCAGGTTGGACCATGGTCATAAATAACTTTTTCAACTGGGTCCCAAGAAAAAAAGTTAGGCCCTGATCCTTTACACCAGAGGTCAATCTTACAGTGCCCTCCTTGTATTGGACCAGGGTATACTGTTGCTGAGCCAGCTCAGTCCTTAGGATAATCTTGTCTGAGTTCTCTGAGTCCAGGGAAGCAGTTTCCAGCAGGGTTAATGATTTTATTTTAAGCCTTCTTAAGAAAACAAACAAGAATCTTAAGATTTTATTTTTCGTGACGGGGCTGACTCACCCTGCACTGCAGTAGCCCAGCCAGCCCTGTGGGTGGCAGAAGCTCCTCCCCTTAAGCCCTGCTGGGCATGCTCAAGCTGCTGCCCCAGTATAAGAGGGAGCAGCACAGCTCAGTCAGGGCTGGCCAGTGGAGGGGAAGGATGCCTGGTGGAGGGTCCTGCTCCTGAGTTAGGCGAGCCCCGTTCCAGAGGAGACTCAGCAAGCAGAGTGAACCCTACAGAGCGGTTACTACAAGAAGAGAGCCCTGTGACCGATGCCCAGGACCTGGGGAGAAGCCAATGACCGCGGGCCCAGGAAAGAGGCAGCCTCTCTTCAACACCGGACCAGATCTTCACCCTACCCCAGGTAGGAAGCGGCCCAAGGGGGGATGCACCGGGGTGTATAGAAGAATGAGCATGTTTCAGTTTGGATCCCTGCTGACTAGGTGCTGTACCCCTGGCACACATAGGGCCCTGGGCTGGGGCTCAGTGGAGTGGGAGGGCCTGAGCCCCCCCTCCCTGGGCACTGTGCAGTGCCCATAGACTTTGTGTATACTGACCGTGGCGGTTAGGTCATGCTACCAGACCAGTTCGCCCTGACTGTGGGGCCAGGTCCATACAGGAACTGCATGATCAGAGACTTGTGGGGCACCCTCCCTGATATCCTTCCCCCTGTTTCCCCATGAGGGGGCGCTGGGGAGGGCCTACCCCGTGACACTTCCCTTAAATTTCTCTGCAGGCCATGCCCTTCCCCCAGTTTGTTCCTCATATGAAAAACTTCAGCAATGTTTCCTTTTTTTTAGTAATAAAGGACTTTACACAGTCTCCCTTCTGTCCATTTTGTTTTTGGAGCAAGTCTTCTCTTCGGTAGCAATCCATTGAGCCCATAGCCTCTCAGCTTTCTAGAGGTTATTTTAGTCCCCCCCACCCCCAAATTTCATTTCCTGTGGCCCTTAGTTAATGGTTTCCATTCTTTTCACAGATGTATTGGGTAGGGCTAATCAGTCAATCAGCTACAGACATCTGACTTCAATTTTTGTATATAATCTCTGTTTGCCTGATTGATATATGAAAACATCATACTTTACAGCTGAGAAGACTAAAAATTTCTACCAGGCAATGGGATTTTCTTCCCCCATAGTCACTTTTCCCTGTTGATTCTGTGATACGAAATACAACTGTAACAATCTTTCTTATCAGGTTTGTATTTGCCTATACAAGTTTGTATTTCCTGATGCAAGCTAGCTCTCTCTCTCTCTCTCTCTCTCTCTGTGCGTGTGTGTGTGTGTATGTTAAGGAATGAATATTCTTTATAGACATGAAGGTGCAATGGATTATTAGGTATAGTTTAATACATAGAGTTCCTGAATTGGGTTACTTACAAGTCAAGAACTAGTATTCTGGGCCTTAGGATTCAACATACTCTGTGTTAATATCATAATATTATGAAAATAATAGTTGATATGTAAATGAATCAAATATACAGAAAGCAAAGGACTGAAAGCATTAATATTTGCTAACAGATGCTAACACAAAGGAATAGTGATTCTTATACCTTCACAGAAACTATCCTGGGATGTTGAGAGGTCATTGGCCTAGTTACTGAAGGAAGTTGAGGTATTTGAGCTTGCTCTTTGCTACCAATCCTTGTTTCCTTGATGGGTGCTGGAGCCTCAAATTAGCTAAAGAAAAAGCCTACATCACCAATCAGTAAGCGATTGCCATAGGTTACTCCACATCCTTTAGTCATTTGAGTGTATTGGTTACTAAGTTAGGTCATTTGGAATATAATCCTTTTCTATCATTTTGTTCTATAGCCTTAGGCAATTGTCTGCATGACTGTCCCCACTAGATGTACAGTAGGAGGGTAACATTGCCCAGGACAGTAACATATAGAAAGATGTCATATATTTTGTGCATACTCCTACTGGACATTGTGGATCCTCAGAAAAATCTTTCACAAATCCAAAAGTTAACTGTTTCATATGTCAAAGAAATTCATATGCAGTATTTATGTACTTTGAGCTATTCAAGGTATTTCTGAATGAGATGTCTTTGTGTCTCTCTGAAGTCCTGACCAGTAAATTTGCTTTACTGATAGAAAGGAAAAGTAAGCAGAAAAAATAACCAGAAGTTAACAGCCATAAAACATACACTGTGAAGACAGAATACTCTATTAAATGAACAGTTTCAAAGAATGAGCTGAATTTGCAGCTAGCCAGATGTTGGGAGTCATGACTAAAACTGCAGCATTTGAAACATACATGTTTAAATCATTTGAAAATTATTGGTTTGACTTCATCAAAGGGTCTGACAAAGTGGGATTTTCTCCCAGGAAAGCTCATGCAATAAATAAATGTTGTTAGTCTTTAAGTGCCACAGGACTCCTTGTTTGTTTTAATTATTATGTAGCACAGGCAAATTAGCTGTGCAAATGCCCTCCACCTTCTCAAATGGCAACACAATGCCACCTATTACTATAATATGAGTAGTGTTTACTATAATATGAGTAGCTGTGCCCTTATGTTTTCCCTTCACAGTCATGCTGAGTAACATTAATATTACCCATGTCTTGACTGGATCTCATGTGGAGAATGAATATAAATAACATGGAAAATGGCAGCCTAATGGCTGTCATGCCAATGTGAAAAAAGGCAGTATAGAATATTATTTCAGGTCTTGCCAGCTTAATTAAAAATCTGATGCCAGATCCTCAGCCCCACTTGGTCTGTTTTGAACTGCTTCTTTCTGCTTCCTGCCTTCTCCTCACCCTTGACTCATATGGATTCTTGTGGGGAGGCTAAAGGATCTTTCTGCAAGCGGAGTTCTGATGAGGGATCTGTAAACTAGAAAGCTATGGAAGGAGTGGCAGCTCTCTCTCCACTTGCTCTCTCCTGATCTGTGCTCTGCACCAGTCCTTCCTATGGCTGGCACTGACCTCTTAATAAGTAGCGCTCTCCGGCTGAGTACTCAACCATGTTACTTCTTTGTCATGTCTCCCATCTCTGGTGCCAGTGCTTTCTGGGTGAGGGATTCTCACCAGGGTTGGATGTGATCAGACTCTTCCAGTGTGTGGAGGTGTGGAACTAGGTGTGAGCATCAGGGACTTGTATGGGTGACCTCTCAGAGCTGGAATCCTGAATTAAAGTTGCCAGTGTCACAATGTAGGTGGGAGAAGCCCTAGCACCTCCCAGTGGGAAAGCAGGGAGAGGATGTGGTTAGAGAACTTGTATAGTATGCAGGCAATTCTGAACTGTTTGGCCAATACACAAGTTGGGAATATGAGCCGCCACTATAAGCATGGGTAGAGTTTTTAAAAGAGTGGGATGGTAAAGGGATAGTAATCCTAAACTTGGGAGCACAAAAGGTCCCTATAGGGTTTTAATTTTGAGCAGATTCAGGCACTATTTGGAGGAGGGATTGGCCTGACGGTACCTCCTCCACCTTGTGAATACCATTTAGATCAGGGGTCTCAAACTCAAATCACTACAAGGACTAGGACATTAGCCTGAGGGCTGCACCACTGAAACCTTTTCATACAACCATATTGCAAATATCAGTAACAATAGTGTCATTGCAGGTCGCAGGAAAGAGCTTTAGGGGCGCATGCAGCCTGTGGGTCACGTGTTTGAGACTCCTGATTTAGATGCTGTTGTTAACTGTACTGTTTGCTGTGCAGTGCTATTATAGGGGCAAATAAACTGTTCGCTGTATTGCATCTCACTCCTTTTGTTGTCTTTACCTTTGTCTCAGTGCTTCCAACACATAATTTTAATTCTGGTGTTTTTAAAGTGTGCAGTCTACTCTCACTGCCTCTCTGTGCAGACCCAACCATCACGTGGGCTCATCCATCATTCACACTTTTCACAGAAATAGACTGCTTTGGGGCTGTGATTTCCCAGTACTATTCGCTAAAGCAATGTACTTTAGCATTTAGCATCAGGAACACTGGATCTCCCAGGGCTAACAGGCTACTTCTTCTCTCTTATGAAACAGTTATTTGTCAGATAACCACTGTCAAAAATTCAGCAGAAAGGTATCTGATTTAAATAAGCAACTGTGCTTTTAACTACTAATGAGACTCTTGAGGGAGTGCATTTGACCTGCAGAAAACCTGTGTATTCTGCACACTGTAGCACAGACACTTTTCTGTTCTTTTAAAACCTAGATGTATCTAAACTACAGTACTAGGTGCAAATACCCCCAGACTTCAGGGGCACGTGGATGCATGTTTGGAATTTGCAGCTTGTGTCTTCTTTGAGTGTTGTCATGATTTTTGAAGGGAAATCTTGTAATAGGGCTTTATAGTCCTCCTGCAAGCAAACTCAATTTCATTGCATTTCATTGGAAGTGATGAGTACATAGGTCCATAAATAGTAGCCACAAACAGCCCACATTTTCAGGTGTGTGTTAGCACCCATTTCATGGCTCTTGGTATGTGTGTGCACCAGGGTGGTTGCCATGGAGCTGTGACAGAGGCAGGCAAATGTATTCACGAAACTTCATGCCAAAGTATCATTCACATCACAATTCGTGAGTGCAGAAAGCTCTGCTTTCTTCCTATCTTTGTTACGTCCCATATGAGGCCCAACTTTAACTCCTTTCCCCCCATCCCTGTTCAGTCCCTGACTCCATTCTTTTCTCCTCTTCATCCTCTGTTCTCTCTACACTCTCACATCCTGCATACTCATCCCATGTTAAATTCTCTCTCCCTCTTCACCGTAAGATGATCTCATCCCCCCCCCCTTCAAGGGAGCCCACTCTGCCCTTGTACCAAACATGCTACATCCCCCTTTCACTTTCAGTTGGATAGGCCCTGAATTTTTCTCCAGCCGACCAAATCATCTGCCTTCTGATGGCCTCCATCCTCTCCAGTTCCTTTGTTAGTTCTCTAGTGATGTAACTGGACCTTCTGTGCCAAGTGGATGCTGTCTCTCATTACCATCTTTCATAGTTGTTTTACATGTGTCAAGCAAGAGGCAGAACTCCTCTGGTTATGGTAATGGAATGCATAAAGGCACTTAATAACCTGTGCACAAGTGTCTCTCTTCTGTTCCTATATTTCACATGTACAAATGGTGATTTGACAGAAGTTAGATAAAACACATCATTGTTTAGTGGAAATGAAGGAGGAGAAAGTGAAAGTGGGAGGGAACCTGCAACACATTCTTCCATATGGCTGGACTTACAACAGGTGATTTGTCCTAACCTCCTTTTATATGCTGTTTCCTAGTGTTTGAATTTTAACAATTGTTTTGATTTGCTATTATAGTGTGACATGATGCCACGACTTACATTTCCTTGAATTTACTTTTCTCCCATTCTGTAAGTTTCCCCATCTTCAGAGCATCTGAGAAAGTGGGATTTTTCTCCCATGAAGCTCATGCGATAAATAGATTTGTTAATCTTTAAGTGCCATGGGGCTCTTTGCTTAGTTTACATAAAAAGAAAGTGGCGTTCAGTACTACTTCAGAGGAAGTAAAAAGCAGACAAATGTGTAGATGGAAAGCAAAGATAGCTAGGTAGAGAATGAGAAGATCAGCTTAAAACTATCAATTTATTACTTAGCTAGCAGTACCCAAAGTGCAGTAGATGCTTGCCAAATACAAAGGAAAATAAAGGATCAGAGAAATAGAATGAAAAAGAAAAGCAAGGAGAATATAAACATGGTCAGTGAAATATAGTTGATGCATATTTTCCCTGCATTTAATTGCATTTTCATAGTATCCCACAGGCCAGTATATCTGGGAGACAGAGGGTGGGAGAACCCTGCTGATGTGGAAATATAAGGGAATGCAACACTTTTCACACTGGAATAAACTTTCCCTTACTAAACATTTCCATCTCTTTGACATTCAGCAGTTGTCCATAACCTTCTCGCATTGTGTAATTACTAAAATGATGAACTGCAAATGAAATGATGAAAATTTCATCCACTTCAGAAATCACTCCTGAATATTCCCTTTGCTAGGTTGAGGGTCATTCAGTACATTGTAATCTAAAAACCCCCTTTCTTTTATTGGTAATATTACAGTAGCTTGAAGGGGCCCCAGCCGGTGCTTAGGCTTCCGTTACAGTAGGTGCTGTACAACCACCCAGTAAAAACATTGTCCCTGTCCCAGAGAGCTCCCAAAGACAGACAGACAGACTGGCCCTGTGATGAGGGGTTCAATGCCACAGTTGATCAGGGCAGAAAGTGGTTCTTAGCTGGCCCAGTGATTCATGCTGCCTATCAGAAATGGCAAGCCTGAGAATGTAGCTCTCCAGCTAGAGGGAAGCAGGACAGAAAGGGAGGAAGCACACTTTAGAGGTAGGCTTTCCTGAGAGAAATGATAATCTGTTTCTTAATTGCCTGGAAGAAACTAATTCCATGGAGGTTGAGGACTCAGGAGCCTGTGTCCAGATGAGAAGAAGGAAGCAGTGGGGCTTTTCTGAAGAGGAAGGAACCAGATTTTACAGCTTCTTTGCCTGCAGGGTGAAGACTGGGCTAGGTTCACCTGTGGTAAGGGAAAGCCTGGACACCTGCTACTCTCTCCTTTATCTCTTCTGACTTGAGTTCACAAACAGTTTGAAGGCCTTATCAATGGGAGAATCTCCCCATGCCTCCCCGAGGTTAAAGGGAAGGCCTATGTGTAGCCCAGAGAGGGCATGTCTTTTGGTCCCTCTGGAATAACCCCAGGCCATGCCCATGTAAGGGGTGGTCTAGACGTTTGGGTAATGTGGATAATGGGCATGTGATTTCTAAGGCTAAGTCTATACTACAAGCTGTGGTTGTGATTTCCCTGTTCACATATGCAGACTCATGCTAGCTCTCATCAGGTTAGCCCAATTATAAACAGCAGTGTGGCTGGAGTAGCCTGAGTAGCAGAAGTGGAGAACTGACAAAACTGCCTGACACTGGTGGATATTTATTCAGCACAGTACAGATCTGCTGTGACTACTGCAGCTGCAGTGCTATTTATGCTTGCGCTATCTGTATGAAAGCCAGTGTGGGGATGTGTACATGAGCGGGAAAGTCACAGCGCTGGCCAGTACTGTAGACATAGCCCTAAAGCACGCTAGTGTGCTGTCGTAAGTGGTCTTTGCTGGCGTGCTTCAGCATAGTGGTTTTGTGAGACAACTTTAAAGCACACCAGGCAACCTTTAATGAGCACCAGCAGGGTCTCCATAGACCATTAGGGCACAATGTTAGGGTGCTTTACAAATCACCCCCAGTAATTGCATTCTCCACTGGGTAGACAAGCTTTTGTTCTGTTGCTGGATTACTACTCTGATTAAGAGATTTCCTCTGCAGCCCCACTCCTTCTGGCTACCAAAAACTTGCTCTGTGGCAAGTCCTGCTGTGGCCACTTGGCCCTTGTCTGACACAGTCACATGTTAAAGGGGCTGAGTTTCAGACATCCCGAGCACCTACAGCCTCCATTGATCTTAGTGGCACCATGGGTGTTTTGCACCGTTGAAATTCATGCCAAATGTCTCTAGGTTCCTCATTGTGGCTTTGGCTTTAAATCACCCAAGTCTGAAAGCTTGGGTTTGTTCTCCTAAGATCTGATCCCCTTATTCTGAAATGCTCCTTTATATGTCTAGCTTTAATGGGTGCTCTTAAATTGAGCTGTGAATGAAACGCCAGATTACTTTAATGTGTGTCTGCATACTGGGGTAGTTTTCTTGATGGTTTGAGATTAGTAACATAGAACCTAAGCAGATCTCTGAGGGTTTAGATTCTAGCCTCTGCTAAGCAGGGTTTGCACAGCACTGGTTATAGAAGGTTATTTCGATGTTCACTTTAATATTTCGTTGTCCAGATTTACATTGAGAGAGAGCTAAAATCTTACTAGACTGAGAACAAATGTACAACTCCATCATCAATAGATTATACAAATTATTTGTCCAAATTCATTGATGTTGGGCAGATCCAGGGTAAAAAGGTTTCTGCTTCAAAGAGAATAAATAATCTGAGAGAACACTTTGACTAGTGGTGTATGACATAGTAGCTCTGCCAGATGTCTAACAAAGTCTGCCAAATCACTGAGTCAGGAGAAATGCAAAACAAAAACCTGTACAGCCAAAAGTGTAATAGTATAATGTTGCTTGTCCATGGAGTCCTATGAAGCTAGAGAATTAGCAGTTGTATACTTTTCTCCTATTTTATCTCAAATGAATGTTGGACAAGAGTCACAGACGTAGCATCTCTGTCAAAACTGAAATATGGCAATTCTTTGAATCTGTCCAAATGATGTTCACAGACTATTACTGAAAAAATATATTTAAAATTACAATTGGATAAGTAGAAAATTTTGCTTAATGAAATTTTTCTGTATATAATCTATCCAGCATGCAGACAGTTGATTATAAGCACTTAACCAGAAAGCCGCCTTGCAGATAAATTGTAGGTCATTCGCCCCACACCTCCAACATCTCAAAAAAGCTGCGTGGAAAATGTTAATTTTAAAGATATTAAAGTCTTCAGCTGAACTGAAAATAAAAGAAACATCCAAACTTTCTATTCTCAGTGAGGAACGGATTCTTTTTCTCTTGTACAGAAAGCATTCTTGTCTAGTTAACAATAGCAATAACCCAAGCATCTAACCTTTTCCTCCCATGTTCCTGTCAGTCTCTGCTGTCTGATCTCTCTTATTGGAAGCTGATCTTCAATGAGCAGCATGTAATTATGGCACATGGAACTACTATAAGATGGGTAAAAAAATGGTTGGATGACCACTCCCAGAGAGTAATTATCAACAGTTCACAGTTATGCTGGAAGTGCATGACGAGTGGGGTACCACAGGGTTTGATTCTGGGTTTGGTTCTGTTCAATATTTTCATCAGTGGTGGCATAGAGAGTACACTTACAAAGTTTGATGATGATACCAAGCTGGGCGGGTGGGGTATAAGTGCTTTGAAGGATAGGATCACAATTCAAAATGATTTGGACAAACTGCTGAAATGGTCTGAAATAAACAGAATGAAATTCAGTCAAGACAAGTGCAAACTGTTCCTCTTAAGGGAAAAAAATCCATTGTACATATACACAATGGGCAATGACTGCCTAGGATGGAGTAATGCGGAAAGGGATCTGGGTGTCAGAATGGACCACAAGCTAAATATGAGTCAACCGTGTTAATGCTTAAGCAGTGAGAGTCCTATGGCACCTTATAAACTAACAGATTTCTTTGAGCATAAGCTTTTGTGGGCTACAGCCCACTTCGTCAGATGCATGAAGAGGAGGGCAGGTGTTAGCAAAGTCCGTTCAGAGAGTAGATGGGGCCCATTCACACCAGTAGATCAAAACGAGTGTGTGTGAACAGATGAATCACTTTTTGTAATTTTCTAACCATTCTAAGTCTCTATTCACACCCATCCTGATGGTGTCAACATTAGTGCTGTTGCAAAAAAAGCAAATGCCATTCTGGTATGTATTAACAGTAGTATTGTAACTAAGACACCAGAAGTAATTCTTCCACTCTACTCTGCCCTTATTAGGCATCAGCTGAAGTAGTGTCCAGTTCTGAGTGCCTTGTTTCAGGAAAGATATGGGCAAACTGGAGAACGTCCAGAGGAGAGCAACAAGATTGATTAGAGGTCTGGAACACTTGACTTACAAGGGAAGATTGAAAGAGCTGGGTTATTTAGTCTGGAAGAGAGGAACCTGAGAGAGGACATGATAACAGTTCTCAGGTACCTAAGAGGTTGCCATGAGGAGGAGGGAGAAAAATTATTCTCCTTGCCTGCTTAGGACAAGAAGCAATGGGCTTAAATTACAGCAAGGTTGGGTTAGTTTGGACATTAGGAAAAAATTACTGTCAGGATGATTAACAACTGGAATAAGTTGGCTAGACCTGTTGTGAAATCTCCATCATTGGAAGGTTTTAAGAGCAGGTTAGACGAATAGCTGGCAGAGATGGTTTAAGAAGGTACTTGATCCTGCCATGAGTGCGGGGGACTGGACTTGAAGACCTCTCATGCTCCCTTCCAGTTTCTATGATTCTGTGTTTGTAAGCAGTTTTCTTAGGAAACATCTCATCGAATGAAGGAAAGTCTAGTGGTTTGAACACAGGCTTGAATGCAAAGACTAGCTAAGGTCTAAGGCTAAGTTTAACAACTCTTTGTTTTCATCAGATCTCTTAATGTCATTGATTCAATTTCCCTGTCATTGAAATAGATCATTCCTACTCGCGTCATAAGGTGGTGGTTCCCAAACTGTGTTCCACAGGTCAGTGATGGCTGGGAGAGAAGTTTCTAGAAGTCCATGGGTACATGAGTGGTCTGATAAACTTTATTAATACACAGCAAAGAACATATTTCATATAGTCCTGTATTAATATTCTGTGTAAGCAATTGCTGTAGTATCCACAAAAGTGTTACATGTCCATTAATGGGGGGGGGGGGCATCTGGCTATTTTTCTATCAAGATGTGGTTTGGAAATGTGTGAGGACTGCTGTCATAAGATGCTGGGCTGATTAGTTTGTATGGCTGTGAGGAGAGATGTTAGATAGATACCGAGTGCTTTGTTGAAAATGGAATATTGTGTGGTACAGCAAGTTAATATCTGAATAATGCCATATATGCAAAATACGAATTCATTTTAGCATGTATTCCAGTGAACAGTTTTCTGTTAACAAGAATATTCTACCAGTTATTCTAATTATTTTAATACACTCATAAACTATTAATACTTACCAGTATCTCTCAGAGAGAACGTCTAAATTGACATTTAAAATCAGACAAATGATCTACCACGTTTTCAGCTATTTTGGAATTTGAAGCTTCCATTAAGCCTATTCTTAATAGTTCACGTTTATGGTGGGAGAGACAAGGGATGATCTGCAACCCAGTCCTAGTTCTATTTCAAGTCATTAAAAGCTTCTATTTCAGTAGGATCAGACTCGTGCCCGTACTGTGCATTAAAAATAGACTCCTTCTCAATTTCCTTTTACTACACATGCTGACAGCTTCCCCCTTTTTTTGTTACCAAAATTTTGTATACTGCATTATGGGATTAATTCTTCTCTTGATGACCAGGGAAATTGCACATCAAAGTCCTCTTAGTTAAGAGGACAATAGACTTTCAATTTTGCATGTTATCTATTTAACCATCTCTAATGTGGAAAAAATTCAATTAATCTTAGTCGTTGTCATGCTACTAACCTAAAACTAAATCAAAATATCATTCTCTAAATAGATTATTAGCCATGGTCAGGGGAATTAAGTATGCATAAGACCACGTTGGTTGAGTGGGATATGATTAAAAATATTCTATTACTACAAGCCTCGACAAGTCAGTGTTTCTAATCATCATGGTGACCAGTTTGAATAGCTTGCCACCTAGCTCCACTGCTGAAGTGTAATGGAGGAGCTACCTCTAATGACCAAAATAATTGCTGGTGCCTAGCTGTGAGCCAGTTTTGTTCACACCTGTATTACTGACACATTTGACCTTGCAAGCTGTAGTCACGTGTGGTTTATAAAAGATCGAATACAGTGCAGGTTTATTGGTTTAACTGACCACTTTAACCTACATGTTGCAGTTACAGCTGTGTTGGTCTCAGGGTAGTTAGTCTCCAATACCACTTACGCTGGCAAAATTAATGTCATTCAGGGGGATAAAAAAACCCACACTTCTGGTTGACACATGTTTTCCCAGCATGAGTGGCAATGTGCACAACACTTTGTCAGCAGGAGGGCTTCTTCCACCAGCTTAGCTACTGGCTACTTGTAGTGATAGTTTTATTATATTGATGGGACAGCTCTGTCCTGTTGGCATAGATCATGAATGTCTGTTCTTAGTGGCGCACAGGGCTCCGGGCATTGTGGTGCCATGGCTGCTCCCCCCACTGGCCCTGCCCCAGCATGGTCTGGAGCCCAAGAGCTGTATGTGCACCATGGCTCCTATTCCCTGCTGATCCCACCCTCACCCCCTGGCAACTGTTAAGATTTGGGGTTTGGGGCTGGTGCAGGGACTGGCAAAGGTTGCTGACCACTGGCATGGATTGTCTATCATGGTCATCATTAGGGGTGGGTGGGGCCCAGGTGAATCACCCTGTGTGAGCCATCACCACTGAAATGCCATCGAAGGCAGGCAGGGCAACTTGGGGCCGGGGGGGATCTATTCTTCCCCAACCCCCAAAGAAGGCTTTGTTGTCTACACTGCCAGTCTTACAGTGGTGCAGCTGAATCAGGACAGCTGTGCAGCTGGGAGCTTGCTAGTGGCCTTAGGCTAAAGGAGTTAATGGCCCAATCTACCTTGAATGGCCCTTCACCCTATGTGGTAACTAATTAGGCTAAGTTCCAAAGTCATGTTGTTCTAGTTCAGTAAAACAAACTAGGAGTCCTGTGGCACTTAAAGACTAACCTTTTTTTTTTTTTTTAATTGCACGAGCTTTCCTGGGAGAAAATCCCACTTTGTCAGACTTACACTTCCCTGCATTTATTTCTTCCCAGGATTTTCTCCCAGGAAAGCTCATGCAATAAATAAATTTGTTAGACTTTGAGTGTCGTAAGACTCCTTGTCTGAAAAGAGGCATTACTGATTACTTATGTTTTAACATTAAAATTTGCTGTGGGGTGTGACTTTGGATTCTTTTAAACATAAGTCTTTGTTTGTCATCTGTGAAACTAAATTTAAAGTATTGATTATTTTTCTTTTTGCCATTTTCCATTTGGCTAATTGCAGTGCTTATTTTTTCTAAAACATATGTCATAGTTCTTTCATATCGAAAAGGCAATGTCGTATCACTCAGTTATGCATGTGGTGGAATCCTTCTTCCTGTATTGGAGTGTTGGCTGAATTTTTGTTTTAAAATGGGAGAGTTTTATGTCCACATTTTAGTTCCTTAGCTATTGGTATGAAATTCCTTCACCACCCCACCCACCCCTCCCAGAGAACTAGTTGAAGCATCTTTAGACCTGCAGCTGAATTGATAACATCCAGTAATCAAATGGAGCTATTGACTTAGGCTGCAGTCCTAGTTCCAGTCTGAAATTACAGGTGGCACATATAATAGCTGAATTGCGATAAAAAATGATTAAGGACATTTGTTGCTCAGAGCTTTTTTAGTTAGCTTTGACAAATGGTTCAATCGTACCTTTTCAATAATGACAGTATGCATGAGGAAGTAAAGCATTTTAAGATCACTTATGGTGAATTATATAAGTGATGGCTATTGAGCCATTAATCAAGTAGGAAATGTTAGAAGGCGCTGAAGCAATATCTCTAGGATGGTGTTCTGTCTCCTACTATTTTTGTGTGTGTTGTGAAAAATGGGATTTTTGTAACAATGATTGATTGGTCTAGTGTGGTTTTGGTTATGAGAGTCACTGGGTTTCTTTTATGTTCAGGTAAGAAATCAAAGTCAGTTCCTCCAGTAGAGGACACTGTGCTCCTGCAGTTAGTTTTGCTGTTTTTTTTATGTTGCTGAAGAGCCATGGAAATAAATCAAGTAAGATATGATTTTGTACTTGGTATTCTGCATGGATACCATGACTGACATTGCAATTATAGGTTTTTGCATTGTTTATGCTTCTCCAAAAGCGTATCTGAATGCTTTGAACCATTGGCTGAAAAGATCTTTGCTAGGTTTCATTACAATGCATAATTGTATTTACCCTTTAAGGCCTCCAAGTGTATTTGTGCTTTTCACAGCTCTAGCACTGTGCACTTTATTCATAATTAAATAAGTGATTGAATGAAAAAACGCCAAATCATTTTTCTAAGGAGTGATTTAGCATAGTTTCTGAGCATCGACATTAAAGCACCCATCGTTCTGTTCCTTGACATTTTTTACATTCTATTCAAGGATGCTGTGTGACTTTTTTCCTGGTTTAAATAAAATGTGTTTTCCTACTGAAATAAGAATTGCATCAGTAATCTGATTCATTACTACTGATTGTCTTGATCCTGAACACCTCTATGGATCAAGTAAACAGTGTAAAGGGGAATATACTCTACCAATCTATTTTGTGTGGAAAGCACTCACATATCATAGTGCCATGAGGCAGTACCAAACCTCAAGATAATATATATGCTGTTTTAAAATATCCTCAGGTGTAAACTGGTGTAGGTCCATTGACTTCTGGCCTTAATATTAACCTTCCATTCAAATACTTTGCAAAAGTCTTTTCGTTGTGAAATGCAGTAGCATCTGCTGAGAAGACTGGTATAGAATTAAATATGAACAGCAACTACATAGGGGAAAATATTTCAGCCCAAATGTTAAATAATTTCTCCCCTAACTGAAATGTTCTTGGTGGTATGTTCACTGAGGTGTAGTTTTAATCATGCTGATTTTGTACTCACAAATGTATAAACAGCTCAATGACTCTGACTGCTGCTGCCACCACAGAGCAATTATAAGGAACATACTAGGCATATAATGAGGATGCCTTGTACAAGACAAAAGTAAGATGAAAAGTCAAATATACCGAGTTCTTTGAGACACTGCCATGAGCTAGCTCCACATAACTTCAGACTGCTAGGACAAAATATGTAAATATGCTAAAAATGTATAGCATTCTTCAATAGGGTTCAAAGCTGTAACTGTGAACTCCATTTACAGGAAGAAGTGGAGTCACAGAGAAGTGAAGAGACTTATCCAAGGGAGGTCAGTGAAAGAACCAGATTAGTGTGCATGTGCCCTCTTCAGTTGACCATTATACTTCAGCATAACAAGTGCGGTATCAAGTAAAATTTTTCAAATGAAGAGGCTTAAAGATTTCTTCAGTTGGGTAGTTAGTGCCTTAAAGACTGTCTCTGAGCATCATCATGAATCCAAAAATGGCCACTCATTCCCTTTCAAGCTCCATGGAACGATGAACCCTTAAAAGTTAATATTTCTGGAAATCTTGGGTCAACAATATTGTCAACATAGATTTTTCCTAAAACTTGAAATTTGCCCAAGTTTATTCTTGATCCTCATCTGCCTCTCTTGAGTCCAAAATATGAAAATGCTGCTTTAGAGTTTATCTGTGCTCTCTGTCTGAGCAAAAACTCACTGAAGTTCAGTTGATTTTTAAATGGAAAATTTTGCTTCACTGTTGGATTGGAGCCCGAAAACATTTCCATGCCCTACTAAAAGAAGAAAATGTAAAGATAGGTATCATGGTAATATGGACATAGCAGTACAAATAGGATTTGTGATCTTTTGTGAAAATGACTGTTTGAATGCTGTTAAGATTCGGAGAAAGTGAATAATGTATGTATTTGAAAGTGAAGCTGTTAAGACTCTGAGCATGTCCAGTGTGAAATAATTATTTCTGGAAGCATGAGCAGTTACTCGTGTGAGTTGTCATGCAGTTACACTGCTGCTACTTAGCTGAATGTTCCCCAGCCTGTAGCAGTGCATGGGGTTTTTCCGTCCCACATGCAGGATTTTACACTTGTCCTTATTGAACTTCATAAGATTTTTATTGGCCCACTGTTCCAATTTATCTAGGTCTCCCTGAATCCTGTCCTTGCCCTCCAATGTGTCTACTGTTCCCCCCCCCGCTTGGTGTCATCCACGAACTTACTGAGAACGCAGTCTATTCCATCATCCAGATCATTGATGAAAATGTTGAACAGAACCGGCCCCAGGACCGACCCCTGGGGCATACCACTCGTGACTGGTTGCCAGCTAGACATGGAACCATTGATTCCTACACGCTGAAGTCGCTGATCTAGCCAGTTTTCTATCCACCTTATAGTCTACCTATCCAACCCCATAGTTCCTTAATTTGCCAGTGAGAATGCTGTGGGAAAGTGTATCAAAAGCCTTGCTAAAATCAAGGTATGTCACATCAACGGTTCTTCCTGCATCCAGAAAACCAGTCATCTGATCATAGAAGGAGATGAGATTGGTCAGGCATGATTTACCCTTGGTAAATCCATGCTGACTGTTCCTGATCACTTTATTTTCCTTTAAGTGTTTCAGGATGGATTCTTTGAGAATCTGCTCCATAATTTTGCCAGGGATTGAGGTGAGGCTGACGGATCTATAATTCCCCGTATCCTCCTTTCTTGAAAATAGGCACTACATTTGCTTTTTTCCAGTCCTCTGGCACCTCCCCTGTTCTCCATGAGTTTTGAAAGATAACAGCCAGCGGTGCTGCTATCTCATTGGCCAATTCCTTCAGCACCCTTGGATGCAGTTCATCCGGCGCCATGGACTTGTGCACATCCAGCTTCTTTAAGCAGTCCCTAACCTGACCAGATGTTATGGCTACTGTGTTCTAGACTTAAAGTGGGATCATATTAGCTCCAAAGCAGAAATGGGAATATTAATGGGAATATTCAGTTGAGATTTTTAAACAATAAGGAGTTTCACAGTTGATTTTAGAGTTGTATTTTAATTGTGTGTGTGTTTATCATAACCTAGACAGCTGCTTCACGTGCCTCATTTAATATTTCATGTTGTACGAGCATCCTGGCTTTATTTGATGTTAGCACAACTGGAGCCATGTTAATCAATATTCACTAGAGGGGCTTGCTGAAAAAAACAAATATGCAGAACAACAATTGGCTAGAATCCCATAGTTTCTTGCAGTTGTGCTGATAGTTGAACATATTTATTACAATTAGAGCTTTGACCTGGGGAAGGAAATCAAGTTAGTTTGATTGCTTGTGGAATCCACCACAAGCTGTTCAGAGGTTTGAATGCCAGCCCATGAGGCTTTCAATAAAGAGTGAGTGAAAGGCAAGTCATTGAGCCAACATACCTTGAGCTGAGCCTTGCCTTAATCATCAGAGATACAGAGAGTGGGAGCTTGGCTGAATTTCGAAAGACCATTTTCTGTCAGAACTCTTGTTTGTTACAGTCTCCAGCGAGACTGTGTTTGGCAAGCTTTCTTTTTTTATCCTATGTTAGCTTGCTTGCCAGGTGAATCTTCTCAAGTTCTCACATCTGTAATTATGATTTAGTCTAAAAGAAGCTTAAACCAGCACAGAGTATTTTTATCCCAAATGAAATCCTACAAAACCTAGCTTAATATGGCTGTTGTAGTAGGAAGTTCTGCAGTGTCACTGAATTTGTGAGTGGGAGAGCTGTACAATCTTATACTCTTACAGATTCCTTACGGACTAGAAGTGGGACAATATTTGCACATTACACCGAAGTTTGGTTATCTATAATTTCTCCACTGACAAACTTAGAATTAGTCAGACACAGTCTGCTGTGTCTACACTGTTACAACTGTGGATAATTGCAGATAAACATGAACCAAATGTTCCCAATTTCATGTGTATGTAAAATTAAGTGCTGATTCTGACAGATTTGGCAATTTTCTGCAGTGTTGTGGATAAGCGTTGTTGAATTGAGAAAAATCTCGTTGGATTGGATTGGATCTTATTTAATTAAGTCTGATATCTCTGGAGACCATCATATTCAATGAATGGTTTGTCTGTCTTTGTGGGCTAGGGACTGTGTATGTTTTCATGAAGAAGGGTAGCTACAGTTCTCCAGGAACTGCGAACAGTTGGGGTTGTCTGGCAAATTTTCTCAGGTTGCAGTACAGTCAGGGAGGAGCTGTCACATGCAAAGGCTTGCATATACCAGTTCAAACTGGGTTCTCCAGAGACTAATAGGCAAAGAGAGGATTTTTGGTTTAACAGCATGAGTTTAAATGGGTGAAGAGCCTTCTTTCTGACCCCAAAGGGGGACAGAACCTTTTGTCCAAGGAGGCACCAATCCTTACCAAAGGGTTGGAAGGACTATGGCTCACTGAGGGCCCATGAGGTTTTTGTTCAGAGAAAAAAAATGTAGAACTCTGTGTGGGGTCAAAGAGGCTATTCAGTTGCCAGACCACTTGGTCAAGTTGGGGGGAATCTCTGGCAAATCTGTCATGAAAGTGGGTTCTTTTATTGTGTTTAATATGCTTTCTCTATAATGCTTTTAATTTAAAAATAAATGGGCTTGCTTAAAAAGACCTGTGTGGTAACTGTGATTTATGCAATTTTGAGCCTCTGAGGAAGGAAGAGAAAGTAGCCTTGCTGCAACAGTCACTATTGCTGAGAAATTCAACCTGTAAGGTGGAAACAGGGTACTCTGGAAATAGCCTGACTGGGGGAGAGAGATGCTGGTCTCCTCCCAAGAGAGAATGTCTGAGGAGCCAAAAGCCTAGTGTGCTGTGGACCATGAGGGGGAAATAGAGTGCAATTCCCTGGTACTGTGAAACTGATTTGAGGATCCTAGTGGAGAATTTGGACGTTCAATTTGAAAACTGCACTTTCTGCCTATACACACCCTATAGGAAAAACTGTATCCCCTGTTGTCTTTCATCTCATCCATCTGTTACAGCTCTTTGGGATAGGGATTGCCTCTTTTTGTAATATGTTAGTACAGTGCTTAGCACTGGCACCCCTAGGCATGACTGCAATAGTAAATAATGTGTGCCAAACTATAGGTGGTTTTGGCCAGTTACAGAGCAGAATGAGTAACTTTGGATAAGGATGAAATGAGAAAATGTTGGAAAAGATTACACCAAGAAAGCTCACAAAGAATGCAACTTGAGCAAGGCTGATCGATTCATGATGAGTTCTTTGAGATCCTTGTTATCAGGTTAGATATTATAGGTGGACTGGTACCACCACCTGTTACTAAAGCTCCATGATGCTTCCCAGCTCTCATAAGAACCTATTTTCAGTTTCTTATACTTTGACAAATCTTTCCCTTAAGGACTGAAATTTTCCATTCCATGTGTCTGTCTCAGGCTGAACTGCTTTGGAAAACTTCAGCCGAATCAGACCAACTGTTTCTTAGAATGAGGTGAGGAAAACATACACTTTTTTGCATATCTTAAAAAATTATTGAATATGTTTTAAGAATGCTTCAGTGTCCTAGCGCTTTAGAGCAGGGACTTGGAATTGGCATCTGGGTCAGGGACGGGTCTTTAGCCACTGTGAAAATCCATCCAAATTTGGCTAAATTATCATTTCTTTAAAAAATCAGTTTGCCCTGCTCAGTAGAGATTTCTTCATTTTAGCAGCTAAAATCTCTCAAATTCCACACTGAGTACAAACAAGACTCTGACAGCTTGTAGTGTTGACCAGATTGTGCATACACCATCCTTGGAGTCGCTGAGCATTTTCTAGCTCAGGGCTACAGAGGTTCATAAGAACCTCCCCTATGCTGACTTCTTCCTATTCCTTCAGGTTGGGTAGTGGAACTGAGAGCATGAAGCCTATCTCTGTGTGCTTCATGGCCTCCCCTGCTGCTGGCACATGCAGTGTGGAAGAGGAAGCGATCTGATTCAATTGCAGAGTGGGCAAAACTGGTCCAACTGAAGAGAAGTGGACTGGGGTAAAGAGGAGAGCAACTGTGACTGGCAATTGGAAGGAGGAGATTGGGATTGGTAACACACGGAGATAGGGACTGGAGGGTTGTGAGAGATTGGTGCTAAGACTTGGTGAAGTAAAGGGCAAAGGAAGAGGCTGGGAACCGGTTAGCTGGAAAAGGGTTTGAGGTATCTCAGACTGGATATCCAAAGTTAGGGGACACCACTTATGATTTCTCTGGGTGTCAGCTCCCCTCATGTGAAAAGGAGATAAGAACATTCCTTTGTTAGAAGAAAGGGAGCAAAATGGGCAGATGAAGCCTTTATTCAGACTACTTGTTCCCCTTATACATCTGATTTAGCAGGAAGTAGCCCCATCCCTGCCTGGACCCATATAAGTAAGCCCAGATCACAGAGGTCACAAGATACATTTACCTTTCTAACATGCTAATATAATATACATAATGCAGCTAATGCAGTTACATCATGCCTAAATCTTTACATGGTTTCACTATTCTTAATATGCAGGTTACATGATTAGTTTATACTTGATATACAGTGTATAATTAGCCTGTGTGTGTGTGGTGGGGTTATTTGCCTACCAAATACAGTTGTGGCCAATAAGGTGTTAAAAGCTCTTTTGCCCACTCTACTACTTTGCCTTGTCACCCATTTACCAGAGAAAGCCTAATGGCTGTCTGGTAGGGTCTCTCAGTAAACTGTTTTTACTTAACTGTGAATGGTTTCCGTTTAACTTCCCTTTGTTAGCTGCCCATTGGTGCTTTCCAATGAAGCTGTTTACACCTTAGTGTAACAGGTTTGCAATAACAGGTCTGATTTCATTTCTAAATCCAGTGGCCGGCTACTGAGATAGTATAAAATATAAATTCCCTACATTCTTCACCTCACTGGGGGTTTTATCAAGATTGATTAATGTTTTTGAAGCTCTCAGGTAATATAGCAATGAGTGCCAAAGAAAAGCCCATGAGAAAGTTAATTATTCTGTCTTTATAGTAGGTTTGTGTAGTGCGAAGTGGTAGGCTCACACACTGAATCATAAACTCCTAGAAAAGTAGGACAGGAAGGAACCTTGACAGTTCATCTAGTCCAGTCCAGTGCACCGAGGGAGGACTAAGTATTACTTAGACCATCCCTGACAAGTGTTTGTATAACCTATTCTTAAAAACTCCAAGGACAGAGGTTCCACAGCCTCCTTAAGTAACTTGCTCCAGTATTTAACTCTTCTAAAGTTAGGAAATTCTTCCTTGTATCTAATGTAAATCTCCTTTGTTGCACTCTGAGCCTCCTTATCCTTTCCTTAGGGGGTAAGGAGAACAAATTTATCATTCTCCTGTTTATAATAACCTTTCATGTACTCGATGTCTGTAATCGTATCCCTCCATAGAATTCTTTTCTCTAAATTAAACTGAATTTATTCAGTCTTTCATTGTAAGTCATGTTGACTAAACCTTTCATCTTTATTTTTCTTTCCTCTGGACTTTTTTCCGGTTTGTCCACATATTTCCCAAAGTATGGTGCCCAAAACTGAACACATTCCAACTGAGGCCTTCTTGATGCTGAAGAGAAGCATTATTTCTTGTAACAATGAAGATAAAACAAAACTATTAAATAGAGCTCATTAACTGAGCACTGTCCACTGAATGAAGCAGAGGTTATGTGGAAAATAGTATGTGATCATGTAATTTAAGACAGTGCCTAAGTACTAGAGGGACAGATAAAGATTGTAGAGGTCAAAACCAAACACACACAAATTGACAATTGGCATGCATTTCACAGCTAATTATTTTGTTGATATGCTTGTATTAAAATAGATACTTCTAATTTTGTAGCTGGTTCCAAAATGGGAGAAACAATGAATGAGCTCAGAAAAAAACAGGACTTAGGTAGAGTAAATGGCTGGATCCAGGAGGTGGAGAAAGCTAGATGAATGTAAAATAAGAATTCTTCAGAGAAGAATAGATTATTTCCTGCATGGAAACCTACTGCAGGATAGCATGCTTAGCTCTTGTCTACTGTAGGTAACAGGGTTTTATAAAAAATGACAAGGATTCTTGTGGCATTTTTAAAGACTAACAAATTTATTGATCACATGAGCATTCATGCCTACTTCATTAGGCACTTGGAGATGGATAACAGTGTATTAGAAGGAGGCGATATAAAAAGAAGAAAAAAATCACCTGTTGTAATAAGAAAAAATAAAAAACCCAAACTCAAAATCGCATTTATAAACCTGTGGCAATGGTGTCAAATTTGCATATGAATTCAAGTTCTAAAGTTTTTCTTTGAAGCTGTGATTTGCAATCCACTTGCCTAAGTATGGCTATTCATATGTCATCAATAGAGTGAGCAGGGAGATTGAAGTGCTCCCTTACTGATTTTTGAATATTTTAATTTTTTATATCAGATTCGTGTCTGTTCTTTTGTGCAAAGACTGTCCTGTTTGTCCAGTATAAAAGGCAGAGGGGCATTGCTGGCACATGGTAGCATAAATCACATTGATGGCTGAGCAGGTGAATGAGCCCTTGATGGAGTAGCTGGCTTGCTTAGGTTCTATGGTGGTGTCTTTTGTGCATGTGTGTGGGTAAAGTTGGCAACATGGTTTGTTACAGGGATATGTACCTGTCTTAATGTTTCTGTTGTTAAGGCTGTAGCCGCTAGTGAGCATCTGCTTAAGGCTGGGGATGGCTGTAAGTGAGGAGAGGTCTGCCTCACTCACGAGGCTTGAGAGTCCTTTTGTAGAGTAGGCTGTAGACCCTTGATGGTATGCTGCAGAGTCAAACGACTTGGGGGTTGTATATGGTGACCAGTGGTGTTCTGTTTTCTTTCTTGGCTTTTCCTGTAGTAGTTGACTTCTGGGTACCCACTGAGCTCTGTCAGTTTGTTTCTTCACTTTGCCAGTTGTTGTTGTAGTTTTAAGGATGCTTGATAGAGATTCCGAAGTTGTCTGTTTGTCGGAAGGATTGGAGCAAATGAACTTACACCTTAGGGCTTGGGTGTAGATGATGGAACGAGTGGTGTGTCTTGGATGAAAGCTCAAGGACTATTAGGTAACTACAGTAGTCAGTAGGTTTTTGGTATAGGATGTTTTCTGTCCATCACTAATTTGTACTAGAGTGTTCACAAAGTAGGTCTCCTGTGTGGACTGTTCTAGGTTAAGTTTGTGGGTTAGAAATTGTTGAAATCTCTGGAAATCTTCAAGGGGAACCTTTCCATAGGTCCAGATGACAAAGATGTCATCAGTGCATTAAGTGGAAAGGCCTGATTGCCGTGTCTGCATAACTAGTTAGGCATTGTAGGGTAGTTCTGTGAGAGGAAGAGGGAAAATACTCTGATTTCCTGTGCAGGTGAGTGGGTGCAGAGCCACTCCAAAAAAACTGTTCCAGCCTCACCATTGGAGACACTGCAGTCCTACATTACCTGATTAATGAATTCACATATTACTTATGAGAAGTGGAACTAAGTGCAGCCTGCCATGCCTCTGAAAGAGGGGAGATTAGCATTTTATCCTCTTTTTTTCAAAGTTAAATAAACCTTTAAATTAGGTTTATTAGAGAATGTGGAGGGTCAGAAGATGGAAAGAAAATAATTGGGGTCCATTTTGTTGATGGGCTAAGGTTTTGGTCAGTTCTCATTAACTTTTGCATTGAAGCATACATTTCTGGTCTAAACAGGCTGAGAAAGTTCATTGCTTGTGTGTAAGCAGATCTGTAATTCAGTTGTCACTGTGTTGTTACTGGATTGTTAGCACTCCCAGCTGCCATATGATTCCCTGGTTACTTTTCTTTCTTAAAACTCAAGGGTTCAGTTCCCTCATCTCACAGAGAAAAGACTCTTTGGCTTTTCTTTGATCGTATTATTGAGTGTCCTGCATTGTGGTATACTGAAATGTGCTGGAATAAAAGTGTTATGGGCTGTTCTTGTGAAACTGTCATAGAAATGGATAATATATGTCATGATGCTGTCCGAGTGAGTGAAGTAATATAAAATGTATATAATGAGCCACATTCTGCTCTGTGTTATAATAGTGTAAGGAGTCAGTTGAGTTGACTGAAGTCAGTGAAGTCACCTCAGTGTGCTGTGTTATGTATCCATTTTTCCCTATTCCCATGTCCTGTCAGACTTCCTTTGATTAGAGCAGTTGGTTTGATGCTTTCCATTGATGTAGCTGGCAAATAGAACTTCAACATCTGTGCCCTAGTTTTGTTTGTTGGTTCAGTTCTATATGTGGCATATACCAATTTCACACTTGTGCTTTATTAGGGTGAGGGATCCATTAGGGAAGGATTTTCAGTAGAATGAAGCAGCAGCATTTTCCTTTTCAATGCCTTCCTTTCATCTTCTCTCCTCCACATGTAATGCATTGGGAAGGGAAGTAGGGGGTTTCTTGGTTTCTTTTTAACTTAATTTCATGGCACAACTGCTGAGTTGTAATGAGGCAATACGTATACAATCCCCAGCTGGTCATGTCAGAATAGTGATTGTTTCTCAAAGACCTCGCCTAAATTTTAGTGACAACTAGATGGCTGGAAAACCTATAAGAAGCAGGTACAAATTTAAGGTCACCGAGTCTGAGTAGGTCATTGCTATTTTGATTACAGCCTACCTCTATTTAAAATAGTCCAGGAAAATCAAATAAACTTCACACTTGTAAAGTCACATAATGACCAGAACACCATCTTCGCAGGAAGTTTCTGTTACTGATTGTATAGACACTGTGGGCTTATTGTCAAGAGAGCCAGTAAATTTAATTTATATGACAAGCTCTGAGAAATTCATTGTAATAGCACCTCCAGCAATATGTCAGCAACACAGCTTGTGACAAAAGTGTTTGTTTATAAAAGGTGCTGGCAATTTCTTACAATTTGTATATCTTGGGGTGGAGTGAGAAGAATGTAGCCTGAGTAATGAAGATTTTAATATTTCAGCTGCAGTGAAAAGTGTCCGTGAGAGTGAGCGAGGAAGAAGAAACAATAAAGCTGAAAACAGCATATGCACTCCCCCCAAATATATTTCATAAACTAAGAAAGGAAGCTTAGAGAAAATGAACTGAAAATAGCACTCGTGCTACATCAAAATATATATGCAAAAGGCAGGAATGTAGATGAAAGAAGTGGGCCGAGCACAGACACTGACGTTTATATTTGAGATGTATTTCAGCTTTCCATGTTACCCTTTCTTGTATCCAGTGAAAAAGGGCGTTTGGGCCTAAGTTCAGTAGCGTTGCGAGCCTCCATGTCCTGTGCTCAGTTCAGGGCTACTGCACCTTAATTTCCATGCAGTGGTTCAACAAGAGCACCCGCACTTAAGGTTCTGGCTCCCCAGCTGTTGCCTCTCTTGTGTGGACATGTGCATCTCAGTCCCTTCTGACCAGAATATGTATGGATTAAAAAATTCACGGCCTTCACTGTGCATTTCCCAGCAGCAGGCTGTTTGAGTAGAGCTGCTTGCTGTCTCTTCAGAGACAGATGAGTGATTGCTACAGATATGTCATCAGAAAGTTCTTTCTTTGTAAGCCTCCTTTATTCGTAAGGTAAAGAGCGTTACAGACAAAACATATTAAAAACAATAAAAGAAACCACATGCATGCTAAGAAGTTTACCAGCGTTCATGCTAATTCTCTAACATCTTTCAACACTGCTTTGTAGCATCTTCTTACGGTTATAAGTTCCTCATGGTTTCAGCTCAGTCTTATGAGATCTCAAGAGACCAAGTTCTTCTGGACTTTCCCCAAGGAATGGGGACCTCTGTGGACCAGATGTCCAGTTCATTTTCTAGATTAGGAAGAAGGCCTTGAGTGAGTTTTTATACAGGTTATTTATTAAAAAATTCTTTGTCTGTGTTAATCTGTGTGTTCAACAAGTCTGTTCCTTGCTATAGTTTCAACCAATTTGCCTGACATTGAAATTAGATTTACTGGCCTGTAATTGCCAGGATTGCCTCTGGAGCCTTCTTTTTTTAAAAAAGGCATTGCATTAGCTATCTTCCTGGTACAGAGGTTCATTTAAGTGATAGGTTACATACCACAGTTAGTTGCTGTGCAATTTAATATTTGAGTTCATTCAGTACTCTTGAGTAAGTATCATTTATTCCTGGTGACTTATTATGTTTCCTTTATCAATTTGTTACTTACCCTCTTCTAGCAATGCTTCAATCTTGGACAGTTCCTCAGATTGGTCATCTTAAAAAAAATGTTCAGGTTCAAGACTTTCCCGCACATTCTGTGCAATGAAGACTGATGGAAATAATTCATTTAAGCTTCTTCACAATGTCCTTGCCTTCCTTGAGTGTCAGAGATGAAAGAACTAATTTGAGCGATGTTTAACTTAATTCAATAAACTTAATTCAGGGTACGGTAGGATAGTGTTACTTGGTCACACTCAGAACGTCTATCTAGGTACTTAATTGGCCTTTATGACCATCAGGGAGCCTAAAATGATCTTCCATTGGCAGGGCGTTTTAATCAGTATTATGCTTTGTTTTGTGTTTGATGAGTTTACCACATCTCTGAAGCCTCAGATCTTGGGATCTCAAGTCCTCAGAATCTTTCATGGGTCCCTTGGGTACATTTGCAAAAATACTTAAGTAAGTTAGGGGACTAAGTAAGTCCTCTTTTCAGAAGGGGTTTAGGCACAGGAGACAAAAGTCTATTGAAAGCACTTGTGGCCTGATTTGAAATGCTGTTTCAGGGTCTAAATTGCAGATAGGTGCTTTTGGAAATCCTGTGAAGTGCCCATCTGCTGCATCTGTAGGCATCCTTAGGAATCTAACTTACTCATGAACTTTTGAACATTTTGCCATTTGCATCTGGGCCTCTGATTCTTACCTCATTGTTCTAGTTTCTCACCATCCAGTGTCTGATCCAGTAGTGAAATGACAACTGTTTTGATACACTCTGGGTAGCTACCAGGGCTGGGTAGAAAGTTCAGTAGCTAAAAGCAGCATAGGACTAGAAATGATGGAACTAGAATAATACTCCCATGGGCCGCAAAGACCAAATTTTTCTTAATTGTATTAGGCGTGGCTGGCAAAACTCCTGCCTTGAGGGCTAGAGACCACTAAACCCTAGATGGATGAAGGGGTGGCTAAAGTTTCCTTCTGTACATGGTTTTTTGTAGGTCAGGTCTCATGTACTGTTTTAGCAGAGCAGAAAGTCAGTCTTTCATGATGGTGGGGGAAAGGAGATACCTTTTCAATTCATATTTCATACACCAATCAAATGTCCTTTGGTATAAGTACATACTGTGATCAATATTCATTTCACCAGTATTTGGGAGACAGGAAGAAATGGCACAATACAAAACCCTATCTTCAGATCTATCTATATCTAGCCCTGAAGAGAGCTGAGTCCTTCTAAAACAACAACAAAAAAACAAACAAACAAAAGTTCCTGATTGACATTATTATGAATAATAATTAATAAATAACATTAAAATAGCATTGTGTGTTTTTCCATGGTGGTTTTTCTTAAGCATTTTAGGAAATATTTTTCTTAATGTGTTGCTTTGCAAACTCAGCTTGACTTTCAGCTTCCAGGTTATGTTCCTCTTGTGTTGCACATCTTTACTGATAATAAAGATTGTGTCACTCATATTCTAACCTTAGTTTTGTCTATACGATATCGCTATCTTCAGGTTCTGTTCTATCTGAGCAACTGCACGATTTTGTAATTTGAGTATGGTTAACAATTCTGCTGATGTGGTGTGTCCAAAATACACTTCAGCTCATTTTCTACAGGGCTACCAGAAGTAAAAGCTAGTGAAAAATTACTTTTGTTACTGAAGTCTGTACCTATGTCTTTGAATACACATGGGAAGCAGACTGATAAAGATGTGGCTATTTTTACCAGCACCAGCTTTACATATTCTGCTGCTAGGCAAAATAAAAATTTGCATGCCTCCTCCCCCCAGTGGGGAAAAAAAATCAGTCTTACATTTTCCCGTCTTAAACACAAACAATAGTCCTAAAACATTCAGTGTTACTATGAATAGATGATGCAGTAATAATATAATAAACCATCCTAAATAACTTCCTGATTGTTTGTGTGAGAAAAAACATCTTACCAATTACGCCTATTTGACTTATCTGGCCTTTTTTGCTGCAAACGCCAAAAGCCATGCATGGTGTTCCTGAGATCCAGTTCTTGGGCAAGTTTGTGCTTAATTGAAATACAGTAATCACAATTCCATTCTGTCATGGTGGAGCACAAACAGCTTTTTATTAGTTTCAGTTAAGAGAAACTATGGTCACCACTCTGTTGTGGCAGGCAGTGTCTGTAGCATTCTCAGAGAAATGAAATGATTCAGAAACACAGGTAATTTTGTTTTTCCAGATGTATTTCAACACATCCTTAGGTGTGCATCTCAAATACATTCTTCTGGACAGTGCTTTTAGTTCATCGCATAATTCCAGGGTATCAACCTCTTTATAATTTCTCTGTGTGACAGACATTTCAAGAACATTACACTACTGAAATAGTTTCTATGGCAGAGTCAAGTATTCCATAAAAAATTACTTTGAATTTATGTTTGGGGTCATTGATGGGCTTGTCTTCTCCCTCATAGTTGAGCTGTTTCCTTTCCTGATGAGAATGAATGTGCAATTCAGGTGGAATGCAAACATTGATGTTTAGTTCCACTGCCAACTCCTTTGTGTGTGTCAGTGCCTCTGCAAAGCCCTTGCCTGTCTGATAGTTCAGCAGGTGAATTTTTGGAGTGTCCAGCTGAGTAATTGCTTGCAAGATATTGAAGGTAGCTGCCTGAAGCTTTTTACTTGTTATATTAATTTCATACAGTATATCATATCAGATTACTAGGCTGCACAATAAAACTGAAGCCCAGAATTATACCTGCAATGAACTTTGTTCCCATTTGTCATTTCACACTGTTGCTTCTAGTGAGGTTACTCCAAGAAGGGCATTGTACACTTCTCCAAGCTGATACCAGCTTGCTTTCACTGGTTCAGTTCAATTTTTCCATCTTGTTTTACTGAGTATTTTCAGAGTAAGATTTAAGCTTTTAGTATACTCTTTAAGAGCATTTTAATGGTGTGTGGAAGCTGAGAAAAGTGTGTATATGTTTTAAATCAGACTGAAAAAATCCACAGCCTTTGAATAGCAATTAACAGCATCATTTAGCACTAAATTCAGTGAATGAGAACTGCATGGGAGGAAAAAAGTTCATGGATTCAGATCTCATCTCTTTTTTTTGTACTCCTCTGTTGTCAGAGCCCTGCCTTTCTTGTGTGTGATGTTAAGCCCTAGCTCAGAATGTTTCTGTAGAAGTAAATCATTCTGGTTCCATCTGAATCTCTTAATTCCAGGAATTTCACAATATGCATCTGAATTTTCACATTGTCTGCTATATTACTACAGGTTTCATTTACTGACACACATCTGAGTACAAGAATAATTTCCTCAATTTTACTTAGGTCAGATGAGCAAGCCAAAATCATCAAGTAGTATTTTTCTTGTCTGAGCATTGACAACACTGGTTTCTTAATTTGCATTCCCAGAAATTGGATAACCTCATTTTGAATATTTTTACCTAAATAATATGGATCTTGTGCAATGTGATTTTTCTGAGATGCTCTTTCATAACCCTTTCAAACATTCCTATTACTTCCACAAATTTTTGAAAATTTCCATTATTAGGCTTAAACAGTTTATCTGAACTTCCATGTAGTGCTATGTTTTGATTGCCAGTATTTGTATTATGGAAATCAGTCTTTCCAACATGTTTCCCAAGTGCTGCATTTCTGTTTTAATAATGCGTTGATTTTCATTGTCAATAGTGGTGGTGGTGTTCAACCTGGCCTCCAGTTCTTTCCATTTTTGGAATGACTCTGGGTGACTAGGTGCTGGCTTGCAGTCAAAGGCAAATTTTTTCCAGTCTTTGATACCAGCCAGTGCAAGTGCAAATTTTGCATTAGACAGGAAAATTTTGCAGCAGAAGCAAAATGCTGCAATTTTACTTGGTGAGTAAATCAGCCTTGGCCTGCCCACTTCTTTTACCTTTTTGCCAGCACTCCTCATGTAATGATCAGCAGTGAATCTTCTGCTGTTACTATCATTTGTTCATAGGTAGCTTTTGTAATAACATTTGTCTAAGTCTAGAGTCAACTTTAGGCCATCTTGCAGGATCATTTAAAACAGATGCATCTGAGCTATAACTTTGGGTGTTCTCCAACAGAATTATTCATGGCATCTTCTTCAGTTCTTGATTTTCTGTATCTAAGCCTAAGTCAATTTAAGGTGAAGCTGAACTCTGTCCCAGCTTTTTGATTGCCCTGTTAGCTAAATTTACTCCTAATTTTTCTGTCTCTGCAATTCTAATGCACTGCTGTGATGAGGCAGTCTGTGCCTGCGAGTCATATACAGATTTTAAGAGATCTTTTGTACCACAACACAAAATCTTTTTTTTTTTTTCTGTACTTCACTCCTGACAGTCACTGTACTCCATCTGACATTTCAAAATGAATCTGTTTCAGAAGCATATTACACAATGGGCACAAGTTTTCCACAGCATCATTCAGGGGGAAACAGTGCTTATGCCGAGATGACACAAACAAAAGTGAAAGACTACTGGTTGCTTTTGGAATGCAGCAAAAGGAAGACATTCTTCACATAAATAGCTAACGGTGTTTAAAATGGCAAAGTTCTTAATATACTTCATTGTGACGTGTTATGTATTTTACATGACATCACAATAGGGGAGAATAATTCAGTATATAAAATAAGAATATACCGTTCTTTACATTTTGCCAGCGTAGCCAATTACTTACATTGCCTATTGCTAAGACACAGTCTGATTTTTGGAGTTACCTGTCAGAGCAGACTCACACTTTGAAACTCTTTGCTATGGGGAAATCTCTAAGTAACAAATGTATAAGGAAGAAATTCTTAGCCACTTTGTGATACTAGATCAGAAGAGCAAAATATTTGTATCACATGAAAGTAAAATATTATGTTGCTGCTTATAATACATGATCAAGAATCAAAGTGATGAAAATGAGAGATTTTTCTACATCACAAAAGGCAGTTACACCTTCATCTCCATCTCCAGTTAAAAGTCAACACTCATTGAAACTCCCTTAGTGCCTTTGAGAATATCACCCTGACATGGCTATATAGGGTCATTTTTCTGTTTGAAAAGCCATTGCTGAAGGAATCATTTTGTTAATACACAGATTAAGATTAAACAGACATTCAATAAATACGCTAGCCAATTTGCTTTACTAACACAGCCCTAGAGAATGATGATTAGAGGAGTCATCATCTTACTAAGAGGTGTGTTCAGACCAAAGGAGCTTGAACTACTAACATAATTGTTAGATTCTGTGTCAACCAGTGGGATAAACTATTTTTCATAAGCTCATAAACTATTTTCATGTATTTGAGTCTGTGCCAGTAACTCAGCTGGTGTAAGTGATGTCAGTGGAGCTGCTCTGATTTTCAGTAGTTGAAGAACTAGCCCTTTGTTTGTGGTATGTGATCGGGCACTGTAGGACAGGGTATATATGTGGCTTTTTTTAGAGGAGCTTTATATTAGCTTTACTTCTGTCTTGTTTTATTCCCTGTGTTTTGCTACCTTTCTCCAGCAGATGGAGGAATGGTCATAGGTTTCAATGGCAAGTGATACTCATAAGTTTAGTTCATAGGTTTCAATGGCAAGCAGCACCCCTCAGGATTCCTCCTCAGTTTTTGGTCATTTTATAGATATGTGTGTGTGTCTGTGTCTGTGTCTGTGTCTGTGTCTGTTTGATCTATTGATCTATAATATAAAATATGTAAGAGCAAACCAAATGTTTTCCAGATGAGACAATCTTGAGGGAATGCAGTAAAACGGGGGGGGGGGGGTTCTTCACATTGGTCAGACTTCTTATATGAGGAATTTTAAAACAATACATGTTTTTAAAATGTCGGATGGCCAGTATAACGGTGCCCATGACATTTCCCTCTCGGACTACTTAGCTTCGTTGCTGTAAAAGAAGTCTTATTGTCTATAGTTAGGCCATCTTGTTGAAAAGCTAATAGAATAATTCTTTGCCCAGCTACAGGGACAGTCTGTGATAGTCTGGCCAGGACGTAGGTCTGGTCTAAAAGCATGTTGGCACGTCTTTGAAAATTTTATCCCATGGTCTGGTCAAAATCCAAAAATTTGGGGCAACCTGTTTTTACCACTACTGCCAGGGCAAGAAACCTCAAAGGGCTCCTCCTTGCCCTAATGAAAGTTGCTGCATAAAGTTCTTGCATAGGTATAGTTGTCCTTTCTTGTTTTCCACCCAGTCTCTAAGGCTGTGATTTCAGTGGGAAAGCAAAGTATACTCTTACTTTGAGTCATCTTACTGTAGGCAAGGCAGTTTGCCACAGAAGTCAGAAGTCTGAGTTAAAGACTGTGGGGAAGTCTAGTTCATAGCTTAATTTGCTAACTCATATGACTACTAATATTTTTTTAAATTTCTTTGAATATCTGTTTATTTTCAGATGTTTTTGGAAATTTGTCAGCTTGTCTGGGCATTAGTACAGTGATCGTGCTGACATTTGCTGAGTGTAATGTTTCATTTTTCTAGGTAATTAATAGCAATAATTTGATGCTACTAACACAGATTTAACTTTTCATCTTCTATTATTTTGTACAGTAAATAATTTGAAAGACAGGATTAAACAAACACATATGCATTATGGCACATTAGTTTTAGTAGTAGAGCTGTCAGACTTCATTGGGCAAAGCAGCCTGATCCCCTTTCCAGATCTGGGTAGACTTACTAATTACTAGAAATTTGCAATGAATAATTCAGTTGATTTATTTTCATAGGACAAATGTTAGTCAACAGATAAAAGTTTAAATCTTGACAGTCAGATCTTCAGTATTTTACCAAGCACATTAGGGCAAAACTCGTTTTACAGGCCACTTATACCTGAGTAATTATTGTGGATTTGTTTTTTAATTTTGAGTTCTTGGTGAGGAGTAAAACATTCTTATTCTGTGCAGTGATTCTATGCGTTTTGGTTGATTGGTTTTAGATTAGCCATTTAATGAAAATGGAATGTGTTTGGAGAGCTGTGATGCTGCTGTCGGTTTATCAAAGGCTTTGGAGTCATAAAAATTAAATCACACTGTAGGTTCCTTTCCCTTAATAGTTGCCACTGCTACAGGCAACTCCTTTGGATAATAAAATGAACTGGATATAAAATAAAAATGTGCTATTATGTCTGCCTGTCTTTTTGGTGCATGTCAATTCCTCCAAGTAGTTGAATAATTTTATACTAAAATGTGCATGGAAATATAGATCATTCAAAACAAATTTGACTGATACTTATTTGCTAGAAACATGTATTTTGATTATGGAGCAGATATATTTTTGACTTTAATCTATGTGACTGATGTGACAAAGTTATTATGAAGGAGAAGCAAACTTTTGTTCACATCTTATCTCTCCTTGTTGATAGCTCATGTATTGGAGTCTATCAAATTATGTGATATCCCTATATTCTGTATAATAAAGAATATTTTAGAATAATAGAAAGTAAGCTGTATAATTACAATGTTGGATTTAGTTGTTTGAATAAAATCTTCTTGACTTTATTTTTTAAAGATATACTTACAATTCTCTGCCTTTAGAGATTCTGGCACTATCTGCCATATGAAAATTTCAGATAAAGTAGATAGTTACTTGGACTCCTGCATTACCTTGCAAAATAAAAACAGGGTTCATTGTTTACCTATGTTTCCTTGACTTCCTTCCTGATTCTGCCAACAAAGGGGGAAGAATGCAACTTAATTCCTCATAAACAAATATTGTTCTGTATAGTATGTGTTTTCCCAACTTATTTTTGGGGACCTCACATGCTCACTCCTGCCTTAGCTCATGAAACCATACTGCAACAACAGTATCCTGGAAAAAAGGATTAAAATTACAAGGGGTGCCAGGAAGAAAAGAGTTGAATGTATTGTGGGAATGGAAATGGAGGATTATTGTAAATCAAGACATGGTGTATTGCAAATCGGTTTGGATATGAATCTGTGTCACAGACTGAGGCATGTACTTAACCACACTTCTTCGGCATTCTAGCTTACTCACCTTCAGACATGCTTCTGAGGGTTTAGGTTACGGCAAAGTCCCATTCATGGACATGTATCATTTGAGAAGACTATTTAACAGTGGCTTGTGTCAGGGGATGTGTGATTATTGAATAGTAGAGATACTTCCGTCACCTTGTCTCTATGAAAATAGGTGTTTTTGCCCTTAGCCTGGAGTTACTGAAAAGAGAATTAATGAACACATTATTTACTATATCTTTTCTAAGTATTTACTGTATAAATGAGTGGGTCCAGCAGAAGATGAATAAGTGCCATGTAGTTAAAAACAAAGCAGTGAGAGCATCAATAGGTTAATCTCTTTGTCACAGAATTCACATGGCTGCAATTAAAGTTCTTCTTCGAGCAGCTGCTCACATACATTCCCCTCTGGGTTTGTATGCGCCAGCATGTTCAGCCACCAGAAACTCTTATCCCTAGCCCGCCCTGCAGGACCAGCGGTGGAGCCCCCTGGAGTGGCGCACATACTACCCCAGTTAACTACCCCCCCTGGTCCGGCAGGTGCCAGTTTTCTTCTTTCTGCCTAGGTGATCGGGCACTAGAAACTCCAACTCTTCTCCGTTTTTGTCTTTCACCCCCCCACCCCCAAGGGCTATGCCTGGATCCCCGGGTTTTAAGCCTTGTGCCGCTTGTGGAAAGGTGTTTTCAGTCAGCGATCCTCATGATCACTGTCTGAAGTGTTTGGGAGAGATGCATCGGCCCCAGCGCTGCAAGATTTGTAAGGCTTTCAAACCCCGTACTAGAAAGGACAGGGGTATTCCATTGAAAGCTTCACTGATGGAGTCAACGCTGAGCCCAGCAGTCGAGCCCCCGCACTCTCCCTCTCTTCAGAGCCCCGTGGCTGCGGCAGCAACTCCAACGTTGGGGCAGGCAGGGGGTGCATCAGGTCAGGATGCACACGCCGCACTGGCGGTGCAGAAGGAAGCCCACGTGGGTTGGGAGCGCTCTAGCCGGGATGGCAGAGGCTCTCCCTTGACCCTGGGCAGATCGGCGTCTCTTTCACTGCTGGCCCCCGCAACGCCGGAAGCACATGTGGTGTCAGCCTTGCCGTCTCCACCACGGGCTACCAGGCTTCCCCCGCCCCCCATGTCTCAGGGGAAACCCACCTTCGGCTCGCCCACGTGGCGGGCTCCAGCACCACTTGCAACACTGGCTCTGGGATCGGGGTTGGGAGCCCCCCATGATCCCCTGCGGCAACTTAGAGAAGCACCGCCCACAGAAGCCCCGGCACTGGGGGCATCCCCCTCAAGGGACTCGGGCCACTCGCAGGCAGTGAGATGCTCGCTGGAGCGGCACTGGAGGTGGGGGGGAGCTTCTCATAAGCGGGCTCGATCCCCATCCAGATCTGCCTCCTCGGAGCCGCCGCACCGGAGCTCTAGGCAAGCTTCCTTCCGTCGCAAGTGGCACCGGGTCAAAAGACCCCGACGGAGGGGGAGAGTTCCCTCCAGCTCCTCCTCCTCCTCTTCCTCCTTAGTATCAAGGTCTCTCTCAACTCTCAGGAGTGCGAGTGGGGGACAAGCCCCTCCCCGGAGCGGTCCAGTCTCAGCCCTGCTCCAGTCACCAGCGGTGGGGATATCCCCTCAGGGCTGGCCATCTGACTGGCCTTTTTGGACACCCTGGGTGATGTCATGGGAAGCCCAGCCTCATTATAGTCCCAGAGCTCAGTGCAGCAGGGATCAGAGGTTGGTGTCAGCAGACACTAGGGGACGCTCCGATCACTGCTCCTCGCTGGCAACGATGGGCCGCTCCCCCTCTGCCTTCTCAGAGGGGGGTTTACACAAGGCCTCCCCCTCGCAGCCAGATGACTTCAAAGCATACCAGGACTTACTCCGCAGAATGGCGTCAAATCTGGAGTTAGAAGCAGAAGAAGTGAAAGCATCCTCAGATTCGCTTTTTAATGTCTTGTCTACTGACACATCCACCAGGTTAGCCCTCCCTGTCCATGAGGGCGTCCTGGGTATTGTTCGCTCACTTTGGCAGATGCCTTCATCGGCGGCCCCTACTTCGAAGGGCGCTGAAAAGAAGTACTATGTACCAGCCACCTCATGCTAGTACTTGCATGTGCATCCCACCCCTTCGTCCTTGGTGGTAGATGCCACGAACCAGCGGGAGTGACAGGGCCAACGAGTGGCCACATCGAAGGGTAAGGAGGCAAAGATGCTAGACACCTTTAGGAAGAAAATTTACTCGATGGCCACACTGCAGCTTCGGATTGCAAATCACCAGGCCCTCTTGGGGAGATACAATAATAACCTGTAGGACTCCCTCAGGCGGTTTCCCCAACTCCTTCCATCAGACCGCCGCCTCAACTTCAATACCATCCTGGAGGAGGGCCGGTCGGTAGCTAGGGCGATGCTGCAGGCATCCTCGGATGCTGCAGATTCGGCGGGCAGAACCATAGCCTCCGCAGTGATGTTACAAAGAGCGGCGTGGCTGCAAGCCTCAGGTCTGCTCCCCCTGGTCCAACAATCAGTCCAAGACTTACCCTTTGATGGCTCAGCGCTCTTCTTCGACTTGACAGACGCAAAGCTCCGTGGGCTAAAGGACTCAACAACAACGCTTCAGTCATTGGACTTAGTCTCACCTCAGTCGTCTCGTCGCCCTTTCAGACAACAGTTTACACAGGGCCCTTCCCAACCAGGACAGTCCTTTGCCAGTAGACCTAGGCAGAGAGGCAGAGCCTCCTGCGTAGGCCTTTCTCCGAGTTGGTCCTCCCAACCCAGCCGTTGTCACTCCACCAACTGAACGTGGCGGTTTTGATGGGATACTCGAGGGCAGCGAACCAACGTCTTCTCCCCAGGATTCTGTATTCCTCAACAGATTGTCCCCATTTTACTCCCAGTGGGCCTCTATCACCACAGACCGTTGGGTCTTGAAGACCATGCGGGATGGTTACTCACAACAGTTCCGTGCCAGCCCCCCCCCCCAATCATTCTCCCTCTTTCCAGTCCCTCTTCAGGGACACCTCTCACGAACAACACCTGAACCAAGAGGTGGACAGGCTCCTCACACTAGGGGCGGTGGAGGAAGTGCTGTGAGAGGACAGGAAGGGGAGGGGGTTTTACTTCTATTATTTCCTGATACCCAGGTCCAATGGGGGGGGGGTAAGGCCCATCCTTGATCTACAAGGTCTGAACAAGTTCTTGGCAAAATTAAAGTTCAGGATGGTGACCCTCAAGCAAATCATCCCTTCCCTGGATCCTGGCGATTGGTTCGCCTCCCTTGATTTGCAGGACGCGTACTTCCATGTGGCAGTCAAGGCCCAGCACAGGCGATTTCTCCTCTTTGTGCGGGGTCACAGACATTTGCAGTTCACAGCCCTGCCCTTCAGTCTCTCCTTGGTGCCAAGGGTGTTCACAAAATGTATGGTGGTTGTTGTGGCTTACCTGCGAAGGAAGGGTGTCAATATTTTCCCTTACCTCGATGACTGGCTGATCCGCGACCGATCAAGGGGACGAGTTCGAGCCAGCGTCCAGAGAGTTCGAGCGTTGTGGAGCCTCCTGGGCCTTATAATCAACGAACAGAAGTCACAGGTTTGCCCGGTCCAGAGGATAGAGGTATAGGTGCAGCGTTGGACTCGTCCTGTGCCAGGGCCTTCCTCTCACTAGCCAGGTTCAAGACTATGTCAGACATGATAGATGAGCTAAAGCGGAACCCAACTACCATGGCCAGACGCTGCCTAGGGCCACGTGGTGGTCTCCACCAGTGTAGTTCCCCTGGCCTGCCTCAGAATGTGTCTGTTCCAGGCATGGCTCCGGTCAGTATTCCGCCCGGGCAAGCATCATTTAGACAGGGTGGTGACGGTGCATCGCAAAGTCCTATCGCAACTGGACTGGTGGCGGAGTCCTGGGCATGTGTTGAGGGGAATCCCTTTCGGAGTGACAGCTCCCTCCGTGACCCTAATTATGGATGCTTCAGGCCTTGGTTGGGGCACACATCTCAGTACGAGCGTCAGTATGCAAGGGAGATGGTCAGAGGTGGAGAAACTGCTCCACATCAATGTCAGGGAGCTGATGGCCATAAGACTTGTGTGCGCGGTATTCTGGGGTCAGTTGAGAGGCTGCTTAGTCCAAGTCCTGACAGACAACTTAGCGTCTATGCACTATGTGAATCATCAGGGGGGCGCGCACTCATTGGCACTCTGCCGACAGGCGACCCAGCTTTAGGAGCTAGCGGTGACCTACAGTTTTCACATTATCGCTTCTCACCTACCAGGAGTGAGGAACGACAGGGCGGATTGCCTCAGCAGGCAATTCAACTCGCAATACGAGTGGTCGCTACACCCAGGAACCCTGGGCTCAATTTTCTGCAGTTGGGGGTATCCCCTAATAGACCTGTCCGCTACTCGGGAGAATCGCAAGTGCGGCCAGTTTTGCTTCCTGCAGGGATGGGAACCGGGCTCCCTTCCAGACGTCTTTTTATTGCCATGGAAGGGACCGCTGATGTACGCCTTCCTTCCCTTCTCATTGCTACACAGGGTACTACTAAAGATAAAGAGAGACAGGGCCCAGGTGATTCTGATCGCCCCCACCTGGTTGAGACAGTACTGGTTCCATCTGCTGAGGGAGCTCTCGATAGTGGAAGTTCACGGGGTGGGGCTATGTCCCAATCTCTTAACGCAGGACCAAGGTCAGCTACTCCACCTGAACCTGAGATCACTCCACCTGACAGCACGGAGACTCTCTGGCTGTCCACGGAGGAGCTTGAATGTTCAGCTCAGGTGAGGCGTATCCTGGTTGATAGTAGGAAAGCCTTGACCCATACAGCGCCAAGTGGCTACGCTTCCACAGGTGGGCTCAGGACAGGAACCTGGACCCTCAGGTGGCACCCATTCAAGACATTCTGGACTATTTGTTAGAACTAGAACATTCTGGCCTTATGCAGGGGTCATTAAAGGTCCACCTCGCAGCTATCTCGGCAGCCCACATTGGGGTGGCGGGTTGGTCAGTTTTTTCTCACCCGTTGGTAACGAGGTTTCTGAAGGGGTTAGAGAGGGTCTTCCCTTCAGCAAGGCCACCCCCTCCACAATGGGACCTGAATTTGGTCTTCCAAAGACTGACAGGGCCACCGTTCGAACCATTGCCCACCTGCCCTTTATTGTCTCTGTCTCACAAGGTAGCATTCCTGGTGGCAGTGACCTCCACACGGCAGGTCTCCGAGTTGAGGGCACTCTCCTTGGAACCCCCCCCCCCCCCACACGGTCTTTTTTAAGGACAAGATATGACTCAGACCCCATCCTGCTTTCCTCCCGAAGGTGATTTCAGACTTACACCATAACCAGGACGTTTTCCTCCCAGTCTTTTGTCCAAAGCCACACTCATCGAGCAAACAGAGGCGGTTGCGTACACTGGATGTAAGAAGAGCATTGGCCTTCTACATCCAGAGGACAAAGCCCTTCAGAAAATCGACCCAGCTCTTTGTGGCAGTGGCAGACCAGATGAAGGGGAACCCGGTTTCCTCGCAGACAATATCATCTTGGATAAAATCCTGTATAAAGATGTGTTATTGACTGTCACATGTGCCATTGCCCGGGGGGGGGGGTGAGGGCCCATTAGACAAGGGCCCAGGCCTCATCAATGGCCTTCCTCGCAGGGGTGCCTGTCCGAGATATCTGTAGGGCGGCAACATGGGCATTGGCTCATGCCTTTACCTCCCATTATGCCATAGTGCAACAGGCTAGGAGTGATGCAGCCTTCAGCGAGGCTGTCCTTTGACCCAGCCTCTCCCCTAACTCCGCCCACCATCCAGGTCAAGGCTTGTAATTGACCCAGAGGGGAATGTGTATGAGCAGCTGCTTGAAGAAGAAAGGGTTAGTTACTTGCCTGTAACTACTGTTCTTTGAGATGCGTTGCTCACTTCCATTCCACACCCGCCCGCCATCCCTGCTTACGGAGTTGCGGAAAGAAGGGACTGGCGCCTGCCGGACCAGCGGGGGTAGTTAACTGGGGTGTTATGCGCGCCACTCCGGGGGGCTCCACCACTGGTCCTGCAGCGCGGGCTAGGGAAAAGAGTTTCTGGTGGCTGAGCATGCTGGTGCATACAAACCCAGAGGGGAAGTGAGCAGTGCATCTCGAAGAACAGTAGTTACAGGCAAGTAACTAACCCTTTTTGGTTTACATTCACATTTTAATGAATGTATTACTCATGCAAGCTACTGGATTGACATTTCTTATCTATGCCACTAGAATGGAATGGGAACTATTGTAATGCAAGCAACTCTTTTCTGGTTGGACCACTTCTACAGGTGAAAGAGCAAAGCTGTCTTCATGTCTTTGCAGTCCTTGGCATCTTGGCCAACTGTGATCTGAACAGCAGTCCACAAAAATGTAGGTTGACTCTATCAAGTCATTTCACATGTCACTAGATTGACATCTGTTGGTAATGACTTCTGGCCACTAGTGACCTAGTCTTAATTTGAGCTGGTAAATTGGAGGTGAAAGGCTCTAAATCCGACTTCCAATGCCCTGAACCATACTTTCCATTGCAGGCTATTTTCTAATGAAGTGGTTTCCTATATGATGAGTGGTTTTCATTTTCCAGTCATTTTATTTTTCCTGTGAGATTTTAAGACTGGTTGCACTCCCATTAGTCAACTTAGTTACAGAACATCCTGTGAAATACATACCATTATAATGTGCTGTTTCACAAGGTTCATTGCACCCTTAATGTTCCACCAGTGTAGCTCTAAATAAGTAATGAGTTCATTGAACTATAGAAGTATAGGGTTTTTTCTTGCACTACAGAAGCTTTTCTTTTTTCTGTGACTATGGAAACTACATTATTGTTGGTTTTCTAATGTGCATGAGTTGTGGGAATATAGGTAAAACCCATATTTTATTTTTCTTTTGATCTTTTAGCACCAGTGTTACTGTAATTGCATTCTAGTTTGTATTGATATGAATCTCGGTCTCTGAAACGAAAGGTTACAATGAAATATATATTTGCAAACTTTTGGTTGTTGCTCAAAATGAAGTTGCTTTGCTTGGTTTAAATAGAGTTTTTGTTTTCAGTTCTTTAAAAATTAATTTATTATTATATCTCATTTGTCTTACTCTCAGTCTTTGGGTAAAGAGATTTTGATTGGATAAAACAGTTTTAAAATGCATAAGAGTTTACTTTTGATCTAAAGCTTGGCTGCTAGTGCTCTCCTTTAATAGCCAAATAAAATTGGTTTTAGATTAATTATCTGGGGTCTACATTTATGACATCAGGCCTACCAACAAGAATTCCAGGCCTCAAGGCAGAATTATCCCCCTCCCCCTGCCCCTTTCTTCTGTGGCACTGCCCACAGTTTGCCCCAGGCCAGACCCCTTACCTCAGTTGGACCTCTTACTGCCGCTATGTCCTTTCCCCCATCACTGCTTGTTCCCCCTTTTATTTCTGCTGTCCCCATCTGCCAGACAACAAGTAAGAGCTGGAGGGACTAGCTGGGGAGTAGGGAAGAAGGATGTGGTGTGCAGGGGTCTGGGAGCAAATGAGGGAAGAAAAGAGGGAGGCATCTTGTGAATGACAGATGGAGCAAGAAGGGGGGACATGGGGATGGGGATTCAAACCAGAGAAAGAGGAGTGTAGAAGAGAAGTGGGCTGGTTGGAAGAGATGCAGTAGTGAATGGGGTGGATTGTGGGTGGAGGCCATAGGCAGAAAAGGTGGAATAGTGGGTTAGCCTCCCTTTCACTTCACCACATGTGGCCTTGGGCCCCTTTTAAAATGGCTAGCCGCCCCCCCCCGTAAAATTTGCTGTGCCCCTGGGTTAATTATCCCCTTTGCTTCATCAGTTGGTGGGCCTGGACACTGTGGACCAGAGTCTAACTCTGACTGAGAAATCTGCTGTTCTATGGGTTATGCCAGATTTCTCATAGTATACAGCAGTGGTTTTCAAGTAGTGTACAGTGAGAACTATCCAGGTGTGCCATGCAATTCTGTACAAAGTTAATGAAAATCAATGTAAAACAAACATTGTTGCATCTTAAACAATATTCTATCTAATCCAAATTACAACTTATAGAACTTGTGAAAGTTATTCATCAAATTAAAAATGAGGTATTGGTCTTTCGATTCTAAAATCTGAAGATTCTAAACACAGGTGGCCAAAGGGCAAAATTGAGATGTGTATTTTTTCCAGTGGCTTTGGATGCATTTGATCCTTCTATAGCTTGTTGTATGCACTGTGTTGCAAACCTCTCCACTAAGGCCATAACCATAGAAAATGCAAGTAAATGTGACATTTATGAGCAATCAATTCAACTTAAAAAAAGTATGTATTGTGGAACTGTTTATCTTCTTAAAGTATGCTGTGTTACTGAAAAGGTTGGGAACCACTGGTATAGAGATGTAGTTCAGACATAAAATTGATGCTAAAATTTCAGAAAAACACTTGCTCTTCACCTTTTAATGCTGGCTACAGTCTTACAGATTAATGATCCAAAACAGCTCCTTAGAATCAATGGCAAACCCAACGAAGAACAATTACAGTTTTATTACACTGGATGCTATGCCATATCACTTCAGAAAAAAAAATAATGGAGTTGTAAGTTCAACTAGTAGTATCCAGGTAACTGTCACTATTTTTGCTACACCTGGCATATGAGGTTTCTAACAAACATTTAACATCAGAAAATTGAGAGCGAGATTGAACTCAGTGATCTTTACTCTAAGCATTAATACAAAGGTATTCTACAACCTTGGGCCCTAATCCTGAAAACACTTAGAAATGCTTAATTTTGTGAATAGGATTACAAACATGCTTAAAGTCAAGCGTATGTTTAACTGTTTGCTGAACTGGTACCTTGGTTTATAGACTGAGTTCAGAAGAAACCAATATGATCATCTAGTCTGACCACCTGAAGGTGCAGACCACAAAACCTCACCCACCCACTCCTGCAATAAATCTCTATCCTGTGACTGAGTTATTAAAGTCTTCAGATCATAATTTAAAGACTTTTTAAGATACAGAGAATCCACCAGCAAGTGAGCCATGCCCCATGCTACAAAGGAAGGAAGAAAAAACCCAGAGCTTTAGCCAGTATGCCTTGGGGGAGAATTCCCTCCTGACTACAAAGATGGCAGTTGGTTAAACTGTGAGCATGTGGGCAAGACTCACCAGCCAGACAACCAAGAACGAATTTTCTGTAGTAACTCAGAACCCACCCCATCTAATGTCCCTTCTCAGGTAACCGGCATATCCACCACCAGAAATCAAAAATCAGTTAGATGCCAAACTAGGTTTGTGGAAGAGTGATTTGTCATGGAACAAAACGGGGCACTAACTAAGATAAAAAGAAACACATTTGTCACATTGATTATATGCCACCTCATGGCATAAAGAAGTTCTTTACCTTCTTAACATGCTGTGTCATTACAAGAACCCTCCCGATTGACCTCATTCATGAAGATGTGTGCAGACATGCCCTTTCTATGTACATTATCTATATGTACAGACATTTACCTTCTCTAAAGGATTTGTGGGCCTGGTAATCTATTGAAAATAGATTTCAGAGGAGAAAAAACTGAGGATTTCTAGCACAGAGGAAAAAATTAAAGCTCTTATTAAAGATAAGTATGGTTTTACCTCTAACATTAAACCAGATGGTCAGAAGGAGGTGTCTCCATAAAGAGGGACAGGTGATCCCCAAAGGATCAGGAGGTACTTACTTAGACAAAGCACTCTGCAGTCTAATAAACTTTTGTTTGTTAAACTTAGTATATGTTCGAGCCTTGTTCTTTGCTAATGAAACAGGGGGCCCTCCTTTCTAAACATGTCTGTTAATGTTTTTTTCTTTGTGACTAAAATCTTTGAAGAGAATTTTTAATTGTGAAATATTTTAAATGAAGCCAGTTTTCCAGTAAATGTTTGCCTTTTGCATATTTTCCTGAAAGTTAAATAAAAACATTTCAACAGCTAGAGATGCAGCTGGCCATCTGAGTAATCTTACATTCTAACTATGGAACATAAATGGATTTCTTAAATGTATTTTAGGCCCAGTCATACAGTCCTTACACTAGCAAAACTCCTAGAAGTGGACTTGAAAACTGCCCTGGCTGAGCAACCTTGAGATGAATATTCAGTCCAGTATTGATTGATTATTGGTTTGTTTTTAGACATTGTTGTCATAGTCACTACTCTACTAACAGGACAAAAGGCAGCCACTTCATTTCGAGCATTCTTTTTGCTTCCTTCTTCCTGCTGTGTGGAAGATACCAGAGCCGTTTGTGAATGGTGTAATTATCCACATTCTCCTCATTACATTTGTTTCTACTGTGTCTAGTAGACAATCTGTGCATGAGTGATGAGACATCAGGAGATAAGATATGGGAGGGCCGGATCCCAGAGTTGGGGCATATTTGACTCAGTGTCATGCACAGACTGGGGCACCTTTCATTAGATGTCCTGTTACTTTGGGTAACTGAAGAAGTGGTGTTTGGAAAGCATTGAGTCAAGTCTCCAGTGGTTGTGTCTGAAAGAGATACAGTGAAGGCTAGCCTGGTCTAGATAGTAAATAGTTGGTACCACAGCGATCCTGGGAGGTTCTTCAAATTGTTCTGTGGTAAATTCAATATCTCTGTGGCCTGTGTTTTAACCAGGGGTGTCAAACTCATTTGCTGTGGCGGGCCAAATTTGACTTAAAATGTACTTCAAGTGGGTCATACATACCATACTAGGGTACTCTGGTGGCATCACAAAGCACCCATCCCTCTCTCTCTCGTTCTCTCGGGCAGAAAGCATGGTCCTAAGAAGTTCCATCACAGGAGAGATAGAAGAGGTTCATGGGCCACATGCTTGACACCTCTTCTTTAGACAAATACTAAGTGAAAACCAAGTGTCTGATTTTCCTGCTGTGCTGAGGAGATGGGAGAAATTCATTCCTGAGCAGAGAGGACAGCATAAGTCCTACAAACCCTCTCCAGATTAGTTTTGATAATTGTCCCCCGTGTTTTTGTTTTAAATCTTCTTTAAAGTTTTCTACTAACAAATTCTGACCACTGCTCATGTAGACAAGATTAATTTTGTTCTTCAGTTAAATCTATCCTGGTAACAAAATTCTGGCTTAAGTTTAAAAATGTTCTGTGAATAAAATTAATTGCATCAACTAAATAAAATGCGTTCTGTCCAATACATATAGATGTTCTGTCAACAAGATAAACGCACTAACCATATAAGTATCTGTGTGGATGAAATGCTTAATAACCTAACTGCTTTGCCAACAAAATGCTAACCTGCTTTAATCATTCTGTTCACAGCATAATGTAAAGTGATTTAGTGGGCAAAATGAATCCGCTTACAAATTGTTTTATGGTCATAATGCAGCTCTTTTGTATAATGTGAACTAATGATGATAATTTTATGGGCAAATGATTTTTCAATTAAAATGTCTCTTCACAGACAAAATGGGAATGTTATAAACGGTTCCCAATAACGATATGCCAGGGTGAAGCATAAAGGGCTGTCAGATACATTAACCAAAACCTTTGTTGAAAGAACTTCCGTGTTAGAAATGTGATTTATTTTAGTAAATTTTATAATTTCGTTCCTTTACGTTTGAAAATATTTTTATGTGGCTTCATTGACATCATAACTGAAATCTGAATTTAAAATTGAGCAATAGCAGTTGCCATTTTCCTTTTCCTGCTCCTTATTTGACTAACTTTTATTATTCATTAAGTACTACTTATAGTTTGGTAATTATTTTCAGCTATCTATACTCATTATCTTTATTACAATAATTACAATGCCCATAAATGCAGGAATAAATCACTGTAATGTTGTCGTCTTTATTTCTGTGACTGTGATAAAGACAAAAATGATAGTGCCCACCCAGGCTAAATGTTGCCATTCTCTTTCAGCACTGTATAATATGCTCTGATCTTTCTATGTCTTTATTGCATTCTCTAAGCTGTTTATACAGCACCTGAGACATCTCAGTGAGCAAAGGAGTCTTCCTTCTCAGACAGTTGTTACTGCACAAATGAATATTTTTTTCTTTTAGTGATAAGATTGATCTTAAAAATATTTGCCTTCCTTCCTGGTAGCTCTATTAGGAACTATTAACTAGATTATCGTTGAAACATTAACAAATGGATACTAATACTGTACTTTAATTTCTTATCTAGTTAGGCAGCTTCATTTGATACCCAGGGATGGATTTTTCCCCGATTATAGCTGAAAGTTTTATCTTCTTTTAATTTTATTATCTTAGAGCCAGACTCTGCTGAACTAAGCAGAAGGGCTTCCTCATTACATGAAAGAGGCAGAAATTGTCAAATTTATCAGCAGATTGTGCAAAATAGTTCCTGCTAAAAAAAATAATTGATTTCTTTGGTTTCTTGCAGTACCTGCTTTATCTGAAAACATGTCATTGAAACTACAGTCAGTTTTAGACACACATTATAAGTATATTGGTTAATGACACCTGTCATTTTCACACAACTTCATTCAGTATTTTTCAGTGGTAATGTCTATAACTGTTTACAGGTTGGTCTCCTGAATTAAAAGAGCATCTAAAGCATTGTGCACTGTTTAGAGCAGGGGTGGGCAAGCTCGTGGAACTCAAGAGCCGCACAAGTCGATTATTAAACCTTCAAGAGCTGCACTGAGGGATATAACCACATTTTTACCTATTCCAAAATTACTAAGCTCAAAATTTATTGTGCACTTTAATTTTATCTTAAAAACAGGGCAAATATTGATCCTACTAATGTCAGATTCTAATACTTTCTTAAGGGTACCATGAAAACTAGGCCTATACAGTAAAAACTTAACTGTTGCTAGATGTAGAACATTGCAGGCTAGTGGCAAGTTTTTTCAAAAATCTGGACAGTAACTTGTCAGTGCAGTACGTAAAAGCTAAAGGGAAATGGCCAGGAGCAACATATCTTGAAGAACACTGGCTACTGGTAAGTAACCTCTTCTTCTGTCCCCCATAACAATTCAACTGTCATGGTAGACACTTTCCTACTCCATACATGGCCCAACACTTGTCTTTCGAAACAGGCTTGGTTTTGCGGAATAGGGTTCTGCATAAAATAATTCTGAAGGGGGATGATGCTATGCAAAACAGCTCATCCCTAGTCCCAGCTCCTCAGGGTCTCTGAAAAGCCTCAACTGTCCAGAGCTCCAGAGAGGTAGCCTTGTTAGTCTAGTTCAGCAAATCAAACAAGGAATCCTGTGGCACTTTTAAAGACTAACACATTTATTTATCACATGAGGTTTCGTGGGAGCAATGTGATAAATAAATGTTAGTCTTTAAAAGTGCCACAAAACTCCTTGTTTAACTGTCCAGAGTTCGATCGACAGGTTTCCGTAGAGTTGGCAACAAGGAGTAGGATTCTTCATTGGCTTATTCCTTCTCCCTCTGACACAATGGAAGACTTTTTAACCTGTTTTCCTGACTACCATACTTGTTGAAGGGAGTGCATGAGGTCCCCCTAACTTTGTAAAGTGCTGTGGACAGGACTTAGGCTACTTTGGCATGTGGTATAAGGTAAATACAGCTAGTCCTCACTTAGTGACCTACTCGTTTAGTGACCCCTCAGAGTTATGACCGGCTCTCTGATGAGTTGGTATTATGGCGATGTACGAGAACTCGCATCAACTCTCTCAGATTACCTATATTTACAGTACACTATGCAAACTAAGTTCAGTACATTAGAGCTTAAAACATTTAAAATATATATTAAAAATGTTATAAATGATGCAAAGGTGGCATTAAAACTATCTACCGATGGTTGAAAAACCCACTACCAGTAAAGTACATTATGCCTGAAATACCGGTAAGGGCTGCTCCTCGTTTAGTGACCAATTCGTTTATCAACCAGGTTTCAGGAACGGAACCCGGTCACTAAGTGAGGACTACCTGTACAAACAAACAAACCCACCCAAACGAACCAGACCAAAAGAAAGTTTAAAAAAAAAAAAATACAAAGTACACCAAAATAAATAAAGCAATGCAAAATAAAATCCACACTGAAATCTATTAAACAGAAAATAATTAACAATAATTTTGTTAGTCTTTAAGTCCTTTACAGCTTGTCTCCTCCCTGATCCCCTCAGTCCCTTCCTTCACTTCCTCCATTCCCTGAAGTTCCCTTCTGTCCTTAGAGCTTCAGGCCCCCCCGTCACTTCCCTGAGCTTCCAGCTGCTCCTCCTCTGAGCCAAGGCTGCTACTCCCTCTTCCCCACTGCTTCTCTGAGCTGTCGCTGCTGCTGCCTCCTCCCCAGTCCCCACCCCTCCTCTGAGCTGTCAGTGGCAGAGCTGCCTGACAGGCTGGAGATTTTAACTTCCCCAGCCCGAAGCAGCTCCCTGCCAGGGAGCAGCATTTTTTCTTTGAAGAACCACATGTGGCTCGCAGCCGCAGTTTGGCCAAGCCTGGTTTAAAGGGACTGTAGCCCTAAAAGTGATCTGAGGCTTGAAGAATGGCAGGATTACATCCCAAGCCAAGTGAAGGCAAAAGCCTCAACACCCAAGGGGATTGTTCTCAGGGAGACAAGGGGGAAGTCAAAGAGGCCATTAGCCTTGTAACGACTATAAATACTTGTAGAATTATAATACTGTACATCTCCCAGGAAGGTGCTCATGGAAAGAATACAAGCATTGGGAAAGCCATTCATGTTTCTTCCAGTACACAGGTGTCTCCAGTTGATAAATCATAGTTATACAGTCTGAGGCCAGAAGGGACCATCCTATCATCTAGTCTGACCTTCTGTGTATCACAGACTGCTAGTAGGATACAGCAGACTCACACTTAACCCAACAACTGAAATTAGACCGAAGTATTACAACCCACAGAAGACTAGATTATTACGTGCCACAGGGAGAGAAGAGGAGGAACCCAAGTGTGCCAGTGCTTGAGGCCCCTGCTATGGCGGCAAGCAATTAGATGAGATACACCTAGATAACCCTGGCAAGTGACCAGTATCCATATGGCAAACCTTTCTCACTTGCAAGATCACTACCAATCTGACCTGGGAGGAACATCCTTTTCAACATCACATATAGCTGTAGTTTGGTAGGGCTATGCCATGCATCGTAGGACGACATCTGAATCAAGCTCTCAGAGCTGTTGTGTAGATGTTCAGCTTTGAACTGGAGCCTACACTCTGGGACCAATAAGCAAGTGGGGAGAGCCCCACATCCCCAACTCCAGTCCAAGCCAAAACATTTACAGGGCAATTAAGTAGACCTGGAGCCTGAGTCAGCTGATATGGGCCAGCTGAGGGTGTTTAGGTGCAGTGTGGACATACCCAGTGTGGCCTTTGCTGTGCACTAGCAACTAATTGAAGAATCAGCCAGGTAGTTAGGTCTTTAATGTTATGGACTGAATACCATTTAGTGGAGAGCACTAAACTGGTTGTGCAGATCTGAAGGCTGGTTTCCAGTCTCTGGTCCAAATTGGCCAAGGGTACTCACATAACTGTTTACATTTTTGTGTGTAATCTACACTGCTCTGTTATTGAGGTGGTGGGAGCTGAAAACTGTATTTGAGGTTGAAGAGCCACCGTTCTGGGGTAGTAATTCGATACAGAACCTCAAGGAGGACCAAAGTAACTAATGCCAGAGTTGTCCTTGCCGGATGCTTTAAAATGGTGTGCCCTACACTTTCCCTATGTTTGCCTTTCTCTTGTGGGTGTGGTTTTACCTTTCCATTCCCTTTGTCATTAGCTATGAATAGCCTTTGTGCTCAGACAGCAGAACGCAGCTTGAAGTTCATGGAAGGAAATGAAAGGTCTGCATCTTTTCAGATTCCAGAGGGGCAGCTGTGCTACTCTAGTTCAGTAAAACAAACAAGCAGTATGGTGGCACTTTTAAAGACTAATATTTATTTATTGCATGATCTTTTGTGGGAGAAAAATCCCACTTTGTCAGATGCTTCAAATGAGATTTTCTCCCATGCAAGCTCATTCAATAAATAAATTTGTTAGTCTTTAAGTGCCACAAAATTCTCTCTTTGTCATCTTTTCAGAGTGACTCTCAATTCCTAGTTGTTCTGTAATTTGTATAGCTGTGTGGGCGTATGTGATCCTCAGAGGTTGCAGTTCTGACTTCTATGCTTCCAGCAAAAAAAGACAAAGCTCATACAAGGTAGGGCAACCAGAAAAAGTCACAAAAACATTTGACTTAAACACTGACTCTGTTTGCTACAAGTAGTCCCAGAAACCTTGGCCTCCACACAGATAAATGTACCAAAAGCTGGAGAGAGAAAAATAGAGATTATAGGCTAGGAATACCTTTGAAATCTAATCAGATCAAATCAAATCAAAGGGCTGGAAGGGACCTCATGAGATCATTGAGTCCAACCCCCTGGGAATTGAACCCAGGACCTTCTGCATGTTAAGCAAAGGTGTTAGCCACTACACTATTTGCAGGGCTGCCAAAATGTTTCTCTTATTTGTCCCCCACACTCATAAGTGAAGAATTTAGCCTTGTAAATGAGAAAGGAGACACAGTACCTCCTGACTCTTGGAATGCAGAATAAATCTGATATTGTAGACTTACTGTTTCTCTGGCATTTAATTTTTAACAAGTCCCTCCAGTTAAATTGTACAAATGTCAGATTTATGATAGTTGTCCACACTTTCTGCAGACTGATTAATCTACTAGTGTGGACTGAAGTGGAGAATCTGACCAATATGCAGTTGATAAGCACTGAGTCAAAACCTCAGCTGGTGGTGTTTGGCATGTACCCATTGACTTAAATGGTTCTACAGAGCTGGGCCATTATTTATAATAGTAGTGCATTGGACTAACTTTCTAATTTCCCTTCTTTCATTTTTCTTAGACATTTGTAAGAACTTGAGAAATCTGAAAAGTTCATATAGTGCTTTCTTGAGAGACATGAAGAAAAGAGTTGACAATGTTAATGAGATGAAAAAGAAATGATTATGTTGCCTCTTTTGTACTGCCTTCCCTACCACCCCCAAGGAGCAGCAGCAAACAGTCTTCATCTACTAAGTTGTTAGCTCTTGTTTTAATTTATCATAGCAAATTTTCAGTGGCCAAAGTTTACAGGTACAAGGGTGTCTCTATAGCATGATATCCTTTATACACCAACCGAAGGAAAGTTCTAATATTTTATGGGAATACACTTCCAGTTTCCTTAGGGCAGCCTGTGAACCCATTATGCACACTGCACATTAACTTTTACAAATAAATCCATTGACTTTTTTGACTACTGAAGTCAATGTGACTGCTTTTCAAAGTACTAGATGTATAAGCAGAGGTTTGCAGGATCTGGCCCTATCTGTTATTCCTACTGTAACTACAGGACAAACAAACACACACAAAAAAACCAGTATCCATTTCCTTTAAAGAAATAAAAAAAAGGATAGGGCCTTGTTCTGGTTTTGACATGCAGACAGATGATGGAATTTAGACAGGATATAACTATGGTGGATACAGCACTACTCAGTGGTGTTCTTTGGTAACCTGAAAAGGTTTCTTTTTGGCCAAAATGCAGGCCTAGGATTAAACTAACTTGCATGCATGATTCAAATCTAAAAGCTAACCAACCTTACAAAACCCATTAAAAAAGCTATCAGCACTAAGATAGAAATGGAAAGCTGATCTACGGGCGATGGTTCCTTGTAACCTCCTTGACCTAGGTTTGCTTTGAATAATACCCATGTGATCTGCATCAGTACTTTGGAGAGAAAAGAAGGCCAAGACTGCTCTGTGCATTGGGAGGTGTGATAGCCAATCTGTGGTAAAAATCAATACATTTCTGTCTAGTTATTTAAACTCTGAAAGTTAAAAAAGGCATCAGATTTTATGTTAGAAAGTCAATGTCAAGTTTTGTATTGATAACACCATTTTTTCTCTTAGTTTTCCCACACAAATTGTGCAGTGGTGTTGGGGTTCAGGGCTGAAAGTGGTGTTGGTTATGTTTGTTCTTAGTCTACCTTATGCCTAAAGATTAGGTATTAAATTACAGCTGCTCTGCTGCTCTGTTGCCTTTCAATTAATATTTTAAATATGAGTTTCCACATTTTAATTTTCAACCAGAAGGTTTAATAAGATAACTTTTACAATGGGATTAGCTTCAGTTCATGGCTGTAGACCTAATCCATTTCAGGTAGACATGCAAATTCAGCATAGGCTGCACCTCGGACTGTTAAGTGAAAACTGGATATCAGCTAGTGCATTTGCCCTAGGGTCTATTATTTTCATGTGGAACAAAGCGATCATCTGGTCTAGGGATGGAATTCTGACCCCATTGAAATCAACAAGAATTATTCCATTGACTTCAGTGAGGCTAGGATGTCATTCTAGATATTTGTGGCTAAGTTAAACCATTTCTTTTTATGCTGCTGCTTCCATTTATACTTGTTCATCATTTCCAGCATTTACAAGCAGTTCTTCTTATGTCACAGAAATGGTTTCAAAATCTCCAAACCAAACATCTAAACACCCAATAATGTTTTTTAAAAAGTGAATGTTACAATTTAAATGAATTTTCAGAGTCTGAATTTTTCACTGGAGTCTAGCGTCTGGGTTACAACCAAAAGCACCTTGAATAGGCTCTGAACTTTGCTATTTAGTCAAAATTTAATTCTACCTAGCCTGTTCATCATACAAGATAAAAATCACTACCTTTTCCTCTGTTTTGTATAGGTCCAAGCTTCTGGGACATCACTTTGGGGAGGCGGCATTGGAAGACATTTGGCTGCTCTCTCTTATGCAGGAAGCAGTCTGATCCTAGAGTCTGGGGAGTGGTGAATGGAAACTAAATGCAACAGTTTAGAGCAACTTCCTCCTTCCCACTCCTTTAGCTACATCCAGTCCTGTGGTGCATGAAGTTTGGCTGGACTAGAGAATTTACCCCACAGGTATTGTTTATTTTACTGCTAATATCAAATATTTCTGATTCAGTGGTAGTGTCTGATTATTTTCTTAACTGTCTAAATCAGGAGTAACTCCACTGACACTACTTGGTCAAACAAAAACAAACAAGGAGTCCTGCAGCAGTTTTAAAGACTAATAAATTGATTTATCTCATGAGCTTTCGTGGGAGAAAATCCCACTTCATCAGATGCTTGAAGCTGGGGAGCTCCTTGTTTGTTTTGCTGAACTAGACTAACATGGCCACCACTTTGGTAGAAGGAAATCCAGAGTAATGGTCTCATCTTCATGCTTGCAGATTTCCATTGTAGGTGGTCCTGAAATGAAACAGTGAACCCAGGCCTGCTGGGGCAGCTAGCATTTGGGTATGACCTTTGTGATTCAGGCCTATTTGTTTTATATGCAGGATATCTATGACCAGGGCTGTCCGGGGGGGGGGGGGGGAGTGAGGGGGGACCACCCCTCGTGGTTCTGTGGGCCCTGCTGCCCCCCACTGCCATGCTGTCCCCTGTCCTCACAGTGCTGCATTCGGTGCAAAACCAAAGGTGGTGGGGTGGGCCGGGCGTGTGGAACTCGGTCTCTGGACCAGCCCTCTTTGCTTCCTGCGTGGAACAATCAGACCAGGGGCTGGGCAGGCCATCCTAGAGGCCGGGCTTCGCTCTCCCACCCCTGGATTGACTGTTCTGCTCTGGGGAGGGGTAGCCCAGAGGTGGAGCAGGAGAGTGGAGCTCAGCCTCTAGGCCAGCTTGCTCTACCCCCTGGGGTAGAGTGGCCAATCCAGGGAAGGGGGGGTGCGCAGGGCCCAGCCTCTGGGTCAGCCTGCCCTACCCCACAGGCTGATTGCCCCCAGGCTCCACTCCACCAAAGAACGGCCCTATCTATGACTATATACATCATGGAATGGGAAAATGCAGCCAATAGTGTTATTAATGTTGTTCTACCTTTACTGCTGCTTATCTGTATTCATAGTCACTGGTAAATCTGTTGTCAAACTTCTATGTGACTTTGCTAGACCACTGATCAAGAAACAAATGTAATTTCCGGAGTTCACACTATCGAGGGGTTAGACAGAAGGTGGAAAAAGGCTTTAGTTATGCTTCCCATGTCAGGCCTGTGAAGAAAGAAATACTCATTCTATAGCGGAGACACTATGACCAGGGCTTAAACAGGAGTTTTGCCAATATGGGAGAGAGAAATCTCCTTGTCTCTCACCCCTGCAATCTCACACCTTTCAACTTTTATTCAAAATTCTATTGCTACAATAGTCGCCTTGGGTCCTTGCCCTATGTCACTCTTCTTTGTAAGTCCCTCTGCTGGATCCCTTTCTTCCACTCAAATCCTTATTTCAAAACCTTTCTCTCTCTGACCTTTAATCCTACCACAAGGAAAAGTCCCACCTTCTAGGGATGCCAGCTTTGATTACTTGATTCTCTAGCAAGAACTTCTGCCCTCTCCTGTGATGATGATGTTGCCCTTTTTGAGTGGGAAAATGTGGTAGATATTATAAATTTAGACACACATTAGTCTCTTGCCAGTCTCTCCTCTTCGCCGCTGCAAACAGTAAAGTGCAAATCATGGCAGTGAGGCAGGTGACAAGCTATGATTTCTCTTTCTCCCACATAGAATCATAGAATCGTAGGGTTGGAAGGGACCTCATAGGTCATCTAGTCCAACCCCCTGCCAGAGGCAGGACCACTCCCACTAAACCATCCCAATCATGGTTTTGTCCAGCCGGGCCTTAAATACCTCTAAAGATGGAGACTCCACCACCTCTCTAGGCAGCTCATTCCAATGCTTCACCACTCACCTAGTAAAATAGTTTTTTCTAATATCCAGCCTCGACCTCCCTAACTGTAACTTGAGACCATTGCTCCTCGTACGTCAGTCCTACGTTTGTGTAACACCACTGACTTCAGCAGAGTTGCTCTTGATTTTAAGTGAGAAGACAGTGAAACCTTTAAACACTCATAATTCACCAACTTTATTATGCAGGGCAGAGGGTGGGTCAGGCAGGTTAATTCTTTCATGATTCTTTCAGGCTATCATGAAGCATGATTTCCTTATGCATGCGATTATTGTTGGTAATAACATGCTATCAAGATGCTTTTATTTAAATTTAACTTTAATATTTGCCACAGTGATCTTTTATGGTGGTTTGAAAGGTAATGTTTCAGTATAGCCTCTTACAGGCCCATTTCAACCCACATAGGTCCATGCTCAGAGGGAACTCTCAGTGCCTAGACCTCATTTGTCCTAGAATGTGAGCCGCTGTTGCCTTCAGAATACTATTTCTCATCCTCTGAAAGCTACAGAGAGCATTTGTGTGTGCATGTGTGGGAGAGGTGGTTGGTACAGGGTGAAAGAGGCACACATTCTTCCACCCTGAAACTTGGGGCTGCATTTTTTCTGTGGCAGGCTCTAGGGCAGTCTTATCTAAGGGAGTGGCTGGTTTTGCGAAGGAGCTAGGGGGAAGGGAGAAGATAGGGGGTAAGAGTTGATGCAGAAAGAGACAGTGTCACACAGCCCTAGCTTCCTCAGTTCACTGGAGATAGTGAAGAATTGAAAATGGACTTGATGCATTTTTCTGTTAGAGGTATAACTTAGCTTCCTTGGCAAGACAGTGCAGGAGACCACCATGAGATAATTATCCTAGAGAGCTCCTTCCTGACCCCTCCTGTGCGGTTTGCTGTAAGAGACATTGATCCTAGCTGATTGGGTCTCAGTTTACTCATTTCAGTCTCATCCAAGGAATTCCTCCTTGCAACGGAGTATAAAGGAACAGCTCTCTAATTCTTCTTCTTACCAAGTAGAATAGCCCTAATCTTTGCAGTCTGTCACTGGATGCAGAACAACATAACATTTTCTGAATAGTTCAGTCTTACTGACGTTTCTTCTCAGGAGAGATGACCAGAGTTGGATACTATACCCTATATAGTTGAATCCAAATGTTATGTTTTCTACATTATTTTACCATTAGTTGTATAGCTGGGAAAATTTTCTGTCAGAATGTTTGGGGTTTTATTTTGTTTGTTTTATAGATAATGATCTTTTTGACAAACAGCTTGGGGGGGCAGGGAAGACCTAAAGTTGTTGGGGGGGGGGCCTTTGGTGAAAATCAGAAAAATTATTTTTCATTAGTATTTTTTATGGAGAAGAAAATTATTTCCTGACAGCTACTATTTGTTAAGCCACCTACATCCTCTGCCTGCTTCAGCTGTTGCTCTGTGATAGTCATCTTCCTTTTGCTCTGCACAATGGTGTTAGAAATCCATTGCTACGTTTGCTGCGTGAACTGCTTGTTTAATAGTACCCTCGTGATAAATATGATTTATCCTGTGAACAAGGTTTGTAATGACCAGTGTTTTGTGTTTATAATAATTGGTTCATAGGGCGCACCCTATAAAAATTCCATGTAATTCTTAGGAAAGACACAGTGGTTCTGTTCAGCACCTGATCATAGATGTATGTTATATTTTTAACAAATTAACACTCATCATATTTGCTATATGATGCCAGATATTTACAGTCTTCCAAAACTGTTAGAATGGCTGTGGACTTTGCTTGCTTGCTCGCTCTCTTACAAATGATTGTGATTTAAACACCACCACTCCCCTTTTTGATTGTAACTAAAAATGATTTGTGTTTACTACCATCTCAGCAGCCAGGGATTGCTTTGACAGTATCTCTTACAACACTTTTTCCAGTGGGGATTGGAGCTGGAACCTTACTCGAATAGCAATTTGCTACAGCTTGAGAAGTGTCTATAAATCCTTAAGGCCTTGTCATATTAGAGAGAATTTAGCTGTACAGTATTGGCAAAAAGATGCAGAATCAATTATTTTAAAAATAAATAAGAACCAGTGGGTAGTCTAAATTGGTACTGACAACCCAACAATGCAAACTATCTCTTCCTGATTACATTGACTGTAACCCTATAGAGACTTCGATGCAAGCTAATGGTTTTTGTCACACTTCAAAACTATTGTAACATATCATTTCTGTATATCTCATGTATTAGTTTCTTTTGTGTATGTGGGATGGGACTGCATGGCCAAGGAGCTGTAATTCATGTTTTAGCTGTAGACCTCTTAAAGATATACAGATTCCTTTGTCCTAAAACATTTACAGGGAATGTAGATAAAACCATGTTATCATTGTAATGTACTCAGTGTCAATCATAAAAAAAAAAAAAAAAAAAAAAAAAAAAAAACAAGCTACCTCGGAATTCTAATAATGTTTTGTGGAGGGAGGAAGATAGAAGGATAAGGAACATAAAAAGAGAATAGAAAGGAAAATAGCTAAGATTATAGATTTCCAAAGCAATGGGAATATATAGATCCAGCAAAATCAGTTGGAAAGCACCAATGTAATTTCATCACAGTCAATTACTATCAATGTAACTGTGATTCTTGTTTTCTATGCCGGTATGAACAGGATTAATCAAGTGGGAATTTTTTTTTAATAGGCAGGGTCTTATGGCTTTGCATAATTAATTGGGTACCTATCTGCCAGAGAGGGAAAGGGATTTACATTTTTGATGGACAGTTTAGACACTATATTCACAGAAGTGTCCTTTGTAGAGTGCTGATACTATTTGATCCTAATTGACAACATCTGCTTAGTTAATTTTTTACAACCAGGACCCACCAATACTTGTTTAAAGTCTTACAAGTTTTGTTATAGGGGTTCCTTTTTGTCACGTTTTTATACCACTTGAAAATTTCACTTTGAATTTAAATTAAATGCTCATGTGAAGTGTTACCCAACTTGTATAAACTGAATTTTTATGCAAAGCAATATACTCCTATCAACTTTCAATGGGATTTATGTAGTTAGACAGAAAATAAGCACCTACAGCCTTCTGTATTATTGCTTGATGGAAGGCTAATTTCATATCTCTGATACATTTTACTGCTGCTGCTATTCCTCTCAGGGCTGTGTCTAGGGTATCATATCCCCTGTGATTTGTAATAAAAATAAGTAGAAAACTAAAGCATAGAGTTAATTTCTTTAACGCCTTTACAATAACTATAATCAATCATGGGCTGAGAAGGAAGTGACAGCAGTCACTCTGGCATTTAAAAACAGTAAAATAGACCCTATTTTGCTTTGAGTTACAATCAACAACGAAACAAAACAGAAACATATGTGAACTGGGAACAATACAACAGGCACTGCTATAAGTGTTATACACTGCTGTTTCTGCTGTTGAAAGGAATCCAGATGGGGCTTGGGGAATGTCATAATATGAACATTTGCATCCTTTCACAATTTCCAGAAAGTTTACCAAAGATTACTATATAGCTAGTTTAAAAGTAAAACTGGGTTAAGCCGCAGCGTTAAAACAACCATTTAAAAGAATCCATGCACAAACGTTCAGCGACAAATCTTGAATCTAGCAACCAGGTAATGGGCTGGATGTTGGGCAGGAGGAAGGAAAGGCAGAGAGGAGGGACTTCTCCCTGTGCAAAGGGGTTGCTTTTGCTGGCCCCTTCTGTGACCTTCCCCTATTGGAGGACGTCTTGCCCACACGTATGCACATGCCTTCTCCTCACTTCTAAATGCAAGCCTCTGCAGAATTGCACAGCCTCCCCTACACCTAGAGACCCTACTTCCACTATGCACAGAAGAACTACACAGGTTCTTTTGCTAACGGTATCTCTGAATGGGTGAGAGGACTGTAAGTGACCTGCAAATAGATATGCACAGCTCTATGAAGATTTCTTCAAACTTGATAAGAAATTTGCCATGATGGTGAATTCATGGCCCTTTTACGTGTTCAATATTTCAACGATCCAGTTACCTGACAGGAAACGTCATAGAAACACTTACTTCTAATTGAAAGCTGCAGAATATTTATGGCAGTTTAGAAAGTGTATTCAGAAGTATTTGCACGAGAAATCTGGATGTCCATTGTGCAGATCCCATCAGGTAGCAGACACTTGCCATTCCATTCAACCAGAACAAGTTTTGCAATCTCAGATGCTCCCAGGACCAAGCTTTCAAACAAGCTAGAGAAAATAAACAAGTGAAACTGGTAATCAGGCCCATTTGTTGACAGCAAAAGAGGCAAACTGTTACATAAATTGATTATGACTTATTCTCCCAGCTTTATTCATAGTTCAATCACTAATTTTTAATATAGGTAACTCAAATTGCAAGCAGTTCAAATTATTTTGTTTTAGGAGGACAGAAAAGTGAGGGTGTCAGACAGCAAAGAGATATAACAGAGTCTATGTGCCTGTGTGCCAGTTGTTCTCTTCCCTTAGTTTTCTTTTAGTGGGATCATAATCCTGTTCTTACTCCCCATCTTCTTTCATACTCTTCACCACCATCCCACGCTGCTTTTTCAGACATGCATATTACTAACTCCCTCCTCCATGTCAGACCTCTCATCAACTCACTTTCCTCTCTCAGCTATATATGAAAAACATTGTTACATAAGAGACAGCTTTAGATATCATATATTACCAGTTAACCTGGGCTTCCCTCCACAAACTCCTCCTGCTGGTAATGTGTGTTTAATGCTTATTGTCTGAGCATAAGTGATCACTGTATGAAAAGATATCCCAGCCAGAACTGACCCTGTAACACTAGCTCCCCATTTCCCTTTGTGTTACAATGATTTAGTTTTTTGCTTCATTCAGAGTAGTTTTGTTGGTGTGAACTTATTTGTTCTGGGGGTGAGAACAAGTGAAACAGGAAAACTCTTTTTTTCTCCCTTGTGAAGAACACAGTAAAATGCAGGGGACCTGATGGTTTCTCTTATACTGTGAATCTCTTACATAGCCCTGGTGAATGCTACCAATCATTTTCCCTTCTTGCTGTTGGTGTATCTTTCTGTTGCAATCATAGTTCTGTCACTCATGAAGCGCACTGTATATAATTTTGCTAAGATTATTTTATTATCCTTGCTGGCTCAATTGAGGCACTATTGCAAGTGAAGCAAACTGGATATTTTTCTTTTAAAAGAAAGCAAATTCACGTTGAAATAAGTTAATACTATTTATAAATGTTGTAAAAATATGGAGCTAACTCTTCAGTGGAGAAAGTAGTTATTGTTGGCTGGAAATGACAGAATCGTACATGTTTCCATGGTTCAGTTCAGGTAAGGAAGGATCCAAAAGTACGATTACTTATTAAAAGCATATATGAATGATCTGAACTTTCTGATGCCACCACCCTTCTTCTTTCCGCTGCCTCTCGTGTCCCAAACTCTGTGTTATAGCATCACTTCCTCCCCCAACAGGAGCTAAATCTACCTATCCTCATCCCTATCCTGAGTCTCTTCTCCTGGGTTTCTCTGTTACACCAAGTTAAAGTAAAACAGCCAGGAAAGGGTTAAATGGTACCTGAATTTCACTTCATCCATCAAAATATTGAAGGGAAGAATGTGTGCTCTCTCTAGGGGCTGAGAGAGGCCAGGAGAAAGCCTCTGCAGCCTATGTTTGTCAGTGGAATTGCTTTACTTTAATGTTACTCAGGTGTTTTGTGCCTGTGTCAAAGTCCTGAAACAGATTTGTCGGTGGCACTGGTTCCTTCCTCGGCTAATGAGAGAGCCCCAGATATTACACTGGGATATTCCCCTTTTTGTCCTCTGGGTATTTGTACCTGTGGTAGGTTAGCTTTCAACTAATTCTGTCCTGTGGCCATTAATATGGCTTCTCTTATACAGCCCCAGAGATCTCACTCCAACATAGTGGAGGCTTTGGAAGTGGATGGATGCTTCTCTATCTCCAATCTTCCTCTTCATGGAAGCCTCAAGTCTTTTCTGAGTACTAAGCTGTATTTCATGTGCTGTTGGGATATACTCATAGGAACATGTTATTGATACTTCAGTTGGACATTAGACTTCCTAGAGAACCATAACTGTCAGAAGTGGTCAGTCAGCCAACAAAACCTGGGAAAGATAAGGTGAGGATTTATAAAAGTCATAGGAAGGTTTGCAGTACCTAGCAGCAAATGCAGTGCTACAGAGAAATCCTACTTATGTGGACAGAGATTGTTTGTTTTTCTTCTGTAGAAACAGAATGCCTCTGTGCATTGGAACTTTGAATAGCAGCAGCTCTTATACTGTGAAATGAACCAGGAGTAGAGGAATTAAATTGGTGGTCAGTTCCGATACTGTTTGTTTAAATGACTCCTGTCAGCCAAACACAAATTTTATACTGCAGAATAAGTATAGAGTCCAAAGAACAATGGATGGTGCAGTGTGAACTGCGTCTAACTCTTGCTTTCCACAGGCTCTGATCTATTCCTGTCTGAAGGTGCAGTTGCCTTTAATGTTTCACTGGAATATTGCAGCATCACAATAGTGAGTGCTACTTGAAATGTAATTTCTCATTTTATACCCTTGTACGTGGAAAACCAGCTGATTTCCTTTGACACAATAGACAGGATGTCTGAGCATGCATGCACATGTATGATATAAAATAGCAGGAATTTTTTTTCCACCTCAGATGATGAAGGTCAATAATGGGGGTGTAGGAGAGACCACACCAAATTTAAGCAAAATATTTCCAAGTTTTCCTCTTATATTTATTCAGGTCCTTGGCCATTCCCTGATGGAAATCAAGTTTGTTTATTCTGCGTACAATCAGGACTATTGCTTTTTCCCTTGCTGTGAGTAGGACACATTCATCAAACCAGGACAGTCTTGATTACCTCCAGACAGATGGCAACCCCAATTTTCAGCTCTGTACACCACTATGAAATGTGTTGTTTTTTTCCTAGATCCCAGTAAGCTGATTGCTTGCAGTAATAATGCTCCTATTTCTAGTGTTAAATCCCTTACTGATTGAGCTATTAGTTTGGTATACTACCCACAGAACTGAAATCATTTATAATTTTGAAAAGGTTCATTCTCATCCAGACTAATTTGTGTTCAGTGACTCGTGCCCTTTTTGTTTAATTGCAGTTAATATTAAAACTCTTATTATTACTTTTATGGACTATTGCAGCAGCCTCTACAGTGTGGCAGGCACTTTTCAAACACATGAGAAGGTCCCTACCTCATAGAGCTTGAAGTCCAAAAGACTGGTTAAGAGAGGATGGTCGTGGCTGTGGAGGAAACACACCACAACAGGGATAGTCATGGTACTACCTTCCACAGACTCATTCCATTTCTCTGTTGTTCTTTATGGGTACAAATTGGGAATGATTGGCTTCTAATGGGCGTGGCAGAAGAAGTGGATATTGCGGAAAGATTTGAATGATGCTAAGACATTGGCCAGATGTATCAGCCTGGGGGGAGCATTCTCCATGGGTGGCCAAACTTAACCCAGCTGCTGAGCCACATGCAACAATGTGCAGAAATTTGAGAGCTGGGGTGTGCCTTCTGGGCCTTGTGGTTTGTGCCTTGTGGACTATACCTGTTGGGTCTTCAGCCCTTCTGCTAAAGCCCTGAGAGTGCCGCCCCACTGGCCCGAAGCCTCTAGCCTCATCACTCTGCTGCAGGGCTGGAGCTCTGAGCTCACCACTGCAGTCTGGTAGGTGGAGAAGGGGGATGTATAGGGGACTCTGTGAGCCACACTTTAACTGTAAAAGAGGCACATGCAGCTCTCAAGCTGTGGTTTGCCCACCCCTGGCATATTCCATGGAACAAAGTACAAAGACAGTCATGGAAGAATAAAACAGGGTAAGGAAATCTGTCATCAAGGGTAATACAGAGTAGAGTCAGGGGGTGATGTGAAAACACAAGAAGCAATATTCTGGGTGGGTAGAGGTGTGAAAAGGCTTGAAAGCCAGATTATTGGTAGAATCATAGAAACTGGAAGGGACTATGAGAGGTCATCAAGTTCAGTCCTCTGCACTTATGGCAGGACCAAGTACCCTCTTAAACTATCCCTGACAGGTGCTTGTCTAACCTTCTGTTAAACATTTCCAATGATGGAGATTCCACAATCTGCCTAGGCAACTTATTCCAGTGGTTAATCACCCTGACAGTTAAGAATTTTTTCCTAATGTCCAACCTAAACCTCCCTTGCCATAATTTAAGCCCATTGCTTCTTGTCCTATCATCGGCAGATAAGGAGACCAGTTTTTCTCTCTCCTCCTCTTGACAACCCCTTAGATAATTGAAAACTGTTATCATCTCCCCTCTTTTCTAGACTAAACGAACCTAGCAGTTTCAATCTTCCCTCATATGTCAAATGTTCCAGACCTCTAATCATTTGTGTTGCTCTTCTCAAGACTTTCTCTAGTTTGTCCACGTCTTTTTTGCAATGAGGCACTTAGAACTGGACACAGTACTCCAACTGAGGCATAATCAGGGCTGAGTAGAGCAGGAGAATTACTTATTGTGTCTTTATTACAATGCTCCTGTTAGTAATTGATTATTTGTATTCAGTGAAGAAAAAGGATCATGCGTAGTTGGTAATGTAGTTGAGGAATGGCACTGTCTCCCCCAAGAGCTGCTATCAAAGCCTTTCCCTGTCCTCCCCCACCTCCCTCCCTGCTGGGAAGGTTCAAGCCAAAGCACCTTTCCTGCCCTCCCTGCCTGCTGCATGTGGAAGAGCTAAGAGCAGGACTGGGAGCCTCACAGCACTTTCAGTCGGGGGGGGGGGGCGCAGATTCAGCTCATGGAAGTGAAGAAGGTAAACTGTCATTAGAATGTGCCTTTAGTCTAAAGATGCTTCAGATTTCACCATCATTTGCCCTTCACCTTCTTACTGATGTTAGAAAGGTAGGACCAAGTTCTTTGTGACACCGTGAGCCTCGGAACAGTAGCAGCAGCCCCAGGAACATTCAGGTCTAAATTCGGTGATAATTATCCTTAGACACAGCCCAGCGCTGTAGTTCAGTATCAGCTCATATATGATAGTGTCAAAGGGGTGGCTATGTCTAGTTCAGTGGTTCACAACATTTTCTCTGCTGTGACACACCTTGCTACCTTTAATTAATTTGAGGCACACCAACATATAGTTTTCCAGTGAGTTCATGAATATTCATGAGCCAGGCCAGAGCTCTTTGAGTAGTTTTTCAAAAAATTTAGTGGCACACCTGCTCAGACCTGACGGCACACCTGTGTGCTGTGGCACACTGGTTGGAAACACTGGTCTAGTTCACCCAAAACAAACAAGGCATCTGGTGGCACTTTCAAAGACTAACATTTATTTATTGCATGAGCCTTGAAAGGAGAAAGTCCCACTTTGTAAGATGGTCTAGTTACGGCACGTAATCTGAAAATGTCTTTCATGATGGAAAGATCTCCAAAAATATTGTACTTAAGAATAATCTAGATATCATATAGTTTTTGTTCTGGTCCTCTAAATAATGGAAACTATTTCAAAGTCAAGGGAATGCTGCACCCCCAACACCCTTACTTCCAGCACCTGTGACTTATTTTTCTAAATAAAGTTATAAAACCATAGACTACAAAAAAAAATTGAAAACCTTTTTAAAAAGGCAATGTATCTGACTGAAAGTAGGTCTTAGACCAAGATTCCTGTGTAGTGTTTGCAACCTAAACTTCTGGGCACATATTAGGACACAAAATCAAATAAATTACAAGTAGTCACCAAGTGCATTAAACTTTTTATTTTTTTTTTCATTTGTAGTGGCCTAAAACAGAGTTATCAATATTATCTGCCTAGCCAGTTTTGGGATTGGGAATCTTTTGCTATACTATCTTGTAATTGTTCTAAATTTACAAAAACTTAAAATATGGCTTATTTCAGTTTTTTTCTTTAAATAAAGATTAGGTACTGTATTCATGTCAGCTAAATTTCTAACTTGTACTTGAAAAAAATCCCCCCAAACCCTAGAGGTTTCAGATGCCTAAGAGTTGTCACTGGAATCATGGTTACAGTTGCCCCACCCTATCAGAATTTGAAATAATGCCACTGTGGAAGTCGAACAACTCTTATTTCTGCCTAGAGTTGACTGGCCAGCCCAGAGGTGGGGTAAGCTGGCAGGCTGGCTGCCCTACAGGCCAGTCTGGAGGAAAGACGGTAGAGCCCTGCAGATCTGTGGGTATCCACTTCAGATCCATAGGTATCTGCGTATGCAGATTTATTGTTGTGGATTGGAGCTTGGATGTGGATTGTATTTTTATCTACTCAGGGTACATTTGCTGCTGCCTCTCCCACAGCTGCAGAGAGCAGTGATCAATGTTACACAGGATAACGGGGAACAAAGGCAGCGCTCCAGTCAATCAGTGACAGTCACTCGCAGAAACTCAGCTTACCTACTAGTCTTGCCTTTGATTCTAGTAGCCCCAGTGGCCAGTCCTCACACTCGGCTAATTAGCTGGTGTTGGGCAGCTACTTCTGACCCATTCACCCATTTCCGGCCACCCAGTCAGATGACTGGCAACTGAATTCTGGATTCAGTAGCCCAAGCGGAATAAAAGTTGTTGAGATTGGGGCCATGGGAAGCTCTGAACTGCATGGTGCTGCCAGCAACTCTCTCCTTCCCCTTCTCCTTAAGCCTCAGCTCAGCAAAGCTGTGGCAGCCGGACAGAGGCTCTGCTCCTATAGTCAGAGCAGGAGCTGCTGCATGGTGGGGCAGTGCAAATGCACATGGACATAAAATATGGCATGCAGGTCGCAGACTGGATACAGGCTGACTCTGAGCAGGTGTGGATCAGATGCAGATCAACGTTTTTTATATCTGTGCAGGGCTCTAAAGGAGGGCTGGCCCTCAGGCAGATCACCTGTTGTTGGGTTGAGTGATAACAGGGTCTGGAGAGACTGTGTGTCATCAGCCAGAGAGCCCAGCTGAAGCTAAATAGTGGCTCCACTGGTCCTGGCTGTACCCCAAGTGTTCAGTTTTCTGCCACACTGGCCTGTACTAAAAAATTAAGTCAGCATAACTATGTTGTTCAGCAGAGTGAAAATTCCCACACACCAGAGGGGCAGAGTTAATTTGATGTAACACACAGGGAAGACACGCTGGGCTAATGGGAGAATTTTCTGTTGACCTAGCTGTCACCTCTAGGGGAGATGAATCACCTACACTGATGGGAATAGTGCACATTCAAGTGCTACAGTGGGACAGCTTCATTTAAAGTGTAGGCAAATTGTAAGCAATAATATTTTACATGATTAACATTGATTGAATGCATGATTATACTTTAGTTCTAATTGCCAGCAACTCCTCTGATCATATTGATTGCACAAGCCCAGAGTAGATTTTGAATGATTTCTGTAGTAAAAAATTCAGTGACCAGAAAATCATTTCAGATAGATAATGGAAATAAATGGTCAGATTTAACTGACCAAGATGTCTTCTGAATTTCTCTCTTACCAATCTATCTACTTATGGTCATTGTCACTGTAGGAGCAGAGTCTGCCTTTCAGTATTATTTCTAAAGTCAGATGTTTGGTAACTTTATTATGATTGTTCTAGAAAAAGGAGATTTAAAAAAGTATCTGAATATGAAAGCTCTGAGGCGTATATGAGTTACTGAGACTGTCATGAAAAAAGTCATATAATATTGGCTGTTAGATAACTGTAAAGTTGGCTGCCAACACGAGATAAAAAGTCTGTACCAATATATTACACATTTCCTGATTCAGTGATTCCAATTTAACTCTTCTTTCACAAGCAGGATCATTCTTAAATTTGTATTTGTGTTTCATTACCGTGTGGGAACAAGAGTAGGAGCAATGCTAAGCAGTGTTGGGCATTTGGCTCACCAGTCCCCCTTCCTTCAGATTTTATCACAATTTTATCTCCCTGTTTTGATACTGATTACTTCCCTGTCCTTAATGCTACCTAGAGTCTCTGGATTTCACATGTGCACTCTTTGCATCAGATTGCTTTCTCCTCACCTGAATATTCCAATATTCTCTATTCTATAACAGTCTCCATCCTCTGTCATTAAAATTCTCTCTCCCATGCACAAACCTACCATTCAGCTGAGACACCTGGTAGCACAACACATGGAAACTTAAGAAAGATGACCCCAAATCCAAAATTTAGATTGGGGTGTGGAATTGGATATTTTCTGATTGGTCTGTAGCAAGAGACAACATGCACAACAATAAACTCTGGATTTGAATTTGGGCCTAGGTCTAATTTAAAAATCTAGACCTGTGTACTTTCCTTTTATAAGTTTGTGGAGCTGTATTTCTCACTGTCTCTAAATTTTTAAAAATTATCATTCTCTTTGTGTAAAAGCCTGTGGTCCTTACTCAGGCAGAACTTCAGTTAACAGGGGCTGAGTATTAATTTTGGGTTTGTATGTTAAAGAAAAGGTCACTAGTGGTTCTTGCCCTGTATCTCTGAATGCCAAGGAATTAAAACAATGCCTTTGCTGGACTGTTCCAAATGTAGGGGTGCCATAATCCTTTCGTATGGTTTCTCCTTTAGGAAGACTTGTGTAGCTTTTGTGCTAGCCCATGCACAAAAATACAAGAATTAGATGATAGTTTCTCCTGATCTGTCAATACGTACCCTTGTACAGTGACAATTGTAGTCTGGCCTTCAGTTGCTTTATACAGCACCTCCGGGAATCCCTAACAAGGCTCAAGTGTTAAAGAATCAAGTAGTTAAAACTATGGGAATGAGCCTTTATCCTATAATTAGAACTGAAGTCTAGATTAATTGGGAGTGAAGAGACAGTGTATTTGGGGTTTTCCTGTGATTTTCAATGTTGAATTATGTTAACTAATCAAATAGTCTAAAGAAATTGGGAGTACTCACATGTTTCATGCTGAAGTCTTCTAAAATTCCTTTTGTGCGTCAAAAAGAAACTGCACGCTCTAGTCCAAGGCCGCTGTATTTCTGTCTCTCAGAACTCTAACTCGAGGCTAGAGAATATCCCATGTCAGAGGTTAAAGTAATAGGGAATGCACTAGAAGACTGTTTTGGGGACCACAAATTTTAGGGGCCAGTGTTCCAGGGCACATTAAAATCAAATAACGGGGTGGAGCACAGCATTCCAGTGCATTCCCCCTTACTTTTAACACCTGCTGCCTTGTGCTTCCCCTTCAGGTTCTTGGACTGTGAGGTGGCAGCGGGCAGGGAATGCATGGTGTGGGGATGGGGCTGCTGTGTTGGCTGGGAGTGGAGCAAGGAGGGGGATTACGTGTTGCTCTCTACCCAACACTGCCTTGCACTTGCCACTCCTTGCTGTGCTGTTACTAGTCCCACTGCTCGAGGAGTCCGAGAGTCTGAATTGGGGAGCACAAGGTGCTGCACCAGCAGGAGGTGGTGTGGATGTGATGAACCTGAGAGCAGGGGTAGGAATGGAGGGGTCTAAAGCAGTGCAAGTTACTGGACCAAGGAGTTGGGATGGAGGGCTGGGGAGAGGTAGAGGGGGGCATGGGGACAAGGAGACTGGGTAGGGGCTGGTAGGGGTTGGGTAATGGTGGAGGGGACTATGAAGGGCTGGAGTGGGGACTGGGTGGGGGCTGGGGAGGGTTGGGGTGCTGGAGTGGAGCCGAGGGACAGACCGTGCTGGGGAAGTGTGGAGGGGGTTGGGCGTTGAAGAGGGTGGAGTGGGGAATGGGGACAAGGGACTGAAGGGAACTGGGGAGCTGTGGAGGGAGTTGGAGGCTGTAGGAAGGTGGATATAGACTTGGGATTGGGGATTAGGAGGGCTGGAGTGGGGGCTTGGGGGCACAAAACTTAGGGAATGGAGATGAAGTCTGAGGAGGACATGGGGAAAGGGAGTCTGATGTGGACACTAGTGGACAAGGTTGGGGTGGTGATGTGGATTTGAGGCTGTGCTTCGTTTGTGAGGAGAGAGCTGGTGGGGCTCAAGCAGTTTGTTTTGCACTCATATTATAACTGGGGCCTGCACGTGCATGAAGGGGGCCTGGAGATTAGGAGGGTTCCAGGGCCTGTCAAATTATACTTTAACCACTGCCCCAGACAGAGGACATTCAGTATAAAGCTCTAGCTCTACAATGCATTTCATTCCCATAATGGCCTGATTCAAATCTCACTTAAATCAGCCCAGAGACTTCTGATGATTAGTTTTGTTTCTATTGCTTAAAGGAGCATGAAACTCTGTGATGCAAACTTAGGTAATGTCACTCTATTATTGTTTATATGTAATAGGTTTCAATTAAATGATGACAAATGGGCAAGTCTCTTTCTCCTCTCTCTTTTTGAGATACATATTTCAAATCTGAATACTGCAAACCATGTCTAATCACTATTCTATCACAGAAGATATGGCTATAGTCCATAAAACATGGAATAAGTGGAGGAGATTAATTAGAACTACAATGCTGTGACACAAATGCTATTAACACTCTTTGTATTCAATTTAATTGAGAGTTGCTTCCAGAATTTCCTTTCTTTGTTAAACATCTGATATATAAACAGTATTTTTATTCCTGTTGTTCTTGTCCTTGACTGCATTAGCGATCTCTCTCTCTTTTTTTGACTTGGTGGTGGTGGTTTTTTTTGGTTTCATAAAATAAGTGTAGGAAAAGCATAATTAATCACAGCACAAAGGCAATTGCCCTACCTTTCCTTATTGAATAGGTGAGAGTGAGTTTGCCATTCATCTACCTGCAAAACTCCATATGGATTCTACGGATAGTCCGCATGCAAAACATAAGAAGACATGGCCTTTATTTGTAGGTAGATTCCGTAACTGAGAGCTAAAGAACACAGTGTTCTTCTGATGCAGGGGAACTGTTGCTTTTCATTTTGAGTTCAATATCTAATGAGCTGCTCAGTTCTACTGTATTTTGTTGTCATTGCTACCATAATTGCAGAATCAAAAATTCAAGTGGATGTTAAAAAATTTCAGTGTTTTGTGCTGTGATATTTTATTTTTAAGCATCTGATTGTACTACTCTTACTCAAATTCATTTTAGAAACGTACTTCACAAGTAGCCGAAGGAGCTATACGGACTATGGCAGCATTCATGGGTAAGAATGCCCTGATCTGGTGCAAAGTCAGAGTAAACTGGTAAACAAGGTAACATTCAGTCATATAAACGCAGACTATAATTGTCAATATATATAAAGTAAATCTCATTAGAAACAGGAAGTATGTGTGTATGTACACACAAACACTAACAAGGAAATACTTTCCATTCACTCTGTAGCTGGTTATGCCATTAGTGAAAAATTCCAAAGATGACAGGATAAATTATTCAAGTTTTAAATAAATGCAGTGTAACCTTTCTGGAATGCCTTGTGGGGAAAAGTTTTGTGCAGTCAAGTTTATGCTGTTGTTGCATAGACAGACGTTTTTGATGCTGTGTTCCTGCTTTTATTGTTTATCAGAGAAGAAATATAGTCTAGTTATGTAGTTAGGGCATTAGCTTGGGTCTTGGGAGACCTAAGGACATGTCCCTGCTCTTCCACAGACTTCATGAATGACTTCAATTGTTCTCTCATCTGTTAAATGAGTTTTAATACTTCCCTACCTGAAGGCTAGGAACAGGAGGGAGGAGTAATACGTGAAGATTATGAGGAGTCAGATTCTACAGTAATGGGGGCTAGAGTTAGAGTAAGATTGTGGAGGTGACTGGCTTGAACCTGTGTCTGTGGTGTAGTACATGGAGATGGCTGTCTGAAATTTCTCTCAAATCTGTATTATTTTAGTTTGGAAAAGTCAAATCACCTCTTTCTTAAACTCTTCTTGTTCTTTTCCTTGACCAGCAAAGGTATCAAGAAGCAGGCCCTCGGGCTCCAGGCAAAATCATTCCCTGGGAAGCTCTTCTACTTCCATCACTACTTCACCAAGACTGTTCACTTGTTCATGCCATTTGGTGTCTCAGTTCCCTTTCTGTTCTTGCTCTTGCTCTGGGGCCCCTACCAGCAGCAAATAATAATACTCTCCTCATGCTGCCTCAGCTTCACTGCAAAGCCGTAATGCTGGTTTTTGCTGCCCAGAATGCATTCCAGTTGGAATGTGCCATTAGCGGTGCTTGGAGCTGGTGCCGTGAAAGCCACCCTTTAATGGAGCGGCTCTTTTGAGTCACTCCATGCTGCCTGGGGCTTTGCCCCATCGGCCTTGCCGTAGTTACAGCTCTGCTTCACTGCACTGGTTGGCATGATGAATGCAGGATGGCTTAAGGGTCTGCCTACTCCCCACCTACCCGTACCTGAAGCCAAGATCTAAGTAGCCCATGCAGAAGTATAGGGTGAGGAGTCTTTATTTCTCTTCCTGCCCCTTAATGGGCATGCAGGCTAAGACACGATCTGACCATTCATGGAGTAAGATACTGCCTAACCTTGTAACTGGAAGTGGGTGGGCTGGAGTGAAATACCAGAGCTATTGCAGGACAAGACAAGGTTGCCCAGTGTCAATTCACTGTACAGAGGACTGTAACCAATCTTAGTAGTTCTTTGCTTTATAAATTTGATACTCCATCCAATTATTGCGGTTAAAAATCTTCTGTCAGAGGTGTTTTTCAGCAGAAAATTGAGTGCTTGACAAAACAATTTTTATTCTGAAGTGTCTGTTTTTCATGGAAAATCTTGTTGGTTTGGCGTTTTGTTGCTGGAAGTTTTTTGTTGAGAACACAGTACTGTGGGGGAAAAGGTTTTGAGCCAGTTCTAAATTGCTTTTTTAAAAACAGACTGAAGATAAAGCCAAAATATATATGTTGTATTTTACACCAGTGCACAACTTTAATATCAAATTCAGAACAATTTCTACTTGTGTTTTTTAAAATACATTTAAATAACTTTTGTATTAATCTAGCATTTGACAGCGCAGTCATTCAGTGTTAGCATTTACATGGAATAACTGTAACAAGCATTATTAAAATATATTTAGAACTGATTTCAAAATCAACAGGACAAACAGATTTAACAGAGCACTTAAGTCAGCTTTACCACCCAGAACATCATAATGTTCAGCTCCATGTATTTACTTTCACTCTCTCTCCCCACCGCTAGCCTATAGTGATTGTGATAGTATTGGTACAGTTTTCCTTATCGTTAAAAATTTTAGTGACACAGCTAAACTGTGACTTTTAGAATAAATACCGTACTTTCCAGACTATAAATCGTGGTTGTTTTTTTTTTTTACAAAGATTTTGAAAGGTGTGACTTATATATCGAATTTACAAGAAAAATGAAATAAGTGGTCTTTGGAAAATTGAGATGATAAAGGAACTAAACTAAACGACATTCAGATAATGTCTCTGGCTGGCTCAGTTAATTTGTGTGTGCTCTCTTCCCTGCATGCCTGGAGGCAGATGTGGCTGGGGCCACCCGGCCACCACCTCCCCCTCACCATCCTGGCTGCCTGCTCCTGTGGCGCCTGTGGCTGGCTGCCTGGGGTCTGCTGGCGGCCCACATGCTCGCGCACACTGGAGTGAGGAGGAGGTGGGTCCTGGAGACTGGGGCTGGAGGGTGGCCGCATGCGGATGGCTTGGGTGCACGCACAGGGAGGGAAAGGCGCCGAGGCGGCCTGGCAGCAACCCGGTGCTGACGGGTACGAGGGGACCCCCGCCCTCTGCTGGCAAGTGCTCCCTCCTTTATAGCAGCGTGACTTGTATAACAGTGTGACCAAGATATGAATTTTTTTAAATAGATGTTTTTCGATCAGTGTGACTTCGATAACAGTGCGACCGATATATGAACTTTTAAAGAAAACTGATGCTTTTCTATTAGTGTGACTTCTATAATCGTGCAAATTATAGTCCGAAAAATACAGTGCTCTTTTAATTTATTTTCTGATTTTTGTGCTGCACTTTTATTATAACTTCATACTGTATTGAAACCATGATAAATGGCTAACTTTGATATTTTGAAATGTGAAGAAAGGGTAAAAGACACATGTATTTATTTATTTGGATTTCAGGGCCTGTTTTCTTACTCTGGTTTTGAGATCAATAAAAATGCCCTATTGGCCAAACTCTTGTAGACAGTAATAGTAATAGAATAGTCTGGATATAATGATAAGCTGTGGCATTTTGTTTAAGGGTAAACTATAAATCATCGGAACACCATTGAGGCTGTTAGTATGAGGCTATGAATGCTTATATTAGTAGTCAGATGTTTGAGTGCGTATAACATTAGACCTATACTGAGTATATCACTAGGGATTCAGTAAGAGAAAACCTTGGCACTCTCTGTCGGCCCTACTTAAAGGATGCTGCTTCTGCAAGAATTTTCTAAGCACACAGGAGTCAAGCTTCATAAGCTTTACCTCTTCCCCTCGATAAATATACTGTCAAATGTTGCTTTCAGAAACTAACAAAACAAGCAAGGAGTCCTGTGGCATTTACAGACTGACAAATTTATTTATTGCCTGAGCTTTCATGGGAGAAAATCTCATTTCATCAGACACATGGAAGATGGGGGATCTTAGAATGACAGGAAATAAATGCAGGGAAGTCTAAGTCATTGGATCAGGTCACACTGTAACAGCAAATCAAAGCAAATCAAAAGCAAAGCAAATCCCATGATTTACACTTCCCTGCATTTATTTTTCCTCCCATTTTTTAAGTTCTTCCATCGTCAAAGCATCTGACAAAGTTGGATTTGCTCCCATGAAAGCTCATGTGATAGACAAATTTGTTACTCTTTAACTGCCACAGGACTCCTTGATTGTTTTGCTGAACTAGACTAACACGGCTACCCCCTTTTGAATTCAGAAACTAGGTTACAACTGATGTTGCCTACTTCTTTGTTTTATTTATTTAGCATTCCCAGTTCTGGGATGCAGTTCTGAGTGGTGCAGAAAACCCTAAACTCCCATTATCTTTGATAGCTAAGAGGGCTCAGCCCCTAGCAGAATCAGATCCATGGTCTGCAGTTCAGAGCAGTTTTATCATATTGAGTTCTTTTCTCTTTTAGGGCTACTAAAATGGATCATTTGTAAAAGGAGTTTGATGTTATATGTCTAGTTTTTATACTAACTTTTACTTACAATAAAAGTGTCTGCTTCATTCATAGCGACAGTCACCCTGTGTAGTGGGCTGGGGCATTATCCACCCCCAAAGAAACAGACAGGAGCCAAGATTAAACATTGCTTTCCCTTTTCTTCACTGGTTTTTGAAGCTGATTGAGTGAACTGCAGAACCATGCAGCAGATCCTAAAGCACGGTGCAGTATGATACCTCCTCTATTATCCAGATAGCTGTGACACAGGATATATTTCCTTAGACCTAGTCTACACTCGTGGTAGTCAAAAGGAGATACGCAAGGTACATAAAGTACCTTCAATCTCCCTTTGACTTTGTAACTCCCACTTACCTCCCTGCCCACACTGTGCTAAAGCAAAGGGAAATGTCATCCCTTCGACTTAGCACTACTCTTCTTCCAGGGCTGGAGTTACTGAATTGAACTCTAGATCAATTGAGCATGTTGTGACCGACAGTTCAGTCAAACCTGGAAGAGCAAACTGAGGGTTGTGAATTTGCCTCTGTCAGTGCAGACTAGCCTTGAGACTCCACCTCTCCGACAGCTGATCCTGAAGTGGGTAGCTGTGTAGTACCTTGCTGCAGGCCCATCATATTTGCCTCTCCATTGTGTACCATCTTCTTTTCAGGCAGGAAGCGGTGTTTCTTTTGGCCTGGCACTTTTGCTGATAGGGTTGCAGGGAACAACTGCTGAATATGGAAAACAATTGTATACACATGAACCAGAGTTATCAATCATAGTCATTATGGCAGTGCTTAAAGACTAAACGGGGATGGTGGGGCCCTATTTTATCCAGCATTGTTCAGCATAGAGGACTTGGTGATTCCTGTCCCGAAGAGCCTACAGTCAACCTAGAGAAGATAGCTATGAGGGGTGGGAAGGGTTAGCATTTACAGAGTGAAATGTGTGATGGCACCAAAATTGCATTAGTTCCATGACCATATAGGTATGTATTGGGATGGCTTTAGTTAGGAGGGGCTCAGCAACATGGGAAGCAAAGAGGACATTGATGGGGAGTGGGGTAAGGGGGATAGGGCAGGGGAGAAGACGCTGAGAGGCTGTGATAGTGAAGGCAGGGGTTGGAGCAAACAGCAAGTCAGCACAAGACAGTCCAATCGAGATGATGGGGAGAGTTTTTTTTATCTGAATGTCTTGCTTTGGTTACTTCTGCAGCAGCTTCTAATAGCTGGAGTGTGTAGCAGCTTCCTGCCCACAGTTTCCTCCTACAAAACTGCAGAATGGGAGTTATGGGAGGTTGCATAAACTGGATCCCTTCATTTCCTCAAGGGGTGTGAGCACGAGTGGAGGAGGGAGGAAGGAGGGCTCACCCATATAGTGCTGAATCTAAGTGGAATTGGGATGAGTAGTGACCTAGCTGGGCCTCATTTTACTCTCTCTCTCCCCTACTCTCTAAAAGTGCAGCAGTCCCCGCTTTTGACTGCTTGTACAGGCTCCAGCCCACTTGGTTTTTCCCTGCAGTTTTTCTCCAAGGCTACACAAGAGTCACTGCTTTTGGGAATCACTTGCTGATGACCAGCACAATTGTTTGCTAATTTCTCCATGACAGCAGGGATCCATTTTTTATTTTAGACTTTCCTCAGTATTCATCTGAGTAGCTCTAAAGGGCTACTCATGTTAGTGAATCCCCACTTTTTCCTCACTTTTAAAAGAATGGATGCCTTAAAATGAGCATCTTTCTTCCAAACGTGGTAACTCTCATCTCCAAGGATTACAATAGTGAAACTATTCTCATGGTAATTCTTTGGTTTTGGAAGGATGTTTATTGAGCTGTGCAAAGTAGGGTTCATGCCTGTAACAGGACGGCTTGGCCTGGAGTGCCTGGGGCTCAGCTACATAATGAGCCACACCTGAGGGGAATCAGGCAGCTCCCCTGAAGAGCAGAGCCTGACTGTGGTAAAGAGACAAACCCAAGGAGATGACGGCTGTGACTGTAGGAAACAAGGCGGCTCCTCAGTCAGCAGTGGGAAAGCTCAGTGCCGGAGAGGGAGCAGCAAAGGGGTTTGTGAGGGAGTTCTTTAGGAGAAGCAGGAACAATAATGTGACCTTTGGGTGAGTTTTTTGACCAACTTTGTTTTTGTTGTGTGGCTGCTTGGCTGAAGTGTAACTAGTGTGGGGCAGCAAACAGGGACGTTTGTGAGGGAGTGTGATAGCTAAACACACCTGGCAATCATTCTTTAAACTTTGGCCAACAACAGCCTCTTTTTCCCACTTTCACCCTCCCCCTCGTGGCTGGATTAAGGCTCCTGGAGGCCCAAAGCTGTCTGTTCTTCGGTCCATCCCCCTCACCATGGCAACACCCAGGTACGCCAGTGCTGGGGCCAAGGTTGGTGGACACCTCAGCAGTGTGGGGGCCTACAGACTGGTGAGCCCAGGGGCAGGCCAGCGCAGCGGGGAGCCAGGTGGCCCTGCAGAGTGGCTGGCCATGGGGCGCAGTGGCACTTGTGGGGGTCCCAGCCTGCCTACGTGTCACAGGCACTCAGACTGGCAGGTGCCCAGTATGGTTTTTGCTGGAGGTGGAGGGAGTGTGGCCTCCATACCTGCAGCCCCCAACTCCCGTTTATTAACCCAGCTCTGCTTCCTTCTCCCAAAAACCTGCAAGAATGAAAATAATTCAGGCAGAAGGCTAGCAAAAGACTAGGGGCTATCCAGATGACTGCCCTAAATGCAGCATGATAGGTGGTGTGAAATTTGGTGCAAACAGCTCATGGCCCTCAGAAGCTGAGCACAGACTCCTGAGACCAGAGGGGCTGAACTGGAGGACATGAAGCAACTAGTGCCTAAATGGGACTTTCTGGGACAAAGTAGAGTGCTCCTGCCTCTAGTCTGACAGTCCCTTTGCTGTTAAAGAGGCTGAAAGGCTCAGGGAAGAAGAACATGAAGCTACAGCAGAGGGAAATGATCCTATAGTTGTGACCCTCCTTCCACACGAGGGAATGGTGTCCTCTTGGACTGAGAATAACCCTCCTGGTGAGGGCACCCTTCTTATTAAGAGGCAGGTGGTAATAATGGCATATTTGATTATTAGAAATATAGATAGTGTGATATGCAGTGATTTGGAGAACCACATACCTGCTGTATGTACTATCTAGACTTCCTGAGACAGATTTATATGCCATGCTGGGGAGGATACCAGTGGCAAAGGGCAAGATACAAGAGGCCCTGGCGGCCCAATTTAGGCTGCTAGGTAAGAGATTAAAGTGTAGGACCACCATGTTAGCAATTTCTGAAATCCTTCCAGTTTCACATGCAGGGCCTGTTAGGCAGGCAGAACCTCCAAGTTTTAATCCATGAATGGATAAAGCAATGGTGGTTAGAGGAAGGGATTTAAGTTCATTGGGAACTGGAGAATTTTTTCAGAAGGGAGATGCTGATAGCGGAATGATGGGCTCCACCTACAGCAAATTCAACCAGATTGCTGGCCTGCAAAATGAAAAAGGTTGTAGAGAACTGTTTATGTTCTGGGGCAATACTAACTGGTGCATAGTAGTGCATGGTTTGGACAAATTCTTTGAGAGGATCTATTAAAGGGATAATCTATACCTATTAAAGAGAAGAGGATAAAAATTGGTAAAGTACAGATAGGAACTGAAGAGAAACAGTCAAATTAACAAGTGTCCAATTTAGTTAAATTACATGAAGGCAAGCAACTAAATATTGACAAATTTTGCAAGTGCTTATATACAAATGCTAGATGTCTAAATACAAAAATGGGTGCATATGAGTGGCTGGTGTTAATAGACAATGCAATAATGCTGGGGGACATCCATTACTCTTATATTGATTGGGTACATGTCACCTCAGAAAGGTATGCAGAGATATTTCTAGACACCATAAATGACTGCTTCTTGGAGCAGATAGTCATGGATCCCCCCCACAGTGAGAGGCAGTTCTTGATTTAATCACAGATCTGACTGAAGAGGTGAATATAGCATAATTTGTCAGTAATAGTTATCATAATGTAATTAAATTTATTACCCTAGTAAGGGAGAAAACACTGAAGAAAACCACCACAATACCATCTAACTTCAGAAAAGAGGGAAAACCAGAAAAGAGGAAGGTAGTTAATAGAAATTAAAAGGCATAGTCAAAAGAGTGAAATGTCTGCAAGCTGCATAAAATCATTTTTAAAAACACCATAACAGATATTGTAACTAAATATATGCTCTTAAACAGCAAAAGAGTCAAAATAATGCCATCACTCTAAACAACTGAGTAAAAGGTGGTTGGAGGCAGAAAGAAATCCTTTAAAAATTGCCATGTTTCAAGGAGGCATCTGTGTTAGTCTAGTCCAGCAAAAAAGCAAGGAATATTTCTCCCACAAAAGCTCATGCGGTAAATAAATTTGTTAGTCTTTAAGTGCCACAGGACTCCTGGCTGCTTTAAAAATTGAAATCCTTTTCTACCAAGGAAAATAGAAAAGGGCATCAATTTTAGCAAATCAAGTATAAAGATATAATGAGGCAGGCCAAAAAAAGAAAAAAGGGGGGGGGGAATGTGAAGGGCAACTAGCAAAACACACAAAACTTTATATATATATATATTTTTAAAAATTATATCATGAATTGGAAGCCAGCCACTGAATGACTGAGATGCTAATGGGGCACCCAAGGAAGATAAGGCTGTTGTGGAGAAGCTAAATTAATTCTTTTCATTGATCTTCATTGCAAGGAATGTGGGGGGGACTCCTGCACATAAGCCATTCCTTTTTTCGGTGATAAATCCGAGGAATTGTCCCACATTCAGGTGTCAGTAGGAGCAAACTGGTAGATTAAACAATAGTAAATCACCAGGACTAGCTGTCACTCAGCCAACAGTTTTGAAGGAAAGTGTCACAGCTAACAGTAATATGTAACCTGCTGCTTAAAGGAGACTTTACACCAGATTACTGGAGATAACTAATGAACTTTGAGTTTTTAAAAAAAAAAACACTTCAGAGGCAATTGTGGTAGTTACAGGCTGATAAGCCTGAATTCAGTACCTTTGGCAAGATATTAAGGATAAGAGGTTTTGGTGAGGGGACTTGCCAAAGGCTTTCTGAAAGTCCAAATACTAAGAATCAATTGGATCTACCCATCAGCATGCTCACTGACACTCTCAAAGAACTGTAATAGATTGGTAAGACATGATTTCCCTTTACAGAAGCTGTGTTGATTCTTTCCAAGCATATCATATTTGTTTATTTGTCTGATAATTCTGTTCTTTGTGATGGTTTCAAGTATTTTGCCTGGTACCAAAGTTAGGCTTATCAGTTTGTAGCTTCCAGGATCTTCTATGGAAAATACTATAACACTTGGTGTTCAGTATTCCATCACCACTTATTCCTAGCTTTTGTTTCCTATCTTTTAAGCAGTTACTGACTCACAAGAGGACCTTCCATCTTAACCTTTCTTTTATAGTCAGTTCTAGCTTGCTAGAATGGTTGGGGCTCGTGATTTGTGGGGTTTCCTCATTGCTTCCTAAAATGAAGACTTCACTGTAAAAAAAATTCCTGTTAATGAATGTGTGCAAGCCTTTAACACCAACTATGGAGTTCCTGGGGTGCTGTTCTCAGGTACAATGTCAAAATAGTAACTTTTTCGCAATGGAAAGAGGTAAAATAGCAAGATATATGGTTGGACCAATACTGTTCAACATATTCTTAAACAATGTGGGGCAAAAGAGAAAACAGTGCAGTGGCAAAGTTTGCAGACAATACAAAATTACTTAACATTGTTAATTCTAAAACTGACTGTGAAGAGCTACAAGGGAATTCATCTAAGAAACACTGTCACAATGGATAGTTTTTTGAAAACTGCTTGGTGTGCAGCTGCAGTCAAGAAAGCTAACAATATTAGAAGCCTTTGGGAAACTGGTAGATGATAAAACAGAAGATATCCTAATGCACTATAGAGATCCATGATATACCCACAACTCGAAGAACGTGTACAGGTCTTGCTATCTTGAAAGAAGGTATATTAGGAATGGAAAAAAGTACAGAGAAAGAGACAAAATGATTAGGGGGATGGAATAGTTTCTGTAGGAGGAAAGATTAAAAAGACTGAGACTGTTCATTGTAGAAAAGAGATGGCTCTCGGGGGAATATGATTGAAGCCTATAAATCACAAAGGAGAAGATTAATAAGAAAGTGTTACTTACTCGTTGACATAATACAAGAACTACTGGTCACCCAATGAAATTAATAGACAGGAGGATTAAAAGAAACTTAAGTATATATTTCTTGTACTGCGGACCTTGTTGTCAGAGACAGTTGTGAAGGCCAAAAGTGTAACTGGGTTTAAAAAAGAATTAGATAATTTCACGGCAGATAGGTCCATCAGTGGCTGTTAGCCAAGATTATCCTGGACATAACTCCATGCTCTGGGTGACCCTATGCTTCTGATTGCCAGAAGCTGGGACTCAACAGGGGATGGATCACTCAATAAATTGCTCTGTTCTGTTCATTTACTGAGTCATGTAGCAACAGTCACTGTTGGAAGACAGGATATTGGTTTAAACAGGCCATTTGTCTGATCTGGTATGGCCATCTCACAGCGTGAGGAGAAAAAGATATTCAGGCAGGGAGGCCTGGGAGAGTCTGACAAAGCAGGTTCAGGGACTGAAAATCTCTCTAGGTAACAAAGGCTGGAAAGACCCATACTAACGAGGGAAGTGGCTGGGAAACACAGAAGGGATCTTGAGAAGAGATGTAGGAAGTGGTCCTGGGAAAAGCATGGTACATCTAAATGAGGAGGCCTAGCTGTTTGGTGCAGGATCCTGGGTCAAAACCTAGAGTAGAAGGTGGAACTGGGCTCCCCAACTGGCACCAAAGGTGGCATACAAGCAGGGGTTAAAGTAAAATTTGGCAGGCCCTGGAACCCTCCTAAATTTCCAGGCCTCCTTCATCCACCCCAGCTGCTGCTCTGCAAACTCCTGCCCCCCATCCCAGCTATTGCCCAACAGAGATGCCTGCCCCTCCACCCCAACCACTGCCCCACAAACACCTGCCCCCCACCCCAGCTACCGCCCCCAATAGACCTCTTCTTCCCCATTCCCTAAGCTCCCTGCTCCCATGTCCTGACTCCAGCCCTCCTAACCACCCAACTCCCTCCACACTTCCCAGCCCACCATCCCAAACCTTTCTTCCCACTCCACCCCCCATGCTGAGCCACCAGCTGCCTGCCTGTGCCCAGCTGTTCCCCCCCCCCCATCCCCCCAGCCTCTTTACCCATATGACTGATGTGGCCAAGGAGCCGGGCTGGGGGCAGGGAGACCGTGGCACTGGCCAGGTGGCAAAAGGTGACACAGGCCCAAGACTGAGTCCGGGCCGTGCATGCTGCCTGGATCCAGTAGGAAGGGGTGGGAACAGAGCAGGTGCAGGGAAAGAGGGGGAGGGTTTGCCGGGCGTGCTCCAGCCCGCAGCCCCTTCCTTCAGCCAGCCTGGGGGGAATGCGCTGGAGCACTGCTGTTCCTCTATTTTAGGGGACCCTGGAACGCAGCATTCCAGTGTGTTCCCCTGTTTTTCAGGGGGACCACAGAACACTGTCCCCCTAAAAATAGGGGGTCCGAGAACGCCAGTCTGGGGTGTTCGGCGTACTTGAATCCCTGCATCCAAGCCCATTGTATGGGTTGTTGAGTCCAGCAAGGAGGCAGCAGACTGAGTTGAGACCAAGTCCCTGAGAGAGTGGAAGGGATTTTTTTTTCTTTCTGTTGAGGCATTTTTGGTCTTTTAATCTGGAACAATTCGATCCCTGGAAGGAAAATAGTGACCTCTCTAGAAGGATGAGTTACCAGCCAGAGAAACCACCACAGTGCTAGAGAAACTTTGAGCAAGGGGTGCTATTCCAGTGAGTGAGCTGCTATGTCTACCCTAGTAGTATGCAAACTTGGTTACAGTGTCATTACACAATTTGTGTACAAATACCTCTGCGTGGAGAATACCTCAGCTGTACTTTTTCACTATGAGTATTTGTCATCTTTTGTTACTGAACATGTCTTAGTGAATTTGAATGCTTAATACAATAAGAAGCCTTCTGTAAACCCTCAGAGATTCTAATTACCAGTGATTGGTACAGATTCTGATTTGCTAACAAAAAGACATGTCAACAGTGTTAAGAATACATTTCACAATGGGACATTTAAAATATTACCATTAGTCTCATTTTCACATTTATTAGTGTAACAATTGTTACAGTGAAGTTATTGTGCCAAGGGTTTGTCATATTTCATCAGTAAGTCTTTTCTAAAAAAAAACAAAAAACAAAATACCTTTCACTTTTTTAGTGGGGGATTATAACTCAGCCATAAAAATTTGCTCCAGAATAAGGGTTACTTTAGTTCTGTACAACAAGAACGAGGTGGCTCCTGGTAATGATGAGGTTAAAATATTGATTTCTACAGTAAATTTTATTGCTCTAGACGTTTTTTAAAAAAATCCATGTTTGCAGACGTGTTGAATAATTCATCACACAGTTTGATAAACTTGAAATTTTCACTGTGACAGATTTTAATAAGATTTTTATTTCAAGGATAGGCAAATGCATCTGGAGTGACCCTTTGATATTCCAATTTATAAGACTGTTACTCATCTGCAAAAAGATAGATATGTCTTACTTAGGTAATCATGAAGGATATTTCAAAAGGGATAGCCGTGTTAGTCTAGTCCAGTAAAAAAACAACAAGGAGTTGTGTGGCACTTTAAGACTAACAGATTTATTTTTCGCATCAGCTTTCGTGGGAGAAAATCCCACTTTGTCGAAGCATCTGACTATGTGGTATTTTCTCCCACGAAAGCTCATGTGAAAAATAAATCTGTTAGTCTTAAAGTGCCACACGACTCCTCGTTTTTTTGCTGGACTAGACTAACACTGCTATCCCTTTGGAAATATTCTTTTAGAGCCAGATTTTCATAGGAGGTCAGCTGCCAGTTAGGCCCCCAGATGAAGTGGCCAGATTTTCAAGGCTTAACACTTAACAGCTACTTATGAACAATGGGACAATTGTTCTCTTCCAAAAACCGGGTCATTTACTGAGGTGACTAGCCAGAAGCTGTTGGGTGTTGAGCTGTCTTGAAAATCTGGTCAGTAGGTGCTAAAAAACCTTTTACATTTGGTATTTATCATCAAGCATATTACCAGGGCATGCTACTTTAAGAGAAAGCCCTGGCTTAGTGAGAGACAGAATCATCTCCTCCATAGCTACACATTCAGAGCTATTTCCCCACCTTTAACCAGCAAACAAACTAGCAAGCGTCTTCACCCTGGCCTTTTTTTGGGGGGTGGGGGTGGGGGATATGCTTGTCCTGGGTTGCCACTGGTCAGAACAACATGTTCTTAAAGATATTATTTTATGTTCGCACACACAGAAGTTGGATGACAGCAAAGATATTTTTGCAGACAAATTTACAGTTCAGAATGATTATGCACAAGAACCCAAAGAAAGAGAGAGAGAAAACAGGCTGGTCCCTAAAGCACAGGGGATTAGCTTACCCTTCATTTTGTAGTCTGGACAGATCCTGGCTCCAGGCTTTGCTGTAAGGTCCCCTACCTAACCTGTAAGCAGAACCAGGGAATTTCTTCACCTTCAGTGTTAGCTTGCAATTCCACACGATCTTCTGCACGTCACAGATCACAACCTTGAGTTTGTAAGCACACTGTAAAGTGAAAACACAGAATGTGTCCTGATCATCAGTGGTTATTGAACTCAGTCTCCTTTTGGGTTTTTCTCTTCCTACCCATCCCTCCTGTACACCAGTGTTTGTGCACACAAGTGTGAAAGTTCTGCAAATATGTGTCTGGAATTGGTGCTTGGTACACAGACTTGATGGGATGTATATACAAACTCCATTGGTGCAACTGTATTTTTCTGGATTAAAACTGTAATGACTGCAAACACAGATCTTGCAGGCTATCACCTGAGTGCACACAGGTTGGCAAACAGAACTGAAAACAGAAAATGGCAGAGCTGGCTGGAGTCCGAAAATCAAGTCTATGTTGTATTACTAATCTGCTAATTAACATGCAGAGCTGTTTATGATTTCATTTCAGTACAGTTCATAGCATTAAAGTTTAACCTGGCAATGTGCAGACTGTTTGTTAATTACCATTAGTTTTCTTAGTTTTAAGAGGAAGTATAACCATTGTGATTTCAACCTTAGCTTTCAGCAAATCAATACCAGCTATTTTGGTTAAAGGTGAAAAGCTGATAATAGGTTTGTTTGCATGCATAAATGTATATTTCAGAAATTATTTTAACTCACATATGAAAAAAATACTATACATGTTAATTTGTGGTTCTGCAGTCTTTGTCCATTGTACATTATAGTGATTTCTTAGTCATATAATTTGATAGCCTTTGTGATGAAATGTAGGTTTGTGGGGATTTTCTGTGTGTGTCCATGCGCATGAGAAATTTTCCCTCTAGGCATGTTGCTAGAACAGATGAGAAATCTGAGTCTCTAAAAATAATTAAAAACAAGATGTGTAAGAGCTATTGTCTTCACAGGAAACCTTATGACTCTTTTGTCTCAAATATATTGTACAGATTTACTAACCTCATTTTCCCCACAGCAGAAGACCGATAGCTTTGTCTTTCAGCTGTATCCAGAGAAGTGTTAATAAGCTTCTGTACTTCTCTGTGGGTTTACATCATCACTTGAAGATGGGCTATAGCTAAATAAAGGCAATATAAGAATGATGTGTAGCAGGAATGTGTGCCAGAATCACAATAAGACCCTTCCAGATGGTTGGCCAGAACACGTTGCTTTGAAATCAAGAAATAATCAAGAAAAGTATATTACTTGCATTTACAAAGTATCACAGTATTAGGACTCTGTCTAGAACTAGAAAAGAAACTGCAAGATTTCATTCTCAGTCCTCTGTCATGTCTAATTTTAAATGTCTGAAGTGGTGAGTTTTCTGTTACTTCTCTGGGAAGGTTAGTCAAAAATTGGTTCACTATTATTAAGGGTTTTCTAGGAGGGAGAAGCACATCTTCTAGCTAAAACATGGGATTGTGATTTGGTGATCCAGGTTCTATTCCTGGCTCTGCCACAGACTTCCTTTTTGGCCTTGAACAAATCATTAATCTCTCTATCTCAGCTTCTCCATCAGTAAAATGGGGATGACTTCATAAAGGTATTAGGTGAATTAGCTCATTTAATGTTTGTGAAGCATTGTTAGGTAAGTGCTTTATAAGGACAAAGTCTTGTAAACAAACTTACTTAGCCTAAGTTTTCTTAAGCTTTATTCTATTGCTTTTTCTTGTACCCTGTTTTAGTGGCTAACCAAACTAAATTTGCCTTTATTCTTCCTCGGACATTAATCCTCGTAGCCTATTAAATTTTTCAGCTGTTCTTTCTCTTTCAGGTATTAAGGTATCAAAACTTGAGTACAACATTCCAGGTGCAGTCTCAGAGTTACAAATTTCTTGATTAACGACAACTTTGTGTGCTTCCACAGATGTGCATATGGGAGTGTTCTGACATCAGTGGGTGTTTAGCGTGCACATCCAATAGTAGAATTTAACCTTAAAGAGTTGATTAAGAAAGTTTGGAAACAATAGTTCCTTATTCTTTTTCAATGATAGTTACAGAAAACCATTGGGATGGAGTCATCCAGTCTTGAGTCTTATGCACCTTTACTGCAAAATTTCATTGAAATTACTGAGAGAAGTTGGTATTACTTACTAGTAAATGAGGCCAGGATAGGGTCTTATGTATCTTGATTTGTTAAGGTCTGTGTATGGCATTTATAGCTTCTGTTTCAATATATGATCAGCAACTTTGTTCTCTAATTACTGTGTGCTGTCTTAGTTGCCCTCAATATTGCAGTTTATTTTACCCCATTATTGTGCATCATTCTTTAACAGTCAATTAAAAAAAATTGCCATGTGCTGCCAGAATTCATTTTTGGAATAGCAACACATTTTTAATTACAACTATATGCTTTTATAATTAAAGTTAAAATAAACTAATGAGAAATGTAAATAAGAAATTTGGGCTGGGATTTTGGATAAAATAACTTGTGTGCAGTGCTACAGGAGGGATTTTAACATCAGATTAATAGATTTTAATGGAGAACTTAAGCGTTCCCAACTCACTGATGCATCTCTGCTCAAATAAGTTTCTAGAAACTTTACTGACGTTTGTATATATTTTCTATCATATTTAATAAGATATTAGCTATATTTTTAACCTGAAAATGAATATTCTTAATGATAACTGAAAAAGAAAAAGCAGTAATTTTTCAGTGGGTAAAAAGTTCCTGAGATGATTCCTTATGGCCCTTGGGGCAGCAGTGGGAGAACAACTAAAATTCCAAGGGTTCTGTTTCTCCCAATTTATCTGCTCTCAGGGATGTTTGCATAAATCCCTCTTTTTCTGCATAGCATCTGCAGAGTAGGCATTTCAAGGCATGTTGTAGATTAAATTCATGTTTGGGACACTCAGGCACTCCGTTATGTGTTGATGGTTTGGATGTTCTTTCTACAGTTGCATGAAGGGGAGTTTTCGTACATCAAGTAGCCTCATCTTCCTTGTTTTGTTCGCACATGGTTCATTGTGGTCCAGAGTCTGTGTGGCAGGTGGAAACCAGCGGGGCAACAATAATGTGCTTGTTTGGAATGGTAGATGATGTCAAGACACTTTGCCATTCTTGAATCAGTCCAGAGAAATGAAGGGGTGGTGTCTGGCTTCTGCAGTTTCAAGCATCACTGGGGGACATTGTCTAGACACTGCTAGATGGGAAATTCAGGGTAGTTTTTGGGGGTGTTTTTGTTCTTGTGGTGTGCCTGTATCTCAGTAGATAACTGGAGGCTTCCATGTTTGCAAATGCAGAAAGTCACAGAACATGTGTTTGATTTTAAAGCTCCCATGATGAATTGCATGTTCTGATTCAGCTACCTATCCACCAACCATGTACAGCAGCTTCTTGTCCACATTGGTGCACAGTGTCCTGCAACAGAGTACATTGGGCCGAGGCTTATGTTTGTAGTAATGGGGCAGTTGATCTCCAGCTTGCCCTACTAACTTTTCTTTGGGGGCTGCTTTTTTTCAGGTTGTCAGGAAAGATGAGTGACTGCATTCCAGAAGTGATACACTGCTTTTGTTCATAATGCACAGTTTTACCACAGCTCAAGAATTAGTGTGTTTTTTACAAGTCTCTCGCTGAAGCAAAAAAAGTAGAGACTACTGATTTTACTTGGATTTGGTCCCAGCTGCCACTTGCAAAAATACTCCGTGATGATCTTAGGGTCAGATGTAAGGGTCCTTTTGAGTTATATAAAGCTAAAGGCCTGAGCACTGAATGCCAATCATCTGCATATTCAACTTCTGCACTCTTTTTTTAAGGCATCTCACTCATGAAGGCATTGAAGAGTGTCAGACTGAGCACAGACCCTTATAGTAGCCCGTTATTCTAAGTATATGTCTTGCTAGTTTGACCTCTGAGGTAGATGCATATCCTTCAGCCACTCAGTATGTAGAGCTCACCAACTGGAGAAATGATGTATAGGGGATCACTTCGGCTAATTTCAGTAGTAGTCTGTTCTTCCAGAGTGTCTTGTATGCAGGTGACAGATGGATGATATTCACCAGCCTTGAGTTTCCATTGAAATCCAGCCTCTGTTTATAGTGAGGGCCAGGATCTGATCGGAGAAACTTGTGCAGAGTTGCAAACCAGCTTGCTCCTTGAGTAGGCTGGTATCCACAGTAGATTCAATTCAATTCAGAATCATATGTTTTATCACCTTGTAGGTGCTGGTTACGAGGGAGATTGGCCAATAGTTAGAGAGTGGTCAGTAGGTTTTCCAGTCTTTATGACTGACATAACCTTGGCTGGGGGGCGGGACAGCTGGGCACAGGCAGGCAGCTGGTGGGCTCAGCATGGGGGCTGGAGTGGGAAGGATTTCACTGGTTTCCAGGATGTTAGGGGAAAAAAAGCTGCATCGTTCATTTCCAGACTAATGTACCAAGATTTTATAGAAACTCAGGATAGATGCTGTCTTTTCCCCACTGCCTTTCCTGGTTTTAGGGTTGCATCAGTCTCCTAATTTGTGAATGGTCCAAACCACTAGCTTGCCAAAGTTGATGCTAAAGTTGTCTGCTATACTGTTTGTCCACTGAATGTTTTGATGTCTACAAAAGTTTAACAGTGGTGTTACTGGCTTTCACCTGCAAGTAAATGGGAGGTGTGGGATTAGGGCAGTACTTTCTGCCCCCTTACACCGAGTGGAAAGGGACATGCTGTTTCACAGAAAAGATGGGGAGCGGATCCCTTGCTGACATCTAGCGGATCAGTTTTTGCCTGCAGTGTCAGTTGCCACATGACTTCACTGTGTGGTGACTGTTAATGTCCTCCACAAATACAACAGTGTCCTGTGTGGTCAGCAGAGCTGGTTGAGGATGCTGAGAATCAGGTGGTTCATGTCTGTTAGTGATGGTAAGCTTGCTAATGGCCATGTAGATTTTAGTTGGTCTTCATGTGCTCGGGGAGCTAGAATTGCATATTTGTTGTTCTCTTACTTTATGGAGGTTGCTAGCCATATTTTGGGTGGTAATTGTTCTCTGTAAATTTATAGCTGTTTGATTTTGTAGCAGCGGGCTTTTCCTTTATTTGTAACACAGTGAAAGATAACAACCTTCACATAGTCCTCCCTTTTAAGTGGGAAACCTCAAGCAGTGTTTTCAAACCAGCAAATGAATGTTTACAGTCGATCTCCCAGTCAAAGAAGCAACAAAATATGTCTACCTTTTCAAGGCCAAATGTACTGGGCGGATAAGACCTGGGGTAAAGATCTGTTGGCTGAATGTTGAAGGCCTCTCAGGGTCCAAATGTGACTACTTTGCGAAAATGCTGAAGATGATGAATGCTCAAGTCCAAATCCTCCAGGAGGATTATGTTGCAAAGAAAAAAGTGAGGGAGTAAGACAGGCCTGCATGGGGATATCAAGAGCTTGGGTCCAGGGGCTCAGGAATAAATGGGTGTTCTGTAGCCACTATTTTATCTCCTGGGGAGTGGGTGGACCCATGACATCCCACGATGCCCCTCAATGTTGCAGCCAGTGCAGCTGAGCCAACAAGAGGATGTCTTTATGTGCCTGGTATTGGCCCTCAAATCAAAGGGGAAGCAGGAAGGGGCTCATGCTTCTGGGAAAAAAAGTTTGTTCCCTGCACTGCTCACAAGGAGGCACAGCTGTGCATAGGTCCACACCAAGGGCTTGTGGCAAAGCCACTATTTAGTCCAAAGTGATGCTTTTCAAATTCTGTATTTCATGCATGTGGTCGATCAAGTGGAATGAAAGCAGGTCTGGTGGTGATTTCAGGATGATTGAATAGCCCTCAGAAAGACACACATTCTTCACTAATTATCATTCTGAATGCAGTTTTTACAGATTTTTAGTGTTTAATAATACATTATATCTTGTCAATGTCAGGTTTTCTAATCCTGTATATTCGGTGCTCTGAAAGTTAGAGATAAAACTAAGCAGCAGCAAGCAAGCAGGATAGAAGCTGCAGCGACTAGGACAGAAGGAATGACGGGATTAGTCAGTGTCTGGCTGGTCCCTGCTTGTATTGAGAGAGTAATCATCCCAAATGCCAACATTTATTAATACTGTTCATGTCAATGGCTGTCAGCGATGAGCGCTATGCAGGCCTTTGGCATCAAAAAAGAAATATTGATTAAAATAAACTGCAGTGTGAGTTTCAGCATCCTCGCTCAATACATATTATATAGCTTAGCATTCTGTAACAAAGCCTCTAAGGGCTGGCAAATTCAGTGAAGTACTTACAGAAATATCAAATCATGATCTTCACTTGATGAACGCTTGTCTGTCTGATTCCTTCCATTTACTGTTAGACATAAGGGAATAATAGTTGCAAATGGGAAAGATCTTGGAATTGCAAGACCTCTCTCCTTATGAGTTTTAGATTTTTATTTTGTATATTTGTCTTATGAATGTTATACATACGTACACATCATGTGTAAATTCTGATGTATCTGTGTATGGATTTTAAGATAAAAAACATTTTGTTTGTTCACTCAAAAGAATAGATTTTATATATATCTGACCAAATACTCCATTCAAAGGAGTACTTAAAAGGGAATACTATTAAATAGTATTCTGAAATTGCTGTCAAACAGTTTTACTCAAAGAAGATCCAATAATCACCCTTTAAAAATGAGAAGATGCTAATGTACTTACTTTATAAAATACTAGTTGGACTCTAAGATGATCCAATTGTCAATTTTTCAGCCAGGCTTTAGAAAAGTACCTTTATTTGTGTGAGCTTATGGAACTGCAGGCATTTCATTCATGCAGTATATAGTCTAATACTGATCAGTATCTATCAAGATTATAAGTAATAGATTGCAGTTATTTTTTTTTATTTTAAAAACACAACAAAATTGCCCCCCCCCCCCATGGGATAAGTCAGGGCATTCAGCCATGGCTGAGAACCAGCTACTCTTGGTTCTAGTAGGAAACTGTTCATATTCCAATTCCATCGGATATATCTGAGTTAATTTGAGAAGTGCCTAGAACTGAGTTTACCCAAAAATTTTGGTATCCTCCTCACCTAAAGAAAACATAAGATTTTTGTTTGGTTTTGCAGTGGTATAGGCAACAAACATACACTTATTTTGCTGCTACTTATGTTCCAATCTTGATTTCAGTTATAGTGTATAAGGTGAGAGTATGCGTGTGTCTGAGAGAGAGAGACGAGCTCCAGTGATTGGCAGCCTTTTGTCTGCAAGAGATGGGGAAATTGCAGCCTATGAGGTAGATGATTTGCAGTGTCTGATATGACTAAATAGTCCAGTCTGAGATTTGTATTATGTTTGGCAGTTATTGCAAATATATGTGTCTTGGCTGGGAGCTGCTTGCTTCCCACAGACTTGATTCTCTTCAAGCAATAGGAGCCAGCTCCTGTCATGGATTTTCATGCCCTGATGGAGATGATAGGGTCACTTGTTGCAATCACTTGCCAAGGTTTCCCAGTGGTCAAGATCAATTCTAGATTCCTTTGTGTCTCACTTGAATGTGTCTTTATAATGTCCAGTTGTGCTTGTTCCCTCCAATATCTCCCCATAGTATGAGTGATTTTGGCTGGATTAAAGGGACCATTTTTTTATATTTAACATCAAAATTGCAATAATTTATATGAGAGAGGGCATGTCAGGTACCTTTAGAAAGGTTACAAGTTGGTCAAGACTACACTTTTAAAGTTTGTGGATGATGCCAAGCTGGCAGGGGTTGCGAGTGCTTTGTAGGATAGGATCACAATTCAGAATGATTTAAACAAAGTGGTGAAGAAGTCTGAGGTAAACAGAATGAAATTCAATAAAGCCAAGTGCAAAGTGCTCCAGTTAGGAAAGAACAATCCATTGCATGCATACAAAATGGGCAATCACTGGTTAGGAAGGAGGACTCTGGGTGCCCTAGTGAGCCACAAGCTAAATATGGCTCAACAGTGTAACACTGTTGCAAAAAAACCCAGACACCATTCTAGGATGTATTAACAAGAGTATTATAAGCAAGACCTGAGAAGTAGCCCATGGTGCAGTTTTATAAGACAGAGCTGAGTTCGTAGGATTTTCACACTTGACTTATTTTCTATAGTTACAGAGGGGCTATTTAAATAGTTCTTATTCTTTTAATAAAACACAGACAATTTCTGTCTGAAATGTAAAGAGGTGTTATTGTAGTACCTCCAGCTGCTTGACTATTTACATACTGATTTACATACAAGAGAGTGTACTGTGTGTATACATAACTGCATGAGAGAAACAGAAAGCGAAAGAGCATAAGATGGCTTATTCAATGTTATTTCTAAACCATTACTGAATTTCATTAACACGGTTATCCTTTGTGTCACTTATTACTAAACAATCAGATGAATTTTTTTTCAGCTGTCTTATTTCTTTCTAGTATTATAGAAATTATCTAGCATCCCAAGGTAGGTTAGGACATAATCTGGGTGAAAAAGAAGTTTGTGTTCCCCTGGAGTGCATACAAAAATACAATGAGAATTTAGCCATCTTGGACTTGCTCCTGTATTTGTTAGGGAGCAGAGCTCACTGACTAGTAAGAGATTTTTCTGAGTAAATCAGGAGAGATGTCCCATGCCTGAACTTATTGCCATTTATGAAAGCACTGCAGATATAGATGGAAATTCTGCAGCAAGTATCATTTTAGTTCTTGGTATGATAGTGACTATCCTGGTGACGTTTCTGCACATTAACCGTAGGTAGGTTAATGACCTTAGTTGCATTTCAGGTCAAGTAAAAGGATGGTCTACGTTAGTGGTCACTTATGGCTAGATTTTAACATTAGGCACCATTCTAAATAAGAGCTAGAGAATAAGCTGCCTTAATTCGGGAGCAGCCCGTCTACTAAAGCAATAGTTAAAAGGCAGAAGAGGCTGGCAGAAATCACTGGAAACATGAAGAAATAATTGGGATTTTAAGAAAGAGCTAATTCATTAAGAGCATCAATTTATGAATAGCTCCAAGTGTGACATTTGTATGAATTATGTGATCAACTGATTTATATATTTACAAATAATTTACATATGTCTAAAAACATGAGTTGCAAGACACTGTGGATTTAGTGCTGGTGAGACTAGCCTTTCCTTACAGAGCTCCCACAGCCAGTGGCAGAATGTGTGGAGATGCTGGGCCTTAATACTTGCACCCCTCAACAAAGAGGAGTGAGTTCTTTAGTGATGAGCCAGAGATAGCATGAGTGGATCTAGAGGTAATCAGTAAAGAGGGAGAGGATATGAAGGAGAAGCAGATTTGCATTTGTACCAGAAAACTCATAAGAGTGGCTCTCTTCCCTCTCATGTCTGCCCCAGACTGCTGTCATCCTCTTTCTTTCCCTCAGTAATTCCTGTTCCCCAAAACTGCTCCTGCTTCCCTTATATCCTTTTCTCATCTCTTTCCATCAGTAGCTTGTGTCAGTCCTTTCTTCCCAAATAGTTTTTTTAGAAACCTTGTTTTAAATCACATTGAAATACGCTTATGAAAATTCTTCCATGTTACATGCTTTAGCTTTCTCTAAAAACTGTTTAAGCTCCCTCTACCCCAAAACACCCCAAACTTATTCCTTAAATGTCAATCCCTCAAACCCACTTCTGTTGAGCTGGGCTGCTTTGTCTGTTGTCTTTGTCTTTGTCTGGAAAGAGACTCCTTGTCTGTTGACTTGAGACTTTGGGGTTCTTAGATCCAGGTGCTGTACGTTAAGATACCTCTACCTGCATTTTTCAGTGCTTTGTTATTTACAGCCCTAAAAACATTATGATGGGGTCTGTTAACTGCATAAAAAGAATGTCATGCTTCTATGAAGATAATACTCTTGACAAGTAACTAAGCATAATAGTAGGTTAAAGCATCTCTGAAGATTTGTTAGAAATGTTGATCTATTGTTTTAGGCTATTTCAATAGTTTATGTAGCAGGAGCAATAAACTAGCAGAGATCAGACATAGGTAGTAATTCAAGAGAAATATCTAAGGTAAACTTTTGTAACAGATGGTGGTAAAAGAACAACGAGGTATAGCAGGCAGAGTTTAGGTAACACCATGTGTAGGGCTCTGTATATTAGTGGTGTCCCCAACTTACAGCTACATTCAGTATTTCACAGGTGATTGGCTAGAGATGACAGTCGAAAGTTGAAAGTATTAGAAATGAAGGAAACCTTTGAGCATAAGCAGAAATAAAACACTTGCTAGATTCAGATGTACATATAGATGAGCCAAGGTCTTTGACACTTATGCTTGTATCATATGGATCAGTGGTTCCCAACCTTTTTGAATATGAGGACCCATTTTTGACATAAAAAAATTTTGTGGACCGCCAATTGATGATAGTTATTGGGGACTGACTGCAGGCAGTGGTGCTGCAAAAGGGCAGTGGAGCACCTGGCCCCTGCCTGCTCCCAAGGGGTGGGCACATATCCAGGGAGTGGCTGCTCACAGCAAGCAAATACAATTCATCTAGACTCAGAATCCTCTCCAATGTAGATCTCTGGGTGGGAGTAGCTGGGGCTGGATATATTCATGTACACCTTGCAGTATCTCCGTGGACCCCAGGGGTCCTTGACCATAGGGTGGGAACCACTGATATGGATTCTAGTTAGGATAACCCCTTAGAGTTGTTCAGTGTGCAGCAATAGGAAGTGTGGGAGAAATAAGAACTGAACAAACGACTCCTAAACATTGTAGCAAGCATTTATCAGTATAGTTTCCAAGCTTGGGCCTTTTGGTCTTTTTGTTTGCCTTATGCCATTTTCAAGGGGACTTGACAGAAAGGAAGCCTAGTACAGTGGTTCCCAACATTTTCTCTGCTGTAGCACATCTCGCTACTTTCAATTAATTTGAGGCACACCATCATATATTTTTCAAATGAACTCATGAATCTTCATGAGCCAATGAGCCAATCCAGAGCTCTTTGAACAGTTTTTCAAAAAATTTTGTGGCACACTTGCTCAGACCTGATGGCACACCTGTGTGCTGGGGCACATTGGTTGGGAAACCCTGGCCTAGTAAGCCAGCATTATCAGACGGAAGTCATCCATGTGATGGACTGAGAATTTCTTCTGCTCTTTTTTTAAACTCCTCCAGGATTGTAGAAATTGGAATCATGCAAGAACTCAGTAAGCTGTGTTCTGAGGTGTTCACTAAGGCTGAAGTGTTTTTGTCAGCTCTGTGCTACCCTGCCTGGAACGCTGACCAGGCATAGGCTTAAGTAGTCCAGAAAACAACATCCATAGGAATGTGCAGATTACATACTCTGCCCTAGTCCAATTACTGCACATATCCTGTGCTATGTAAAATAACTGTGGCTGTGACATATGACCCTACAGTCATGATCTAAAGAAAACTTTGGGAGCATTGGATGTGTACTACGGAGTCTGTGCTATTCTGTAAAAATCAGAGGCCTGACATCCCCATTATCTTGCACCTGAGTTGCTGTTTACATCTTTGCAAAGCAGGTGCAAAGTGAACCTGAAACACTGTTGTTCTGCTCAGGAAATGCTAGACAGCTTTTAGGCCCAGCAGAAGTTCCTTCTTCATGCCAAGAAAGCATTAGAAGTTGTTGCAGTCATACTTTGTTTATTTTTGCCTGTTTGTGGTGTAGAAAATGTAATGCCACTGCTGACTGGAAACTGTTTCAGGGGAACTTACTGGTTTTCTGCACATGCTCAGTGGCCTTTCCAGTTATACAATGTGTGTAACATATGAGGATAAGATGCAGCGGTAACTAGTCACATTTTTTTCTGCAGACTAAGTATTTTGAGCCCTGTTGAATTTTCCAGAATTTGGTCAAAACCAAGAATCCAATTGAATTGGCAAACCTTTTTTTCTTATAATGTCAGTTAAGAAAGGTTTTAAAAAAAAGTGTCACATGGTCAATTTGTAGTTCAGAGGGGCCAGATATAGGGGTCTATGTGCTATCCTTGCTCGAGCAAACCTTCCACAGAAACCAGGAGAGAAACCAAGGGATCTGGATCCTGTGGTCAAAACCAACACTTGTAGAGGGGTTGGGTGACAGCTGTGAAGTCTGCCAAGAAAGGCTGAGATTAGGTATGTGAATTTCATCCTTCCCTCCCATGGAGTTTCCTTCAGTCCAGTCACTCAGATTTTGTGAACTGAAAGGTGAATTTTACTATGTATCAGTCTGCAGCAATTTATGTGGAGTAATGCCAAATGTTGGTGCGTTAGGTAGAGATGTCCTGTAAAAAAATGATCTTACTATTTTTTTCTTATTTCTTGACTTTATATGTAAATAAAATATTCATAAGGGCAAAAATGCAAAATATTCAAATTAGTTCTAAATTTGTATGTGTTAATATGTATGACACTGGTTAGGAGATGAATTTCAGGTTGTATTCCCCATCAAAATGTTTAAATAATTAATATTGCCGCTGCTGTGTTTTAATACATATTCATAACCATCAAGGCCTGTTGGGCTGATTTTTTTTGTTTGTTTGTTCTGTTCAGGTTTTTTTTTTTTTTTTGCTTTATTATTGGTACTCATACTTTGGCATTTTATCACTCTTTCTCAGTATATTACAGTTTCAGGCTTCAAAGAGTGAACTACTGTTAGGAGACAGATGGGGTCACATCCAAGGTCAAATGATAAATGTTTCCAGGCTAAAAACATTTTTGAGCTGACATCTACATGTAAATAAGATCTGAAACAGAAATATCATGTTAGTTATCTTCAGGCTAGGTTACTGCTGTATACTATACGTAGGGATTACCAGCAGGGGCATGGAATCGAAAGGAGGTGGTGGTGAGAGGTACAAAGCTGGCCTACAAGTGCCATGTATTCTATAGCTGCAGGCCTCTCTGAGTTGGAAATGTGCTTTCATGTAAAAAAAAAAAAAAAAAAAGTCTCTATCTTTAAGCCTTTTTCCTTGAAAATATAAAGTTGGTATAAATCAGACACTGTGGCTGAAAGAAATGAGTTCAGACACATTTCTGTAATACTTGTCATCTGAAGGATCCCAAAATGTTAGCAGCAGCAGCTCAGTCAATTTGGTAAGACCTCAGTATAGAATAGGCAAGCATTATCCCTTTTACATAGAAGTCAGACGGGCTATAGAAAGGCTAAACATCTTGCCCAAGGTCACACAGTGAGTCAGTGGCAGAGTTGGAAGCAGAAATAATTGAGACCTGAGCAGAGCTGGGTGAATAACAGATCTTCCAATTTGTTGGCAATTTTGAAATGTCTAGTGGGATTTTTTTGTTCTTTTTAGTTTTAGTTTTTAAATTATTGTTAAATTATTGTTTCAGGTTGGACTAAACCCAAACATTTTGATGAATAGAAAACTTGAAAAAAATTAATTTGGGGTTGAATAAAACAGGACTTATAAAAAATTAAAATATTTTGTTTTGATTTTTGAACAATTTTTAACATTTTATAAACTAAAATTTTGAAACAAGTCATTTCAGGATTGAAAAAAGTAATTCTTTTTCAACTATTTTGAATATTTTTAAACAGTTTGGCAAAACTGACATGAATTTGCAAAATTTCAGCAAACCTTGGGATCTGATGAGTCTTGTACACTGAACCAGTAGAGCTGGATACTCACAAAACATATGCCAAATGGAAAAGTTAGTCTCTAGTTAAAGGGCTGGCAACCTTTGCTGGCCCCCATGCCAGCTCTGCCCCCAAACCCTCAGCAGGTGCTGAGGGGTGGGACCAGAAAGGGACAGGAGCCATGCACACCTCTTCCATGCTGACCCTACTCTCCTAGCTGGGAAGTGGGACCAGCAGCTGAACACTCCTTTTCCCTGCTGAGCCCATCATCCCAGCTGGGGAGTGGGGCTAGCAGAAGCAGGAGCAGCATGCTCCTTTTCTCTTCTGACCATATCCTCCCAGTTGGGGATCAGGACAAGCAGGAGGGTGGGGATGGCAGGAGCCATGCATGTATCTGCAGCAGTTTTAGGCCCAGGACTGCTGGGGGCAGGGACATCAGGGGAGTAGCTACGGTGCTGCAGGGCCGGGAGCCCTGCGTGCTGCTGTGTGTAGGCCTGCATGCCAGCTTTGGCATGCGTGCTGGAGGTTGCAGACCCCTGCTCAAGTTATGAACTGTTTCATGCAAATGTGTATGCATGTGCATGTGGTTGGTTTGGTTGAGTGGTTCTTTTTGTTTTGGCGCATTCTGGCTAATGTGCATAGAAGTAACACTGTGTCCTGGATACTGGTTTCTGGATTTGCTTCTGTAGCTCTGAAGTAACTCAGTTTACAGTTATTCGAAGTTCTTGTTTTAAATTTTGCTCTTGAGGTAGAGACCAATAATAAGTGTTTGAGTCAGTAAGAGGTTGAGTTCTGAATGCTTAGTAGATTGGTCTTCATAATGGTCTGCTTTCCATAACATCTGAAAAAAGCTACAGTTGTGATCCTGGAACCATATATGTGGTAATGATTTTTATATGATTTGTTGTATCTATCATGGAACGCTGTCTGGTGTACTCTGCCTGTTATGTTTGGATACTTGGCAGTTACTTGAATTCAGACAGAAACCAGCAGGCAGGAGCACAGAGAGATGTAAACACACAGAGATTCTTCATTAAGGTACTCCAAAGCTAGCCAGAACTGACTGAGCTATGTCAACCAGCTAGACTCTGTGACTACAACCTATGGGAGTGTAAGCTGATCTATGGTACTGAACTCTATAAGCTGAAAGCTGACATATAGTGCTGAACCCTGTAAGCTGTAGCATGAAATCATTTCCTTTAGATAAAAACATCATGTTCTTTACCAGACAGGCACTAACGAAACCTCCCTTACTTCCCTTTTTCTGTGAACTCCCATAACTTCCCGTCTCCCTAAAAATCCGTTACCTCCCCACTCCCCTTAATTTCTTTTAGCCAATTATGTATCATTTCTTTGTCTGTAACCTTATATGGCTTATTACATATAACTGGATATAAAAGGCTAAACTCTTGCTGTAATCGGGGTCTCTCTGTCTTTATTCAGGGGACCCATTTGTGATCACAAATGCAATAAAGCAAATACCTTTTCACCCTTGGTGTGGTTATTGGCTCTGACGGCACCAAGACAATCCTGGTACCTGAATTCTGGTAACAGGAGGACACAGAATGCAAACGAGGGAGGACACAAAATACACAACACTGCCCACTGATCCACCTATTAAAAGCTACAACATAAGATGCTGTTAATAAGTAACTGACGTTACCTCAGTACTTTCAGCATTATTTAGATTTCCCCTAAAGAAAGGATAAAGTTTATCTCAGTATTTGCAAGATTCCTATCTGTTTTGAGGTTTTAGCATAATTTAAAGTTAATCTGTTCTTAAGCAAAGAAGACCAAATCATAGAGCTACTTGAAATGACCGTTTTTTAAGAATATCCGCTGTACTTTAACCTCAGTTCCCTCTCAGCTTCAAATAGCTGCCATTATTTGCAGCTGTTGACCAGCAAGCTAGTGTGCTATGTCCTGGGGGCAAAGAATTTCATTCCACTCCCATTCCCTGTCTAGATCCCATGCACAAAGGCTGCTAATCAGGTTCTGTATATAGGTCTACGATTTGGACTCTAGTATTTGGACTCTAATATGTTAAAGGGCCTTTTCTTTCAGTGATCACATAAGCTCCTGCAACTTCAGACATACATCAAGAAATACGAATAGCATCACAGCGGCTCCTAGCCTGATGGTGTCCACTGTTGCTCCAAAATGTAAAGCAAACAAGCAGTCTGGTGGTACTTCTAAAGACTAACAAATTTATTTGTTGTATGAGTGGTTGTGGGAGAAAATCCCGCAAGCATCTGATGAAGTGGGATTTTCTCCCATGAAGCTCATATGATAAATAAATGTTAGTCTTTAAAAGTGCCATCAGACTCCTTGTTTGTTTTGCTGAACTAGACTAATGCAGCTACCCCTTTGAAACAAAATGTAATAGCAACCCCTGACCCCAAGAACTTACTCTTGAAAGAGAAAAGATTGATAAAATGTGGGAGAAAGGATGGAACAGAGCCAGGAACCAGGGCTTAAAGTATAATTTGGTGGGCCCCAGAACACTCCTTGACAGGTGGGATGCCTCTGACACAGGTGGGCCCCCCAAGACCCATCCCCAGACACAGACACCCACCCACTGAGCCACCCCCAGACACCCACACCCACACCGAGCTACTCGCGCACACACCCCAATGTTCCCTCTAAGCTGCGCAGCCACTGCCTGGCGCAGGGAATGCTGCTGGCTGTGCATGGCTGGCAGCTGCAGTCCCTGCCCAGAGAGCTCCTCTGAGCTGGGAGATTTTAAAACTCACTCAGAGTGAGCTCTCACTCAGCATGCGCAGACACACTGCACATGCTCAGTGGGCGCTCCTCCGGCCAGAGGAGCAGCCTTGCCTCTCTGGCAGCCAGGTAAGGGGGCCCTAACTGCCTCTCCTTGCAACTCCCGGGGTGGGGGGAATGGGGAGGGGCGTGGGCCACCAGGGCCAGAGGCTACTCCACCTGCCTGCCCACCTGTCCTCACCACAGTGGGGTGGAGCAGCCAGCCCAGCCTACCCCCAGCCCATCGCGCCTCGCTGGGGGGGTGGAGGAGGCTGGTGCTGAGCTGTGGCATGTGGGGTCAGGGCTCTGGAGTGGCCCCCTCCCAAAGAGTTTGGGCCACTTTGCCCCTGCCCCCCCCCCCGGCCGTGGATCAGGCCCATTCAGGCTGAGGGGGGACAGGGGGGAAGTGCCCCAAAGTCTTTGGGAGTGGGCCACTCCAGGGCCCCGACCCTCCATGCTGGAGCTCAGCGCCAGCCCCCTTCCCCCCCCGGGGAGGCATGGCCAGCTGAGGGTTGTCCAGGCTGGTTGCTCCGCCCCGGCTGACAGGAGGCCGTGCAGGCAGTGGAGCTTAGGGGGCAGGATCAGGCCACAGTGGGGGCACGCTGCAAACAACATATGTTGCTCAGCTGCATAGGGCCCTTAGAGGGAACATTACACACGCACACACAGAGCCACCCCCAGATGCACACATGCAAAGCCACCCACCAGGCAGCCACCCACCCACCCACCCAACCACACATGACACAACCCCCAGCAGTCCCCCCGAAGCCCTTACCTCTGCTGTTTGCGGGCTGGCTGCCTGGCTGGAAGCTGTTTCCAGCCCCAAGCTGCTCTGCCCCGCAGGGGGGAGATTCACAAACTCCCGGCCTGCCGTAGCTCGCTGCTGGCTGGGCTTACGGTGGAGTCTCCAGAACTCTGCGTTCCGACTGCTCGTGCTATTTTTAGGGGAGGCCCAGAATGCAGCATTTCAGGGCCTTCCTCTATCTTTAGGGGTGCCAGAACCCTGCCTGCCTAAAAATAGGGGTCCCCAGAACTGTGTTCCCACGCGTTCCCCCTTACTTTAACCCCTGCCAGCACCTGAACAAAGATCTCCTGAATTAGAGATCAGTGCCTTAATAAGGGATCAACCTTTCTCTCATTAGCACACAGCCTTCTTGCTAACTGTAAAGCTTTGTTTTAAAGTCAAGGAAAGATGATGATGGTGATAATGAACATGTCAAAAGCTTAGAGACAGGAAAAGACATTTGATATCCCATAAATCAGCCTGGTTGCTACTTCAATAAAAATACAGATTTCCATTAGATTTTTAGCAACTTTGGGAAGATGGAAAAGAGATACTTTTAATTAAATCTACTTTCTATGACAGTGGTCCCCAAACTGTGAGATATGCCCCTGAGGGGCATGGAGAAATGTTCATGGGGGCATGGTGGGGCCTGGGCCAGCCCTCAGAGGACAAAGGCTGGGAGCCCACCTAGCTCCATCGCTATGCCAGTTTTTTTCTGGTTCTGCCCCCAGTTTCAGTGTTAAGATCTGACCATTCCTCCCATTTCCAGCTCTCGGCTGTAGTCCTTCCCTATACCTCAGCTCCCAGCCCTGGCCTCAGCCCCCAACGTATGGCCTCAGCCTTAGCTGCAGCCCCACTACTGGCATGGCTCCGGACTGCAGTTTCAGGCAGATTATATTGGAGGAGGGGGCGTGACTGAAAGTTTAGAGAGCATTGTTCTAGGATAAGATTATTGTATTATAAGAACAATTAAATAGAATAGTGATTCTGATTTAATGCAGTAAATAGTCACATTTTACATTTATGCCAATATAAACAGTATGACATTTAAGTCTTTCCTTTGGCACCACTGCAAATATGAGCAAATATATAAAATAAAGCTAAGAATTAAACCCGCATGATTTGCTAGGGAAAGTCTTCTAGAGTTGTTTCCTAGACTGATTTAAAACTAGAAGGAAGTTCTTGGGTGTGAACAGTCTGACAAAATAAGTTTTATTTTCTCTTTTAAAACTAAATAATCATCTAAAATCAGTAAAACGTCATTATATTAACCATTTATAACTTTCATGCATTTAGGCATTCCTGTTACAAGTTATGTTTAACGCTTCACATATCACAAGGATATAAGCAGAAGGAAATCAATGAGAAAAATATTATTAGCTTTACCCGCAGTAACACATTGTTTGTTTGTCATATCAGTAGTATATTGCCTCTCCTTCTTTAGAGACTGTAATGTCTGTTGATGCCTGTGCATTCTTGACATTTCATCTTATTAAGTGATCTGTATCTCTTGTTTATTTCCCCTGTGGCACAAAAGATGATAAATACATACATTTCACATGAAGTCTTTGTATTTCCCCACCCCACTTGGCTGCAAATATTCTACGTATAAGAATTGTCATCCAGGTAATGTGGCCTGCTTTTGTGTGTGTGTGTATGAAACATCTAAAGACCTCCTGGACTTTGCCCACATAATCTGCACAAAAGACACCATCATAGGACCTAATCAAGCTAGCTACTCCATCAAGGGCTCATTCACCTGCTCATCCACCAATGTATTTTATGCCATCACGTGCCAGATATGACACCCCCCCGCCTTATATATTGGACAAACAGGACCATCTCTGCACAAAAGAATAAATGGACACAAATGTGACATCAGAAATAACAGTAGTACGGGAATACTTCAATCTTCCTGATCACTCCGTTAATGATCTGTTAATAGCCGTGCTTAGGCATGGATGATAAATCAAAGCTTCAAAGAGAAACAGCAGAATTGGAATTCATATGCAGATTTGACACAGTCAGTTTATTGGAGACTAGTTTAGGTAATTTTGCTTTTCTTTGTTGCCCTACCTCCCATGTGCTATTCTCTGTTAGTGTTTGAATCTAAACAACTGCTTTGATTTACTCTAACAATCTGACCTGATCCTATGACTTGCACATCCTGCATTTATTTTAAGTTCCCCATTTTCAAGCATTTGTCAAAGTGGGACTTTCTCCCACAAAAGCTTATGTGGTAAATAAATTTGTTAGTCTTTAAAAGTGTCTCAAGACTCCTTGGTTGTTTTGCTGAATTAGACTAACACAGCTACCCCTTTGGAACTTTGAGATTTGGACTCCTAGCCACAGATGGTACAAATGAAATTATAAATATAACGCAAATTACTTTTTTTAAATGGTACTTTAGCACTAATGTTTCTTTCCTGATTAGTGCTAAACCCTATAACCTTTGGCTGAAGTCCTTTGGAAGAATGAAATGTATATAGTTTGCTGCCTCCTCCAGACAGTGTTCTCTTACTTTCCTGTTCAGGTTAAAAGGTTCTGGTCCTGCTTCCACTGGAATTATTAATTTAATGGGAGCAGTCTCATGCACTGTGATATCTGTCGTCTTCCTAGAATTCCTAGAGTTGACTTGTCCTTAGCATGTGTAGACCGTTGTAGCACTATTTCCTTAAGATCCCGATGACTATATTGTTAGCTCAGCTAAATGCTTAATTAAATGTATTATCCATAATCAAATAAACAAACAGAACATATAAAATAAACAAACAGAATGATTTTAGTGGCAGAATTTGTTAGTATGTATTATTTTGAAGTGCCTGGTGAATGCACCATCACCACTATGCAATCAGACTGCGCTTCAGTAGCAGACTATTGTATAATTTTTTGACACAGTTTCTATCCTTCATTGGAACCTTTACATATGGCAGAAATCAAGGGAAGATAATACAAACACAGTGGCATATTTATAAAATCTCAGCAGTCTGTTCTCCAACAGGTATGTTAGGATTAACAATACTTGAAAGGCAAAAGCACAAACCAGTAACATCCAGATTTTCATAGCAGTCACTGAGGTTTCAGTCATGTAAATTAATGTGGCTAAATTCCCTCATACTCTGTTTTGGGAATATTTGCATTAGGGTTCCCTGCAGGGAGAGAAAGATGTTGCAGAAACCAGTGGTTTCAGAATAAAAACAAACCAGTTAGGCATATGAAGTCAAATATAGGCCTAGTTCAAGGTTGCTGACATCCAAAAAGATACTTTTTATCACATTAGTTGATAATTTGCCCCAGAAAGGCCATAGGATACGTTGGCTAATGGATTTTGACGTGTGGCATGCCTCAGTGTATGAACCAGAGGCTAAGACCAAAAATATTGTGGTCTTCTCTCAAGATGTGATAAATACTTTTCATTTTATCTAACTGTTTTATAATAGCACTTTTATATTTGGGAGTAATATTTATAAATAACATGCATCATAGATGAAAAATCTCATGTACAGTTATATCCCCCGTGGTTGCTAGAAGATGATCTTAAGAAGTAGTCAGAATGGCTTTGTTCATTTGTATCGCGTGGGAGATTGTGATTGTTGGTTTTGAATAGAGACAACTATTTGATCCAGGCTCTTGTCCCTCTTGATTGGATTGCTGCAATGTGGTATGCATGAGACAAAACTTCACCACCACCTGGAATTTGTTGCTGGTGAGGAATTGTGTAAGTGTTTTATCTTATGGTGTGGCTTCACTGCAGTTGGGGTTTGACTGCAGCACATGTAGACATACCTGAACTAGTGTTTACTTGGTGGTATCTCAAATAGCAATCATGTCAAGATTTTCCATGGCCTGAACAGGCCCCGCCCCATCCTGGGACCCTAGGTAAGAACTAGAGTTGCTAGCCTAGCTGTGTGACATGACTGCTATTTTTCGTGGTGCTAGCAAGACCAGAGGTAGCTCACGTATGCTGTTGTGCTGCTGTTGTGTTCAGGAGAGGCACTTAACTTTATGCTCTCACACTTAAACAAAGAGCTCCATTCCATTTGGAGCTCTTGGTTGTGGAATGAGCTTCTACCCTTGGTCCCAAATAACAGGGGTGGTTAATCTTCATGGCAAACTGTAAGGCCAGTCCTTTTTGTCCAGGCATTAGAAGTGGGTGAAGTGTAAATAAGACAGTTTAAGGGGGATGGGGTGGCATGGAGTTCTTCCTGGAATTTTTTGGTGTTTGCTGTTGCTTTTGATTTTGTTATATGGTCATTTTAAAACAAAAAATGACAAATATCAGATTGGCACCTTTCTTTGTCCTTCTGAATAAAATAATAATAATAATAACGATAGCATGGAAGAGTACATCTGTAATATATAATAGAGTAAGTTCATCCTCTAGTCACGGGATATTAGACCATGTTCATTTTATCTCACAGCTCATTTCTTCATCTCTGGAATCAATCTATGGCAAAACCAAAAAATAATGTTTTTTATTCCTGGTGCTTTTGCGTGGAATTTTTGTCCTCTGATTTTTGCTGTCTTGGCAAATCGGTACCATAGTTTCTTTTAGATTAGGAAGATGGTGCCTACAGTTATGCCTAAAATAGACAGAGCATTAGTTTCCAATATGGGTTTGTTATGTGATATTTAAAAAAAAAAGAATCCTTCAACCAGAATGAAATGACTTTAAAAATATATCCTGTTCCTGGTGCTCTTTTTATTAAAGTCAAGACTCAGCAACTCTGGACTATTAGCAGGAAAATACAGTCCAATATGTGTTCTAGCCAATGTCAGTAAACTGATTTCTCTGTCTCCCTTATCAGTGAATCCAAGGTAAATTGTAGGCTGTATGATATAAACTCTTTGTTTCATGGTTTATTCATATTCTTAAAACAATAAACTATAACATGGGAAACTTGTGTGTTTAAAAATATAAATATTTAGCAGTATCTCTCAGAAATAAATCTGTTTGCATTTGTTTGTGTAACATTAGCATCTAAACAGGCATTTTACGTGAGAACTCTTGAAATAGACAAGTAAGTGTATGTGTAATGTGGAATGCTGTTCCCTGGAAGTTACAGAAAGAGTATACTGTATTTTTCCTGCTGTATTGAATGTAGATTTAGAGGGAGTCATAATAGAGGGATCTGCATTGCATCCAGGGTTTGGGGAAATTTCAACTTGTCAGAGACTCACCATATAGGAATTGAAGTGCCTGAATTCTTTCATACAGTCCACTGTGCCCCTGCTTTTTGTTTTAAAAAGCAAGATGTTCAGAGGGCTCTGCTTACTTAAGTGTACTCTCATCAAGTCTGTAAGAGTTCTACCATTGTTTTCAATGAGAGCACTTAAGAACCACAAATGGACTGTTGGCAGAATGCTTTTGAAAAATCTCATTCCAAGTCAGTAGTTCCATCAGCACTTTATTTGTATTCCATTGTATAATAAGATATATTGTCCCTTTTAAGGAAAAGTGGAATTGGGATAGGAACAGCATTCAGGCTCCCTGCTCCAAGTACTCTCAACAAAATGAAGACCTCAAAGACAGCAGGGGCAGATGTGGAAGGAAAGGAAACAGGAAGATGGAGTCTTGGAGAGAAGGGATGGCTGATTCTTTAAGGGCTCAGAACCAGGAATTTTATAGTGTAAGGTGGGACAAAGTTCCACTCTCCACGGTCAGTCAAGACAAAAATCATGCAGGAGGCAGCACAAAAAGCTCCCTGTTCTCACTGTGAAGGGAGAAGGAACGGAGAGACAATTTACCAGTCGACCTTCAAGCTCAAGGAGGAAATGGATGACCCAGAGTTGTCTTCGTAGGCTGGGGAGGAGGGATCCAAACCAGCCACCACTCTCCAGAAAAGTACTGGGAGAAAGGACATTTGCTATCAAGGTTTTGTGTGAGGTAATTTAATTTTTAATAAATATTTTGGATAAATATTGTGACTAGCCCAGGTTGAGCTGGACCAGAGAAATTTAAAGGGACCTACCAAAGAAAGAAAGAAAGAGCAGCTCAGGGAAGTAAGCAGGAACACACAATGTGTCAGGAAGTCTGCTTACTTATAGGACAATGCACTCTCTGCCCCAAAGTCCCACAGACCTTCTGACCAGCTAGCCAGGAGTGCTATGGAAACATTATAGGCTGTCTTTGAAAATCAGTATGGTGACTGTAGCATACCACATTCTTCTGATAGAAAATGGGAGGGGCAAAGAATAGGTTCCACACAAGACAATGGTGTGTTAACAAATATTAACATCAATGACGTTCTTCCTTAGCAATTCGCTCAAGGCATCTACAGCTTAAAAAGCTGTGTGAATGACCTGACACTAATGCCTGGAGGGGTTTTGGTCATTCAAAACAGCTATGCCATGTGCGATTACATAGTTCAAAGGACGGTTACCTGAAAGCGGCTAAGTGATGCTGTAGTATTCACGTAGCACTCTATTTATTCACTCTTTTTTGGTGATAAGCTTTATAACTTTAAAAGATAAATTTTAAAATAATTTACTTTAAATCATATGCATGCAAGAGTTTTGATGTATGAAGATGAGGAGTGTTATCTACAACAATGGAAAAGAGACTCAGAAGGCACCTGATGGGGAAGGTGGGAGTGGGGTTGACATAGGACTTCATGAAAGACTTAGTTTTAAAAGAGCGTACAATAAAGCAGCAAATTTGAAAACCACTGAGTTGTGATGATTATATTCACCATTGTGCACTCTTAAATATATCTGTATCGCTCACAGTTAGTCTTAGGTTTATATTATGGACTACAACCAACTCATAAATAACTGAATTTAAAACTCTTTCACTTATGTATAACAAAATCAAATCCAGGGCAAGGCAATTTATTGTTGCACAATCTCCTTTCTGTGATGGTTTTCCTCATCATAAGACAGAAAATCCAAGAAATGAATGATGAATTCTTATGCAGATACACTCTCAATAGCTTATTGTATGCAATAAACATGATAGCTGAGTGACTTCAGGTAAATGGATATTGTATTTTAGAGATGAACTAAACTACCAGACAGTCATTTGGATGGTAGTGACAAAAGGCAGCCACTTAATGTGGGTAGCAGCAGAGACTGTCTGCTTGTACAATTTCAGAGCAATACATTGGGAGTTAAGTGTAATGAGTGGCACTATAGATGTGAGCTGTGTGTGTCTAAATTTCACAAATGCTATGTTGTACATTTCCATTTTCATTCCCTCTTCTGTATCTCTAGTGCTAATGATATATATGCCAAGTTCCAAAGTGGTATTTATTTATCTCATGAGCTTTCATGGGAGATTTTCTCCCATGAATGTTCATTCAATGGCATATATATATAGATAATTCCCCCCTCCTGCATAGAACAGATGGGTGGAAATCCAAGAGCTTTTAACAGAGGTGGGGTTTTGCCTCAGAAAGGGCTGCAAGAGTATACCCTTGGGCCAGGTCATTAGCTCATGTATATTGATACAGCTCGGCTGGCTTTAGTTGGCTATGCCAATTCACTCTAACTAAAGATCTGAATATTTGTATTTCATGGTCATCAGGCCACCTTCATATATCAAGAAAGCAGAACTGATAATAGAATTAGATATAAACACAAAAACCAATCAGGCCACTAATCCTGCAAGTTCAACTTTCAGAAAAACCCAAGTGAAATTACTATATAGAGTTTTACTTTTTTCAGAACAAAATATCTGCTGTACGCAAGACTTTTCTTCATATTTTACGTGGAGCATATACAGCAAATAATGTGGGACCCAGAAACACAATCCCATTGAGCTTTTACTATTTCAAAATGAGAGAAAATCTGTATAAGTTGTTTGTCATTAGAACCTCAACAGTCTAGTGCTGAAATGTCCCAATTGGGTTTGGCAATTGTTGGGTTGTTTTACTCTAGTGCATACGAAGTATTATGTTAAAGCATGTCATGACTATTTGAAATATTGTCTGTTTATATTTCTTATTCAGAGCTGTCAATCAAAATGGTGGTGTTCTTGCATATGACATCACACCTAATAATAAGATGTTTTTGACTGAGAGGACAGGTTTGCTAGCCATGGATTTGACATCACATCCACACGTTACGGTTTTCTACTGACAGGTCATAAATGAGAGAAGTCTTCCATTGCTATGGGAATGAGATTTTGGGGGCACAGATTGGCATGTGCATATTTGCCTCCAAATTGATTCTTCTTCCTTTCCATTTATTCACAAAACGAAAGACTGTCTGGTTAATACCAGCAACAACATAATGTATGGTGTTTCTGTCCTGTACTGTGCTTGCTGAACCTCAGTAACACCTGTGATCAAACAAAAGCTGTGTCTGCATGTCAATGTAGCAATTTGACACAGAGGAAAGGTTTTTTTTTAGAAAAAAAGGGCGGGGGGGAGAAATCGTCCACAGTTATCATTAAATGCAGGTTTTCACATAAAACTGCTGTAAAAACAAGTAAGTGTTCAGCCATTTAATAATGACTTATTGGTATTTAAACAAACTTGCTTTACTGTAATGTTTTGAAAATGAAATTGAATAGAGCCAGATCCTTAGCTGGCTTAGGTATGTATAGTTCAACTGAAGTCAATGGAGTTGTCAGTTTATGTTGACTCAGTATCTGAGCCTGTTATTCCAAGTAACGAAAAGTATGTTATAGGGCCTATCCTATCTATATCTGTGCAACACCCTATAACAGCCTGGTGCCTGGGGATTCCTGAAGGTGAGGTAAGGAATCTTCCTTCATTACATATCTGCTCTATAGCTACTGCTGCAGTCCTGAAGTAATCCTAATCTGTGGTCAATGGCTAGTGAGTCTGCTTAACACTGGATTCACTGTCTCTACCTCAGATTCCACCATGACTTGCCTTCTCTTGACAGTTGTCTGCTAGCACCAAGACAGCTCAGCTCCTGGGCATGTGTGGTGGTGCATCCCTGAGAGGGCTCACCAAATCCTTCCCATTGTCCCATTCAGCAAATTGGCACTAGTTCTGCAGCCGTAGCATCCCCCATGTCTTGCTGAGGGTCGGAGAGGAGGACAGCTTTCCCTCCAAGCCATAAAGTACAGACTTAAGGACCCAGATAAGGTATATTTGGTTCTGGTTTAAGTCTATTACACCATGTTTCTGATCCATGATTTCCAACATTCAGAGAGGTTTCCAGTACTTCAGTCAACTTAAAGAGCATAATGCATAACTGAAAACTGGATGAAGTTCTGGCCCCATTGAAGTCAGGGAAAGTTTTGCCATTGATTTAATTGGGGGTAGAATTTAAACCTGTATGTTTGTCGCACTCTTTGTTGATGTCAAGGAATCTTGAGATAAAGAGATGCTTCTTGTTAGGTTTCTTCTGTTTTTCTATATGGCAGTGGTTGGCAAAAGAAAACCTAAGGGATCACCTTTCAGAAATACATCCGGCTATCTCTCTGAGGTGGTTTCAGTAAAAGGACATTCTGCTCATGAAGCAAATTAGATGCCTGAAACATTAGGAAAATGTACAATACTGGCTATGATATTAGTGTTTTTTCTGTTCTTTGTTACCTATGTTTAAATTTAGAAGTTTGAAAGAGTTAGGGGAACATGTTGGTTTTGCTTCCAAAACCACTGATGTTGATTTTGAAGGGCTGAGGACTGAGTCTTTTATGAAAAACTAAGAGACTTCTTCAGCACCTCTTTGATACATGCATATCCATATAAGTTACACTTGGACAAAAGGACTGCATAGGAAGACTGAAAAACATACTAGAAATGTGAAGATGAAAGAGAGGTTTTTGAGTGAGTAACTAACAGAGAAACGAAAATCTGAACCATCTTGTTTGAGTCTGAAATGGGGTTTAATCAAAGGGATTTTGTAGTAGATGATGGTCTTGGCAGTGGTTTCCCACACTTCCCTTACTAGCTGGGTGTAAAATATCTACTTACAGTCTAATTTTGTCTTTTCACTGCTTGCTCAAAACTTAGGTCAGCCCCATGGACAGGTTGAGCTATGTGTGTGCTCTCAGTCAGTGAGAGAAAAGGCTTAGCTTTTTGTTAAAATTGAAGTAGACCTGTGACATGTTCCAAGAGCAGAAATAACACTCATTCCCCTTTTTATCATTACTTTAATTTTATTTCGTCAGTCATATTTCTCACATTCTGCAGTATTTGTTCAGACTTTACTTCAGCAAAATTCCTAGTGTAGTCATAGGGACATTCAGGTCAAGACTGCAGGACCTATCACAGGATTGGAGCAGCTGTTGTAGGCTGATGTCATGCATATTATATTGTGTTATGTTCGTCGTATCTGGGGTGTAATACAGAAGACTACCAAGTGCTGATAACTACTGGAGCAGATATGATTGAAAACAAAAGGTTATAGATTAGCCGTAGTGCAGAGACTTTGCTGTGCAGTACTGATGTAATCTAATAGACCTGTTTTGATTAACTCAGGGAGAGTCATCCCAGTAAATGGGTGGTTCTACCTGGGAGTAGAGCTGATGGAGAAGGTCATATGCCATTTGCCCTTCAGGAATAATGGTTGTCTCTATGACTGTTAAAGGCTAAGATAATTTAGAGAGAATGGCCATGTACAGAGCAGCATCAAGCTTCAGACCATGCAAAGTTGAGCTTTAAACCATCTTTGCACAGGTCCTTGTGACTAACACTTTCTGCATTTTGGTCAGATCCAAAGATTAGTATTTAAAGACTTAATACTTAAAATAATACTTGATTTGGTCATCTAACAGCAAAAGTAATAAATTTATGTAAAATGTTGTTTACATTCTTCATCTTCCCTTCTAGTATAAGATTATTCCCCTACATACAGTATATGCTATAGTTCCCTGTCCAGTGTAGTTTTTAATGTCTCAGGTCGTGGGGTTTCCATCACTTGTCTTTGAAAGTATTGATATTACCACAAAGAGGGGTAGCCGTAGCTATATTTATGGTTCAGGCTCTAACAGATGATGATTTTGAGGGAGTGGAGAAAATAATGACTCTTTCTTGTGATTAGGATTTTCTGGATGAATGGCAAATGAACCAATTGAAATTAAATTAATCACAGGGAAACATTTACTCTATGATCCATCTGTAATAGTGTTACTGAAAGGACTTCTGTAAATAATATGCAGATATATCATTTAGAAGATTGTGAGCCAATCAGTCATCTATTAACAAGGGCAAGACACTTGGAATTAGAAAAGTATCAATGTTGCACATAGAAAAGTGTACTTGGAGAAAATTGGTGCTAAAGTACCATACAATAGGCCTGGCATTATTTATCCACTCTCTCATCCTGTATTGGTGGTCCTTTCTGAACAACACATAAAAGATAATCCTGTGGCTAAAAACAGCATAATGCTGCTGCAGTGAGCTCTCCATAGGTGGTTTCCTGTGACATTTTTTACAGGACCAGAGTCTAAGAATTTGACTTTTTAAGCAATTAATTCAGGACCAACGTTGGAAATCCTTACTCCAGAAAAATCCATACTGACCGTAGTGGTGATTTCCCCTGGGTGAAGACTCAATAAATCCTTGAGGATAGTCATTGCTGATTTCCCACTTACTGTAAAGAGATAATCTAAACCACGTTTGTAGCTTCCATAGCTGCTGACTCTTAATTCTTAAAAATGCAAATATGTTGATCAACTTTCAGCTCAGTCTTCACTTGGCCTTTCAGGTGCATATGCCAGTGGGAGTAATGACAATATGCACAACTGTAAGGACATTTACATGCCCTATTAAAAATACTTGGTCAACTAAATACCTAATTACATTTCCATTTCAGGTAGTTTTGATGCACATGTAATAAACTCTAGAGAAAACTGAACTATTTGAAGCAAAAAGAACCACCAGGTTTTGAAAAATCTGCCTGTATTGGTTTTAAATATATCTCCCCCAACCTGCTGGGGATGAAATTGCAGCTTGTTTTTGTGTAGTGGAGGGTGTATAAATTGCCTATTGCTTTCTTGTGCTGGCTACATCTGTTATCACTTTGTGTGAGTAGGAAAGCATCTTCCACAGAAGGAGAAAGAAGGGCAGGGAATGGCTGTGCGTGTGTCCTCCTTCCCCCAATTGACAAGCGCCATGGTTATTAGTGCATAATATGATGTAAATTAGTGCCAAGTATTGACCTCTGAGAGACAATCTCTTTCCTGTCCAGCAATGCACTTCTCTTTACTTGGGGCACATGGCAGACTCAGGACTGAGCCTGTACTAGTCAATTCCATGATGTGAAGTATAGTGTGCGTACAAACAGTGTAATAAAACTTTGTCCTGACTATGCTTCGCTTGGTCCTTGGTAATCTCATTCAAACGGATTATTCTTCCAGTTTCATGAACATACTATAGTGTGTCCATTGGTATTACTATAGTTAAAGCTGAGTCAACCTTTCCATTATATGCTCTTCTCTTCAATGATTTGCAATAAACCTTGGCTATTAAAATTTGTTAAGGGTGGAAGCTTTCCACACAGAATCTGAACCCTGAAGCAAATGATTTCTATCAAACCTAATGAAACAAATCTGTTTGGCTATTTCTCAGTTCCAGAGATATTTTCAAGTCTAAAAGCAGTGGACTGAGGTGCTGTTCTGAAGCCTTTAAGATGGTTGCTTATTTTACTGGACCTGAAAGGGAAGTAAATGCCATACACATGTCCCTAAAAAGCCCTTGCCTCAGGGCACAGCTTATCATTTGCAGCAAAAGGCATAAATAATACAAAAAATAACTCAGCTGACACAATTCCAGGGGCATTTCCTTTGTTTCTTCTGACCGGGGAAAAGAGGACATACATCTCTTGTACATAGCTCACCCAATCATGTGATATACAGAGATCTGTTAACCTTTTCAGGGCAGCTGCTTCCCTGATTACAGAGCACCATTACTATGCTGCAAAGCAGATTGATTTCATATGTTTTACAAATGATTTTTGTTGTTTTGGCGCTAAGAGCCTGTTCCTTTCCCATTAAATTTACTGAAGGAGCCAGCACTGGGAGAAAGTTTTGGACCTCATGCTCAGCACACAGGTAAAACTTCAGAATGAATTTGGCCCTAAAGGTCAAAACCACTTAATTTCTTTTAAATGAAAGGCTACTACTAACCTTAATTAATGTTTAATAATGCACGAAGCTTCTGAGTAAATGGGCTAAAAGTACATATGCAGCAGATCTGGCTTAATCCCATGACCTATGTGAAATTAATGTGTGGTCTTAATCCTTTTCTGAGTGGCCAACTGTCCATGTATAGTAAAGCTGTCACTGTATAGGAAAGCTCATGGCTGCTCCCTGCTACCTCCTGTCACCTGCATAATGGCTAGTGAAATCTTACTCTGCTATGAAATTTGTGGCACTTTTAAAGACTAACAAATTTATTTTCCACGTGAGCTTTTATGGGTGAAGTCCCAATTCATCAAATGCTGGGAAATGGAAAATCTTACCCTCCCATACTGTAAGTTTTCCATTTTCTAGCATCTGACAGACAGAGATTTCACCCATGAAAGCCCATGCAATAAATACATTTGTTAGTCTTTAAAAGTGGCACAGGACTCCTTGTTTGTTTTGCTGAACTAGACTAATGTGACTACCCCTTTGGAACTTGTTAGTATGAAATTTGTCTTCTCTGTTTTCACTCATGTGTTTAACTGGCTGTTTATACATGCAGATACCTAATGTGTGCGTGCATGCATGCGTAAATTACTGTGGTTGCTTGTGCAGATTAGATACTCAAATATACCCTCACTTTTGCTTCTTGCTTTTTGGAGGTCATGCTCTAAAACAGTGGTTGTCACACTTTTTTCTTCAGGACCCAGTTCCAGGTCCCTCTGCCATGAGGTGATCTCTCCACTGTGGAGTGGGGCTGGACCGCGCCCCCCCTGCCCCAGATGAGCGCAGGCCAGCATAGGACCGAGGGGTGGCCGCCCCCCTCCCAAGTGCAGCATGGGTCTGCTGCTGAAAGAGCTGCCTCGAAATAGCATGAGTGGCTCTGCACCTCCAGTGTGTCAGCTGCCCAGTGTCCTTCAGGCTCAAGCTGCTTTTTCAGAGGCTGGGAGGGCTCAGAGGCAGCTGCAGCCCTTGTCACATGCGTGCCTGAGCCATCTCACTCCTTGCATGATGATTAGTGCTACTCTGCCCTGCCCACTGCTCATCTCTGCTGCCAGTGCCATGTGGACAGGACACGCATGGCAGAGGGAGTGGGGCAGGTATCAGTCATGTGCGTGGCAACAACTCCAGCAGTCTCTGAGCCCTCCCAGCCCCTGGAACGCAGCTCGACCCTGCAGGATGTTGGGCAGCAGACATGCTGGAGGTGCAGAGCCGAGCCAAGCTACTCACACTTTGCTGGCAGCCGGGAGGGAGCTGTGGGTGCCAGAGCGAGGCAGCTCTTTACGGCAGCAGCAGGGCCCAGCGATCTCCCCAGGGTGACAGTGGGGCTGAGCAAGTCTGTAGCAACCAGGGAATAGAGCCAGGTGCTGCTGGGGGAGGCTACCCCTGGATGGTGGCTGCTCAGAGCTCTGGCTGCCACCACTTCCTCTCTTCCTCTCCCCCCACCCCTAGCCAGTGTGCCGTGACCCAGTAACTACGGGTCTGCAACCCAGTACTGGGTCGTGATCCGTAGTTTGACGACCACTGCTCTAAAAGGTCAAAAACTCCTTTTCTAACTATGGGGGGAGGGGATGCTCCTTAGAGGCAAATCAATCCCTAGCAATTGTGTGACATAGGAATGAGAGAAACTAACAATTAGGGGGAAAAAATCCACCAATGAATGAAATGAGCTATCAGAGAACATCTTCCAAGGTTTTTTTTGACAGTGATCAAGGAGCTTGCTCTGAAACACACAGGGGAGAATTGACAATATGAGATGCAGAGCAGATGAAGACAGCTGCAAAGCCGTGATGAAGTGTTCTAGACACGTCATTTCCATCATGACCCTTATAATCTATATAGTGCCATAATCTATATAGTGCCATAACTGTAAATAGCATTTTACAAAACCTTGCTTTAACTATTCCATTTCGAGCCCTCCTCCAGTTGATGCCTTACACAGATGAGATGCCATGTGTCAAGTAAAGAAATAAATAAAAATCTCTACCCTAAAAAAAGCTTACTACCTGAATGCATGAGCAGACAAAACTAACACAGAGTAACATGAGATGTGAGATTACTGATGGGACTAATTTGGCTTGAACTTTTGCTGTCTTTGTATAGGAAAAACTGAAATAAATGAGTTTACCAAAAGCAAGGGTGTGTGGATAATTTTATGACTGGAACCTAAATAAACACTTTAATTTATCTAAAGAGTAGAAATGGAGAACCTGAATTCTTCTGATATTGAACATGATCTTATAGGCTATATTTTTTCTCATGACACTATACCTTGTCAATGACCTGTCATAACTTTATTAGAGCTGCTCAAAACAAGCTAATTTTTTTCTCCTATTTCATTTGTTCTACCCCCAAAATATTTTTGCATGTGGAGACTTACAGCTGGCACTTGCTAATGCCTGAAATGTCAGCTACCAATATGATTTCTTAATTGCAGGATGACAGTACTTTTTAAGAAAAGGGACCCCAAATATCTGTTGTACTTATTACTTATATTGTAAATAAAATGGTAATTCATTATGTATCCACTAAATTACAGATTTCTCCCGTAGTATCTGTGTGTGAGAGAGAATAAAAACGCAAAAGCCAATCATTATTTAGTAATCACAAAAGAAAGATGGGAAATGTATTGATTTGCTTTAGATGTATTCAACACAGAGTCTTGGCTGAGATCAGTTTTGTGCTCTGCTTGGAAAGCTAACAAATGCAGGCTCTTAAAGACTGCCAGCTTGAGTTAGCTGGGAATCTTCTATTAAATTCCCTGCCACGCTGTTCCTCGAGATCATATATTTGAGGACTGCTGCTTTTTAAAAAAATAAATACAACAGATCTTGCAGGGAGAGCTGGTCTCTAAGGTAACTAGTTTGCGGCCATACAGTGTTTATAGATTTTTAAAAAGTTACTTGAGCTGAGTTCAGGAGCAGGTGGGAAATTCATGCAGTGCAGCGAGCACGGGTATAATGTGTGTAGGTTGACCCACTGTACTAACCAGGGAAGGCCTGTTGTACTGAAAGTAGATAGTCAGTCATATTAGACTGGTGTCAAGTAAGAAAAGGGTTATTGAGAGAAGCATTTTTTATTGCAAGATTGGTTTCTCTCATCTTGTGTATTTGATGAATTGAAACCCAAACTACTGTAAAGCCACTTACATCTCAGCCATGCTATGAGAGCATTTTTTTTGTTACATCAGACTTATTTATCTACCTCCTTGTATCATATGCTTTAATAAAGAAATTGTTTGCAATATGGGGGGTGGAGAGGGTTGGTGATAAAAATCTTGCTCTAGATGACTTTTTCAGTTTAATTGATTCTTTCCAATGGGTCTTAGCTCCTAAATCACTTAGATTCTTTTGAAAAGCTTACCCTCTATCTTGGCCTATTGCTATAAACAGTAATGGTTACTTTCAGAAACAGCATTGTTGGAGGGAGGGGTGCCACTAACATGCCAGGAGAAAGAAAGTGAAGAACAAAGCAGGCCCAGCTGCTAATGAGAGAGTGTGTGATTACGTACTGTTTGGGGAAAGTGCTGTCTTTCTGTCCTGTGTTTGTACCTCACCTGGCATAATGGGGTCCAGTTTCAGGCATTACTGCAATAAATAATAATAGTAATGAATAAAAGGCAAAATCAGGTGAATGTAAGGTAAATCAGGAATAAGCATCATTCATCGTCCTACTTTAATGTTCACCTTCTTCCACTGTTCTGTTAGTTGCTCCTCTTACTCTCTCTCTTTTTGCCCCAATATGTGAATCACATCACATGCAGCTGAGGAGTTGGCATTTCCATTGATAATACTTTGTGAGTTTGTCCCAAAGCTGTTTTTCCTTTTGTAGAATTGTCTCTGCTTTTCCTTGTTTCATGGAAGATGGACAAGTTATTTTTGTAAATGAAGGAAAAAACAAATACAAATCAAAACAAAAGTGTAATAGCGCAAAAATATCCAGTGGGAGGTTCATATAAGAATGATGTACATGTTTCGTTTGGGCATATATTTTAGATCAGCTTCTTAAAAAGACAGAAGTGAAATGAGAGCAGACAAGCTATATTCAGCTTCTCTCCACTTGATATAAATGTTTCTAAGCTGTGACCGTTCTTCTCAATATAACCGAATATAGAGTCAGATAACATTATGCATGATAAAAATTCTTCAAACTGTAGATACATTTTCAAGCAAACTGTATGTAATATGCTGAGGGTATGAATACTCCAGAGTAAGACAGACTGATATTTAGACTATAGTTTTAATATACAGGAGACTGTCCAATATACCTGTCTCAGTATTTATACTACACTCATTGGCGTGGTATGTGAGTGTTTAAGCTATGGTAGACGTGAATTACTGAGAGATGACAATGTGCTTCTTATATTTAACTGAAAATGGAAGAGATCATAAAATTGACCCAGAAATTAAAAATCAAGTCATTGGATTCCGTAATGGTATCTTCCTGATTTATGTATCAATCAGGTAGTTTTTAAAGTAAAATCAATCTCCTCTGCACAAATCAAAGTGCAGGAGAAAAAGCTTTTGTAGTTAGTGTTCTTAAGCACTACGTACGCTTAGAAAGTTATGTAAATAACATAAAATCTAAGGAATTTGTAACAGACACAGGTTGCAAAACCACAATGCAGCTACTTCTGTCATTTTCTTCCAATCTGACCCTTGTGCACTGAGGATCTGTTTTGATATAATTTATAAATCCACTATTCCTCTCTCTCTCTGAGCAAGCCCCAGTTCTGCCAAGAGGCTGTCCGTAAATTACCAACTCACTGTAGCTAGGCTGATGCTCTGAAGGAGCTTCTGAGTCCAATCTGATGTTAGGTGTCTTCTAGATTTTTCTTCGAATATATTGTGTGCACATCATATTATTCATTATTTGCCTTAAATGAGCATGCAGAAGCCCTGACTGAGATTAGGACCCCATTGTGCTAGTCACTGTATACATCAGTGTGACACTTCCTAACCTAAACAGTTCAAAGGGGAAGATAGTTCACAGTTCAAGACAAACAATGGACAGCAAAGGAGACAAAGGAATAACATCCACATCTCTTGGCCTCCAACCCTATTCACCACGTCATGCTGTCTTCCTACATGTAATTGTGCATTACACAGTTTTATCACTATTTCTGCCATCTTTCCTCCTCTTTTCCTTTCTACTGCTAGTATCAATTAGACTGTAAAATCTTTGGACTCAGCACTCTGTGTGTACAGCTCCTAACACAGTGGGCTCCTAATTTTGGTTGGGACCTAACTGGAATGCGTAGGTAGTGCTAGCATAAAGCAGCTACTAATATAGACAAAGGCCAGAGGAAAGAAATAACACAGAAGCAGAGTGATCAATATGATGACACTTTTTTTTGAGAGAGAGAGAGGAAGTTTAGTTAGGAGAAGAGTTACAGAAAGACAAGGGAAGATGGAGGAGGGATGAGGCACAGAGCAGCAAGAAGGAAGGAAGGGAGGTATGAGTGGCAAATGTGGAATGGGGCTGAAGTGAACTTACTGAGACAACAGGGTTTTGTGAGGCATTAATAGTAACATTTGTGGTGGTTGTTTATGTAACACATACTGTGGAATGTGCAGGCTCCCATAGAAGTTAGTGGCTATGACTCTCTCCTTCCTTTGGTCTTTGTTTTCAATAGAATGAAACTATCATGGCACAAACTACAAACAAAACTTGGCATTGATAGTAAAAAGTGGGCTGTCCTCTATTCAGTCTTATTGTGTGAACTGTATGAAGATGTTCAGTTATGATGTTTCTCTTATTTTATAGTATATCAGTCACTTTGGAGAGGTAGGTGAGGAGTGTTATGGACCTGAGTGGCCAGATTCTCAGCTGGGGTGATGTAAATCAGTGGAGCTGCACCACTGGCAGCAGCTCAGGAATAGGTTCAGTATCCTTGTTGTATACTGCAGAAGGTCTGGAAGGAAGTGTCCAATATAAAGTTGTCTTTTTTTTTTTCTTCTAAATTCTTATTAATCTTAGGGCAAGGCTACACTCTCAGCAGCAACACTGACAGTATAGAATCAATTACTCATGTTTGAGTGAGCATCCATAAAAACATGCCCAATCAAACTCAGAGCAGTGCAGGATGTTGACTGGGTAAGATCTATCTGCTAAGAAGCATAGTGTTGATTTGACAGGAAGGCATTTCCCATCAAATCAGCACTATGGGGAGTAGGCAATAGGCAATTGGAGGGACATATGCAAGTGGGCGGTAAGCAATCGGTGGGAGATATGCAGGTTATTTTAAGTACTTTTTGTATCTGCCTTTGCTGCTGCCTAAATTGGGTGGCAGTTACACCAGGCTGCATAAAGTAACTGAAGGGTTTTTTTTGTTTGTTCTTTAAGTTCGGTATGAAGATATGCATTGTTGTTTTTCTTTTCTTATTTACATTGGAACTGATATATTGCAGGTGTGGCCAAACTTATGGAACTCAAGAGCCACACAAGTTGATCATTAAACCTTCAAGAGCTGCACTGAGGCATATAGCCATATACTTTTACCTACTAAATTGATCTGCTGATGTTCTTCCGCGAGCCACACTTTTTCATTCAAGAGCCGCATGCAGCTCCCAAGCCACAGTTTGGCCACATCTGATATATTGCATACTAATCAAGAATAAGATAAACTTGGTATTAAAGAAGGTTTAAACAATCCCTCCTTTTTCTCTGCTACATGTGTTTTTTCTAAAGACGTCTGTTTTCCTTTAGTAAATGTGTGTTCTCCCTGAGAGTGAAAATGCACCCTTGAGTGCTGATTCAACACCTTTATCTGTGCCTCCTTCCCTGTGGCTACAGTCAAAGTTGAGTAAGTTAAATAGAAAAAAAGCATGTGGATTTGTATCAAAGTGAAATCTCATGACTTCCATAACATTATTTCATTAAAAATGTTTGTGTGAGCAATGATAATGTAAATATTGAGACTGATGTATTATTGGGGCTATAAATTCATCTTTTTTGATAAGAGAAATTATTGTTAGGGCATGCAGTATATTCTCAGTGTTAAATATAGAGCCCTACATAGTTTCCAACACTTAACACTTGAACCTCAAATTGATTTGCACATTTTCAGAGGTTACATAGAGGTTTCAGAATTCACAATGATTTAGCAGTGTTTGTTTATGAAGTCCTTTTAAGTAAGGTAGTACTGTACATCAGCTTGTGTGAGAATAAAATAAACTAATGGGAGGTGATACAATAATCCCTGTGCCATAAACTGTGTTCCCAGGTTCAAGACAAGTCAAGGCTTTTTGAACATGAAAATGATCCCTTTAGTGTCAGTGACCCTGATCAGCAAGTTTATTACAGATAGCTATGATTTGAAGTGATTGGCAAGGGGTTTTGCTGATCACTTCTTCTCGATACTCTGCCATTTGTAAAGGCAAGAAATGCAAAATGTGAGAGGGATTGAGTCAAAGATAAAAATATAGCAGGATATCTTAAGTCTCAGGAAAAACAGCTTTCAAACTGCAGATTAAATCTATTTTGAGGGAAGACAGACTTTTAACTTTGTAGCTGTGCTCACGTACATTGTCTGTCTTTTTACCTGTTGCAGTAACACTGTGGCATTCTGTTGCTTTTAATGACACTTCCTTTCAGATTTTATGAAGCCCTTTTATGAACTGTTTTTAAAAAAAGAACCTTAAATGCCTATGGATCTACCATTTCTCTCTCTCACAAGATGCTTTAATACAAATCACTGTGTAGCTTATGACTGCAGGGAAGGTCAGAATGGAAGCTGAAAATAGTTGCCCCAAAGTACTACTTACATCCATCTCCATTAGATAGATGATTGACACTAGATATAGACTGTTACAGATAATATAACTTTCTTTGTTTATATTCAGTTTTGCCTTGAGCAAATTATACCACTTCAAAGGCTAAATGCAGAGGTGGCATTCAGTGGGAAGACTAGCATTCACAACAAATTACAAGAATGATTTTTAGGAGTGAATTGCTGACATGAGTGAAAGCTTTTGAGTGAATTTTTGATTCAGAACAAAGTCCTGGGGCTCTACTCTCACAAAAATCCCATGAACAACTGCAGCAAAAGCAACCAAAACAATAATAGTGGATCTATGCCAACTTTAATTTGTAGAGCTGGGTAAAAATTGCTGCTTTGATTTGCTGTTACAGTGTGACCTGATCCCATGACTAACACTTCCTTGCATTTATTTGGCTCCCATTCTGTAAGTTCCCTATCTTCTAAGCATCTCACAAAGTGGGATTTTCTCCCTCAAAAGCTTATGCGATAAATAAATTTGCTAGTCTGTAAATGCCACAGGACTCTTCTTTTGCTTTGCTTATCTAGACTAAAAGGCTACCCCTTTGGAACTTGAAAATTGTAATGACTGTTTCATAGGAAATTGTGATATCAAACCCTTGTTTTTGGGCCAAATCAGGCTGAAAAGTTGAAATACCAAAATTTCTCTTAGAACAGAAATGTCTGAAAAAATTGTTTTGGAAATATCAACATTTCATTTTCCCTCAGCTCAGTTATTGCACTGAGTCTATCTGAGTTGCTGCAGTGCTTCCTGGCAGATGTAGAGCAGATTCTTCATGCTCCCTTGGGCTGAGCTGTATCTCCCATGATGCATTGTAGTAATGGGAATCCTGTGATACATTATAATGGTCTATCCAGAGAAAGGAATACGATGCATCGTATGAGCTATAGTTCAGTGAGGAAGCAGGGTCCTTAGGGAAGAATGAGGGCAAATTAAAACTTCGGTGGAGCAGTATAGAAGTTTAGATTGAAACAGATGAATGTCTGACCGGAAAGTATTTTTTTTTATTTGATTTGAAAAGCATTATATTTTGATTTGGGTCAACACAACATGACACAATATGTTGCATTTCACCTTCTCCTTACGGAATATTAAAATAATTCAGCCATTCAGTGCCTTGGAATATTGCACAAGAAGCCATTTGGTACAAGATAAACTGCAAGATATGGTATGAGTTGATATCAATTTTCCTGTGGAAATTTTTGAATTTATGGAAACTACATTTTCTATCAAAGCACTCCTGCATTCATACCCTGCACTATGGTAGTAATCTTAATATAAAATATGCCTGGTGAGGTTTCATTTGGAAACAAGTAACTCACTGGTCAATAGTATCATGGTAAAATGTGTGTAGCAACACTAAATCTAGAATTATGAATTCCTGCTGTGTGATATTTGCACATGTTCAAAACCAGTCTTGCCTAGGCAAAAGCTGTAGAACACCTCTATCTTAAAACAAAGGAATGTGTGTTTACTTCAATTTATATATAAGTAGTAAACAAAATCATCAAGACTGCATGAAATGAAACAATTTGCATTCTGCAAACACAAGAGGGGGAAGAAAGAACACTGAACTACTTTTACCACCAGTCTCTCTGTCAGCTTCCTCACAGTTTGAATAAATTTTACTTTGAATGGTAGTCTTTAGAAGAATCCATTTCAATGATTAAATAGAGTATAAAAGAAAGGAGCAGAGAACCCCAGGTTCTCTCTTTCACCTAAAATGACAGAGGCTGTGAACACCTTTGGGTCTGTAGAAGAGATCCTGACCAAGGAGAACAAACAAGGAGTCTGGTGTCACTTTTAAAGACTAACAAATTTGTTTTTATTCAGTAAATAAATGTCACTTTTCAAAAGTGCCACCAGAGTCCTTCTTTGTTTTGCTGGACTAGACTAATATGGCTGCCCCTTTGGAACTTGACCAAGGAGAGGATCAGTCATCATGCTGAAAAGTTTCAAAGGGGCAGACATGTTAGTCTAGTTCAGCAAAACACACAAGGAGTCTGATGGCACTTTCAAAGACAAATAAATTTATATATCGCATGAGCTTCCGTGGGAGAAAATCCCCCTTCATCAGATGCTTGAAGCATCTGACGAAGTAGGATTTTCTCCCACAAAAGGTCATGCGATAAGTAAATTGTGGTCTATAGAAGTGCCACCAGGCATCTTGCTGAAAGACTCTGGTCTGCACACCATCACTCTTTCTGCTAGCTCACTTGCTGTCTTCCTTGCAGCTGTCCGAACTGGCAGAGTCCTCTTTGTGACTCAGCCCTCTGGCAAAGACAAATTCTGTGTTCCTCCTTTCCAGGAGAGGTTTGGCTACTGCAGTATCTAGTCTGTCACTTCTTTAGCGGCACCTTCAGGACCTGCTCTCAGTTGCCAGTATCTTCTGAAATGCCCAAGTTTAGGAGAGGGTACCTGAAATCAAAGAAATTAGGAACCTTAACACTTACAAAAGTAGTTCAGGACTTAGAGAATTTCTAGCAATGTCATGGAGGTTTGAAGCACTAGGAAATTGTCTAAACTAGAGCTCTCAGCATTGGAGATTCTTCAGTGGTAGTATGACCATCAAAATGTATAGAAAAATGGTAGAGATGATGAGGCTTAAATATAATAACTGTAGAAAAGTTAAGGACATTATAATTACTCCTCCCTTCACCTCAGAGTTAAGGTTCAGTTCAGGAAGCAAAGAAATTATTGGGTAAGGCCCTGTTCTCACACACCACAATGCAGTAGGTCATGCTTTATCACGCTATCATCAGAACCATTAAGCACACTCGTACTGTCTCCGGCAGACTCACTGTCAGTTCAACAGTAGCATTACTTTCAGGGCACATGTGAAAGAGATGAAAAATCCTACTTAATTCATTAACCTATTGCAAATCTCAGAAAATGAATTCTATTCTCAAAGAGTAAGTGCTTTACATTAAAGGAAGATATAACATATTACAATATATTATAAGAAAAAATATTTGACTCCTGCTTCAAATGCAACCTTACCTATGACTTCTTCATGGAGCCTGCTTTGAGAGGTGCCAAGTACCTGCAACTTCTACTGATTTTAATGTAGCAAGAGATGTTAACCATCTTTGAAAGTCAGGCAAGAGATGATTTAACAGACCAACAATTGTTTGGGATGCTGTAGTCAACTATAACACTACAACCATATGTTAATCATTGCCATCCTGCTCTGATGGCGTTTTGTGTCTAACTTTCTCTGACGGAGTTATGGGTCTTATTTACATTGATTCAAAGGAGTGCTTACAGTGCCAGGCAGCAAAGATTCTGGTCCAAGGAATATTATTAGTCAACCTGTGTTCACTTTCTTGGTCTGAAATGAACATTTTAAAATGGTTTCATTTCAGTGACGAACTGTCTTTTGTTATATCATAGTTCAACTACATGACCTGTGTTTGAGAGTAAATATTGAGGCTGTGTGTGTTGTACCTTGTAATTCATCAGGAACACATTTCCACTCTTTTTTAAAAATTAATTTACATTTAATTACTGTTGTATCTGTTCTTTTCAATATTGCTTCTGAAGCTTTGGTTTACATTTTTACATTTAATTCTAATGCATTAGTGCTTTGTGCATTACTGAGGACCCTTTGTTTTGGAATCTGGGATGGATTTTGTGAATTTGTATGTATAATCAGCTGCATTAAAAATGCATCTACAGTCAGCCCTAACTGGCTCTAGGCACCACTTGTTAATAATGCCATTCTCTCTGATTTATTGTTTCAAGTACAGTGGTCATGGTTACATGCACAATGGTTGTTCTGTCCCAAAGAACGCATTTCCTTGAAAGGATGCCTATCATCTCCATTGCCCTTCTCGGCTGCACTAGAGTCTTTGGACTTTATCTCTCCAAATTTGTTCTACAGTCTCACAGCATAAACCTCTCTCAAACTTTTTACCACCCACCTTTTCCTTTGATTTTTCAGCACAGCAGTTGTCAAGATCATGGACGGGCCATGTCTTTGTAACAAACGCTTTAATTTAGCACATATAATAACTGGTAAAACCAAGTGAAGAGCTCCAGCTCCTGTTGAGTCTTATCACTGTGGCTTCTTTTTCCTGGACTATGCTGATGCTTTTGTCAAAGGAAAAGTACCCAATGTTTTCACATCTTTCTGAATGAAATGTCACTTCTAAACTCTCAGCTTTAATCCTACCTCTCAGATGGTTCAGTGCCATATCTGTGTACCACAGATGTTTCAGAAAGCCACTTGAGTAAATCAATAGGCCATCAAAGCAAACCAGCAAGGGAGAAAAACCAAATTACTCTCACGCATAGTAAAAATCACTACGACCTATTGGAATATTTTCCAGATTAAAAGATGGGTTCAAATAATAAGTCCACAGGGACTGTAAATGTAGTTTTTTGTTGGGTTCATCTGTAGTAGACTTCTGGTGGTTGCTTTACTAGTCACATTACTCAAGGTTGAAAACTATCTTTTTCTGTGAAGATGATCAAGGAGTTTTTTTTTCCCCCCTCTTCTTCCTTCTTTCTGACGGGAGCATCAAAGTCATGCTAGTCAATGTTCTATCTTACCACTTCCATTGTTAGGGCCAGGACATTTTGGAACTAAGACATCCGAACTAGTGTTTTCTGTATGACCTTCTGTGTCTTCACAGTGAGATGGAAAATGCCCAGGGTCTTTTGAGTTACTGTATATAAAAAGTTAAAAAGGAGTCTGTGATGTTATACCATATGTATGGTAAGTAGTCCACAAACATTATTTTTTTCTCTCACTGCATACTGATATTTTGCTGGAAAGACGTTAATAACTGCTGTCAAATGCAGGTCTGGTTAAAGTTAATGGGTATTATAAGTAACTTTCATTCAGATTAAACAAAAGGTCAATTAAATGCCCCTTTATGCGGTGAGCATTGAAACAATAGACGCTACTGACCAACCTGGTGTCATAGTGGACCACAAGCTAAATATGAGTCAACAGTGTAACATTGTTGCAAAGCAAGTGAACAGCATTCTGAGATGTATTAACAAGAGTACTGTAAGTAAGATGCACGAAGTAATTCTTCCTCTCTCCTTCATGCTGATTAGGCCCCAACTGGAGTATTGTGTCCAATTCTGGGCACCAGATTTCAGGAAAGATGTGGACAAATTGGAGAAAGTCCAGGGAACAGCAACAAGAATGATTAATGGTCTGGAACACTTGACTTTTGAAGGGAGATTAAGAGGACTTGGTTTGTTTAGTCTGGAAAAGAGGAGACTGAGATGGGACATAACAGTTTTCAAGTACCTGAAAGGTTGTGAGGAGGAGGAGGAGGGAGAAAAATTGTTCCCCTTTGACCCTGCCAGCAGGTTTGAAAATTTGGGGATCCTGGGGGCAATTACTGCACCAATGGGGTACGGGATAATTTTTATTAACACAGGTATGGGAGTAGGGTGAGTGGTGGGGTGTATGTGTGGTGATGTCACAGTGTTTGTACAATAGGGAGGTTGGGGAGTGCTCAACACTCTGGGGGTGCAACGAGTTGGGAGGTAATGGGGGTTCTCAGCTGAAACTAACCTCACTTACAGTTACAGATCAACTTATTTAAAGGATATTTCAACACCATATAAGGAAATGGGGGGGTACCATATAATTTAGTGTGAGGCAGTGACAGCAAAGGGTGAAAACCAGCAGGGAAGGTAGGAGTTTCAAGGTGGGCATAGAGGGGGGCAGAAGGGGGGCTGTGGGAGCAGGAAGGAACGGGTGATGGAGCAGCAGCTGGGGGAGTCGCAGGGAGCTGGTGGCAAAAAAGGGGGGGGTGCAGCAGCGAACGGGGAGCTGGCAGGAAGCCAGCAGGGAGGCAAAGGGAAGCGGCAAGTGGCGGCAAGGGGGGTACGGCAGTGGGGGAGCCAGCAGTGGCGGCGAGCGGCTG